>CM068361.1:33513887-33548887 GCA_034769755.1 Odontamblyopus lacepedii
ATTGATTAGATTACTCCGTTAGTGAAAATGTACTTAAACACTGTTATTCCCAACACTGGTTCTAATACTGTTACCTCCTCAAAAACAGACCTGGAGATGTGTTTTGTTTCATTCACACATGTTTGAGTAACTCTTTATTATTAGTCTGTCTACATCTCCAAACCTCAAAATGCTCTGTTCCAGCTTGTGATGTCATGAAGTGGTAGTTTTCAAGTTAACAGCTCCTTTTACCTTTATTCACCAGAGATAGGAAATTCCAGTTCTGAAATAATCCAAATGATTCTAGTGAAGGTGTGTGGAGTTTAAAAAACACAACACAGCACTTCCTGTATCACCACATGACATCACAAGGTGGAACAGAGTGCAAATAGAGCCTAAATGTGACAGGTTGGGGTATAGGCCTCTTTTCCTATGTATGGGGGCCCTATTGACTCGTTTCCGTCTCCTTACCTGTCGCCCGCCACCTCACGTCACACTAGATATCGGATCACCGGGAAATCACCGCGTTCAGGCTCACCGGGGCTACCGTAGGCGTCGGGCGCGGCGGCAAAGCATCAAGCGCGGCGTTGCGGGCAGCGTGGGCGAGTTTAGTGATCGATTGTCCAGGGACCACTTAACCGTGTTTATGTGAGTGTAATGGGTGGTGGTTGCCCGTGGTGAACCGGTGGCAGCGATGTGGGACTCCTGCCTCGTGGGCGGACGGAGAGAAGCCGAACGGCGGCGTATTGATTTTATGATAGTGCCTTTTCAAATGGAGTATTTTAATTGCTGTGACTAATGGACTCGCGATGTGCAAACCTCCTCTTTCCTATGACCCATGTTCAGTGACCCAACTGTTGGACACTAATGTAACTGGCCACAGCTGAGAACATATGAACTCTTGCACAAATTACACACTGCATTTTATTTTGATGGAGCTTTGTGTAAGAGAACCGTGCGTGATGGCCACTCAAACGACTCCTTTGGCTGTTGCCTGCAGTATATTTTTATTCTAGGAAATGTGAAAATATGCACTGGGAAAAAAACAAAACAATATCTACTAAATTAAGAACATTTTACTTTATTTGAGTCAATTCAGTTTGACAAGTAAAATGATCTACCAATGGAATAAGTGTGTTTGTCTTAATTCAAGCAACATATGATTTTGTTTCTTATTTTAAGTGCAAAAAGTTGTTGTTTTTCTTATTTTAAGTTTAGCAAGATTAGGGCCCGACCAATATATAGGTTGGCCGATATTATCAGCTGACGGGCACTTGGAAACATATCAGAAATCGGCCTAAATCTTTCCAATATGGGTTGATATTCCACGTGGACATGTTTTACCTTGTTATAAAGCTCAGACTCTCTATATTATGTCCATTTAATCAAATTTACAGACAGATAAATGTCCTAATATGTGGCACCGCATCAATATTTATCTGCGGAGTCATTCGTCTGTGTCCGTACTGCCCCTAAACGCACCCCTATGTGTGTTTGTTTACAGCCGTAGTTCCACGTGAATAACAATAAATGTCGGCTCAATAAACCCAACCGAAAATCCAGTAGAGCCAAACCTAAGTTTTATAAACAGTTGAAGATTTACAGTGAATTTTAACGTCATAAATATATCGGCTATCGGCAGCTCCAACTCCCATTTTATCGGTATCATATCAGGTACAACAAGATCCATATTGGTCGGGCCCTAAGTAAGATGTATTTTCATATTTTAAGTAGAAAAAGTCTTATCCGCTGGCAGATCATTTTACTTGTCAAGTGAAAATTACTCAAATCACGGTAAAACGTTCTTAATTCAAGTCATCTTAACTTGACTAGATTTTGTTTGTTACTGTCTTTGTTGCATCAGTGTACAGACCTGTTTGCCTTTTCTATTTTTCATCACAGACAGGCGGCGTTGTTGGTTCAAACCTAGAAAAATGTAACTATAAGTGTAATTATTATTGATTTTCCTTTGTATATCGTCTCATCTGCCACATAAATCGGCCGGGTTTGTGCTTTAAACATGTGTGAATGAAACAAAACACAACTCCAGGTCTGTTTTTGAGGAGAAAACATGATAGCATAGGTCAGAAAATAGCGTAATATGAGCACTTTACAAAATAATACTCCTGATTTAGACCAACACAAACTTAAACTAATACCACACACCGTTTCACCGCACTGTAGCTGTAAGTACGGCCATAGTAACCATTTTCTGTAGAGCTTTTATAACATCAAGGCCCTCAGAGCACTTTGCACTAAGGAGCCACGCACTCATTCACACACATTCATACACCAGGGTACGCAGACACTGGAGGAGAGGTGGGTTAGGCGTCCTGCCCAAGGACACGTGGACGGTATTCATTAGAGGGAGCATCTACCAAGTGAGAACGTCTGCCTTCGGTCCCATAATAAAACATTTACCTGATTTCAAGAAAGACGAGGAAGAAGAACCACAAAAAAGTTACAAGGTGAAGCTTCGAGACCATGTTAAGTATATCGGAATCAAATATGGAGTGAAATTTTGAGTATTTATTAGGGTGTAACATGTTTTATTTTTATATCCAGGTAAAGGCGTGTCAGGTCTGCGGAGATGGACGCTGCTTAGAGTAACAGGACACATGTTTATTCTATGTTTTTCAGTTTTTTCCAGTTTGTTTTTCTACTAAAAAGTTACAAGATGAAGCTTTAAAAACATCTATATATATTAAAATCATATATGGTGCAACAGTAGCTCAGTCCATAAGAATTTTTGTCCATTGATCAGAAATTTGGCAACTCGAATCCCGCTCTCGACATAAAAAAAAAAAACACAAACACACAAAAAACAAACAAACACAGAAATTATTGAGATTCCAGCTCCCATAAAAATGCTGTCATTGTGTCTTTAAGCTAGACACTTAACCCGCATCACCCGCAGTATCTATGTACACTGATGCATGAATGGGTGAGTGGTTCCTTAAAGTGGAACTCCGGCACATTTGAAGCTGAAGTCCATCGCTAGAGGTGGTCGAATTCCGTCAGAAGCCAAAATAAACGGCACAGATCAGCGAGTGAGTGAGTCTGTCAAGGCAACAAACTAGTGTAGTGATGGGGGCAAGTTCTTAACTTCCACATAAAACACCAATTTGCTTCAGACTGAAGAAGCTTAACTCCACTTTAACCCATCTGACAACAGCCACGAGTCTAACAAACAAAACGCTCTGCCTGCTTCACTCATTAGTGTCTGGAAATGTTAGAAAACAACTTTATAAGCACCTCACACTTCCCTCTGTTGATTTCCCACTGCACATGCCAAAGCCCAAAAGACTCGATTGTCGACTCCAGCGGCGGCGAGAGGCTCGAGCCGCCAGAAGCAACAAGTGAAGATCGACTACTGACGGTGAAGAAGAGAAACTGAAAGTAGTTGAAAGAAAATGGTTTGGAAATGTATTTTTTAATTGTTTTTCAAGAAATATAATTCACTTGTAAATAAATCACAACGACATAACAACATCGACGATAAAGTCTTTTGAGCTTCTGCAGTGGGAAATCAACAAAGGTAAGGCTAAGGCTGCTCATAAAGTTGTTTTATAACAATATTCAACAGTATTCACAGTAACAGTATTCGACCGCCTCTAGCAATGGACTTTACGTGCTGGAGTTCCCCTTGAATGTAAAAGTGCTTCGAGTGCCTTGAAAGTGGAAAAGCGCTGTATAAAATGTGAACATTTACCATCTTTTTTGCATGTTTTTACATACATTGATAGTCTTTGTGTTTGCCACTGGTCACATCTATCTCTATCTGTCTTTTAGCACATTTAAATAGCTGTAAAACCTTTATATGTTTTGTAAAATTGTGTTTTTCTACCGTCCGTCTGCTCCTTCCTCTCTGGTCAGAAGTAACAGTCTCTCTTTTCTGTTTCATTGTGCATGGAGCTCATGTGCGCACACCGCCTCCCTGTACATGACCGTTTGACATGTCACTACACCTGCCGCGTTCACCCGTCACCGCACGCACTTGCCGGACTCACATGTCAGGCCTCAGCTCGCCGCGGATCGGTCGCCAGCGGCAACATGGCTCCCCTCTGCACCCACAACAGCGTCTCTGCGTCTACAACGACAAATATAACAGTAGCAGCACAGGGCTCAGGCTAACAAGAGCAGCAGGACACACATCGGGTTTGTTCATGTGTTTTTCCTGTGACACATCTGCCTCCTGTTTTCTCCACGGCGATATTTTTTGCTTTGCCTGGAATGTTGCACAATAAGATTTTAAACTCATCTATCTTCATGGAGACATCTGTGGAGAGGCCTGCGATTGATAAAAAAAAGCAGCAGTGGAAGGTTTAATGCCGAACAAGTGAGTGTCCAAAGTAAAGACATAACATCTTCTTGAAGACAACCAGGTGGCGGACCCTTTAGCATAAAAGTTACACAATGCACCTTTAACAGGACCAAGTAAAAGGTCCAAACTTGGTCTAAACCAAAAACTAATCCAGGTCTGACCAGCTCTAGGTCCAACTACACTGAGCAGTGGAATCAAATTGTTCCTTTCAGATTTTAACTCATTAAAGCCTAAAGGTTTTAAGAGGCTTTCTCTGGTTTATTTTATTTCATCTCTCCTCCAACTGTCTCCTCTCTTCCTCTTTCCACCTGCTCTCTCTCCATCTCTCCCTCTCTTCAGTGTTGGGGAAGTTACTGCTCATTACTTCTTTAAAAAGTAATCTCTTACTTTACTTAGTTACCCTCTATGTGTAACCCACGTCAATTAGCCCACTTCCGGGTACAGCTTTATTGTGGCGGGATAACTCCCTTTAACTTCCGGCGCCACCACACACACCCACACACCCACACATGCACACCCACACACACACACACACACACACACACACACACACATGCACACACACACGCACACACACGCACACACACGCACACACACACACACACGCACACACACGCACACACACGCACACACACACACATGCACACACACACACACACACACACACGCACACACACACACATGCACACACACACGCACACACACGCACACACACACACATGCACACGCACACACACGCACACACACGCACACACACACACACACACACACTCCTGTGCTACCCACGCTCTGGATTACTTGATGAAACGGATCAAAACTCACAGATCTAACAAAAGTGACCTCACTATCCATTCACCGGTGAGTCAAGAAAACCTTTTAGTCCCAAGTTATTAGCCATATGTGTCACTCTGGGAACACCCATACAGTTAGAGCTAAGCTAATGCTAACAAACAAATGCTATTAGGGGACTTTATAGTTTAATCCCCGCTCTATTTTAGTTTTTTCCCCACCCGAACCTTTTGCCAAGGGCACCCGTACTGTAATAATACATATGTTTATGCCCTTTGAATAATGCAACAAAACCTATTTGAACATTTTATTCTGAACTGTAGCTACATTATTACTGATTCATTTAAAGGTGCACTATACTTTGGAATTTGTATCTTGACTTAAGCATGTCATTTTTTGATGAAATGATGCCAAATGTTTGTTATGTATATTGCTATATAATATGGGATTGAATTTATTATTTTTCATGTGTTAACAGTAATGACTTTTTACTTGAAGCTAAGGCTAAGATAATTTGATTTATGTACCAATTTGTGTTTTTACTGACCCTGTTTTAGGTCAGGTTTTTTTTGTTTCACTGGATCATTCTGAAGTCACCCAACTGGTGCAATACCACGAATCACCACTAGATGGCGAGCTAACAAATCACCGCATCATCGAGGTAGGAGAAACCAAACCTTTTTTTCCATAACCTGGATTCTGTTCACCCACTTGTGGATTACAATAACTCAACTGAACTTTGGAAAATACAGTAACTAAGTACATGGATTATAACAAACAATACCTACCATTTCCTACAACCAGTGAACGTTTTGAACTGAACACACATTGACCATTATTCTGTCAGTTGATTTCTGTTGTTTTTTTTATATATCTGCCTATAATATAATATAACATAATACCACTTATCACATTTATTATTCATTATTATTGTTCATATTATCAATACAGATTATTTTGAAATGAATTTTCTGGTTTCTGTCATTTTATTCACACTCTCTGACTCCTGCCTTTTTTCCTCCTGAGCGCCCCCTAGTCAGATCCTTAGCCCCTAGTGTGTTACATATGGAAACTTTTTACGTTACTTGTTCCTTCAGTACTTTTTGGTGGTAAACTACATCCAAGGTAACCAATAGTCGACAAGTATCATCAGGGAAAGTTGAAAAAAACTTTGAAGAGAGAGTTCAAGAGGACGTGAAACCGTTAAGAGGTAAACGGGTCAGCGCACTCTGCCCGGTGGATTTAACTCGGCGGGCGAGGGACCTCTCCCCGGGTGTTGCTGGCACCCGCAGAGCACACTTCCCCCGAGGTGGTGCGCCGCAGTCGGCTCTAGGTCGGCCAGGAAAGGCTCAAAGTGAAGGTGGCACGATGCCCCTGTTGCTTTACAGCTCCTTCTCCATGGGATTAGTGCGCCCTCTTGAGGACGGGGCCACCTGCTCCTGGTGCGACTGTTGACCGGGGCGGACTGTCCTCAGTACCGCCGCCAGGGCAGGGACCGGCTTAACGTACACAGAAAAGTAACATTAACAACAGAACAGAAATGAAAAAGGAACTACATTTTGTTGCCAAATTTTCAGCAGTAGCGCGTGACTCCATTTTTACCTGAAAAAGTAGTTAAGTTACTGTTCATTAGCAAGGACCACGCCAACAACACACGTGCAAAGCGAAAAGAGTTTATTATATGGAGACGAGGCGGGTCGGCTGGGTTGAAACTCAGGGTGGGGGTTCAGTCTCAATCTTCACATGGCCCAGCAGGAAGGGGACCCTCCTCAAGTCTTATGTCTGGAAGTGAACAGATCGGGTTGGGAGGGTGGGTTTGAGTTATTTGGGACAAACTGGGTTTCCGGGATAGGCTGCCACAAATAGGCTTCTGGGAAATTGAGGTGTGGTAGAAGTGAGCTGTGATTCGCTGGAGAGGAGGCGAGGGCGGTTGAGGCGTGGTCCTGCTCCTGAACCTAAGTTAATCATATTAACTACATTTACCTCGCTCTGTAATGCGTTACACCCAACACTGCCTCTCTCTACCTCTCACACTTCATCTCTTTCACCCCTTTCTCTCTCTCCTTCCGCTTCTCTCTGCCCCCTCTGCCCATCTTTCTCTTTTACTCTCATCCCTTTCCGCTCTATCACGCTTCCACCCTCTCTCCGCCTCACATTTCTTTATCCTCCCCCCCCCCGCCCTTTATTTCTCCCTCACTCCTTCTCCTCTCCTTTCACCCCTCGTTCCTCTCTTCCTCTCCCCCCTCTCTTTCTTCCCTCGCTCCCTCTCCTGTGTCTGAAATGTCATCTTCCGACAGAGATGTGTGTGATGCCCGGTGTTTGGTGCCTGTATGTAAATAATGAGAGTGATCGTGTTATGATCAGCCCTAAGTGAAGCTCTTGGCATTTGAAACAGTCAGCCGGGAGGAGTGGAGCTAAAGAGCCCGGCCTCTGCGCTCACTTCGGTTTGGCTGTTTTCAGATGGAGTCGATTCTTCCACACTTGACCTTCACCTGAGAGGCACCGTTCACCACAGCAATCACAGCGGCACAAACTCTCCAGCTTGAATGGAAAATATAAACAGGGAAGTACTGCCTTTCGCGTGACATCACTTATTCTCTAGGCCGACAATATGATTTAAAGACGACATTTTGAGGCTCTTATACATTTGATGCCGCATTCTAAATAGGAAGTTTTCATGGGGGGAAAATTGTCGTCAGTCTCTCTGTAACTGCTGCTGTCAGACTTCTTATTTTGGTCTTAAAATGTTCGTATTAACCCTCTCTTCATCATCCTGGTGTTTTTATTTTGCTATTTATTAACTGTTAATTTATTCTGCTAATTCCTAGTCCTTATGTAGACCTGGTAGAGCTCCAAATTCCTTTTAATTGTTCACATCGTGAGCTTCATTTGACTGGAGCTGAACGCTGTGGATGACGTCACACTCACTTAGTCCACTTCTTTATACAGTTTATAGTTATGATCTAAGGCGACGTTCAGACTGCAGCCTGAAGTGACTCAAATCTGATTTTCTCCTCCCTATGTGACCTGTATCTGATCTTTTAATAACAGTCTGAGCGACGCAGATCCGATTTTTTCAAAGGTGTCCCAGGCCACTTTGGCTATGTTCAGACTGCAGGGCTTGATGCTCAATTTAGATTTTTTAGTGAAATCCGATTTTTTTTCCAAGGTTGTTCACATTTCCGATTAAATGTGACTTGTCTGTGATCTCTAGTGTGAACTTTAAATAAATGTGACTTGTCTGTGATCTCTAGTGTGAACTTTAAATAAATGTGACTTGTCTGTGATCTCTAGTGTGAACTTTAAATAAATGTGACTTGTCTGTGATCTCTAGTGTGAACTTTAAATAAATGTGACTTGTCTGTGATCTCTAGTGTGAACTTTAAACACCCTAAACGTGTCCCACATGCGCACTGGAGGACATGACGACGTCACAGCAGCGAGCTCATTGTTGGCAGAAGTCAACGAAACATGGACGCGAGCATTGAGGACCAGGCGATTTTAAAGTTGCTGTCGTACCACTCTCGCGGAAGGAAACAGCGGCCTGTTTCACTGAGCAAACACGTCGGCGTTGGGCTGTATTGGCTCACAATGGGTGCTTGTTACAGCACAATAGCCATCCTCTCACTTGTTGATGGTCGGATGTAGGTCGGGTGAATGTGACCTGGCCATTCAGACTAAAGTCGCATGGCAAAAGTTTGGATATTTATCAGTTTTAGGAGCACATATCCAAGTGGCCTGGGTCGCATTTGAAAATATTGGATCTGTGTCATTCAGACGGTCATTAAAAGATTAGATACAGGTCACATAGGAGTGAAAAATCGGATTTGGGTCACTTCAGGCTGCAGTGTGAACATAGCCTATGACATATGCTCCTAAAACCGGTACATATCTGATCTTTTGACATGCAACTTCAGGCTGTACGGCCAGGTCACATTCATCCGACCTACATCTGACCTACACGTGACTCTGCACCCACACGTTCCTTTCTACGGACGTTGCTGCCACTGCCCCACAAAACGCCACGGCCAAAAACCTCGTCCTTCTCCTTCTCAATCTCCTCCTTAAAACAAGTAAGCTGTACATGTTCTGCTCCGGTACGACTTAAAAATCGCCTGGTGCTCAGTGATGTCATACATGTTTAGGCGACTTGCGTAAACACTGAGCTCGCTCGCTCCAATACTCATGTGGGACACTATTGGGGTGTTTAAAGTTCACACTGGAGATCACAGGCAAGTCACATTTAATTGGAAATGTGAATGGCCTCGCAAAAAAAAATGGGATTTCATAAAAAAAATCAGAATTGGGCATTAAGCCCTGCAGTCTGAACGTAGCCTAAGACACCCAAGGATCATTATGTTTTAATTTGGACCGTTTAAATCGCAATATTCATCTAAAACAAGAATAACATACCGGGAGTGCTCATTTGGATCACAGATAATATGAAAAACAGTTGCTCTCAAGGCTCTTAGAGGGCAAAAATATTAATAGACAAAAAAGTGGACCGAGGCTCTCTGTCCTCCTGGTGTTTTTCACTACTTACACTGCGAAAATACCCCTCCTTAAAAGTAGAAAAATACACTTGTTTTAGGTTAAAACGCAACAAGTGAAATAATCTGCCAGTGCAGGAAGTGAAATTTACTTATCAAGAAATCTTAAAATAAGAAAATATATCTAGGCCTTCAAAATAAATGTCAAAATAAGATCAAATCACTTATTCCAAGCAAAATCTAAAAATCTAAGTGATCTAAAATAAAGCATAAAACACTAATTCTGTGAATAAATTAACCTGCAACATCCTAAAACTAGAAGATAAAGCTTGTTATTGACTTTTTGTCTTTGTTTAGTTAATGAACTTCTTTATTTCCTTATTTTAAGACTAATTACCACTTGGTGACATACTGACAAATTGCAGCACACCTAAAACTTTTAAATTGTTTAATCTTTCCATCTGACAAACGGAAGGTACAGAGATGATACTGTACGATTTCAGCGCAAGATCGACTGGTTTACATCCATAAACGATGTCTTACTACTTAACACCATCTTAACACTTATTTGGGTTGTTTTGTGCACACTCTAACTAGATTATAGATACAAAAACTAAATAAGAAAAAAAGTAATATGTTCTTGAAATATGCTTAATAATCTTACACATTTAGCAGTCATTTAGTAAATATCCCTTAACCTCTTGAGACCCTGTGGCCCCACACGAGGACATTACATTTTTGCCTCTTAGCACCATGATTTTCAATTATTTTAAACTTTCACCTGTAATCAACTAAAAACCTCTACAGCAGCTCCCGAAAGTAAAAAAAAAACTGCATGGTAAAGTTTAGATGCAAAATGTATGAATAAAACCAATGTATTTATGTACAATAATGTCTCTTCATGTATCTTAATGTATCTTCATTTGGCATTAAAATTTGACCCATTTTCTTGACCACAGCAGACGAGAGCATCAGGAAATGTCATGTCCTCGTTTGAAGACATTGGGACTGTGTTATATTATTGATTGTACATGTTGTTAGGTAAACTTGGGAATATTTAGATGAGTTTACAGTTATAAATTGCTGGACGTTTCTGCTGCTATAGGGAAACTGCTGCCTGTCTCCACTTTTTGCACCTCTACTTTTTTTTGTAACGATTGAAAACCAGAAAAAATTCAAACTGTGGACCACATTTTCAGGCCTTTTTGTGTGTTTTTAACCTCACTCACTGAACCCCAACCCGCTCACGGTCGACCTACGTCACATTTGGCAGGTTTAGGGCTTGAAATAAACAGCTAATTGCTGTTTGTTTGTTTTTTTTAATTTATTTATACATTTTAATGTTTTTACATTTTTTAACCAATGGTGTCATACAGAAGACTTACTTAGTAGGTCCTACTTATCCCAAATAGCAAGAAGAAATGAAAAATGCACACCAGACAAAAGCTCGGGTCTCAGGAGGTTAAAACAAGATAAATAAGTTTTTTGTCTAGATTTAAGAGAGTTAATCTTGGTTAGTTTTATGAAATTTGCTTTATGTGCCAACGCATTTCGCCTCACACGGGAGTCTCCATCAGGGCAAATTCATCTAAAACACCTTAAAAGAAACAGTTTTGCTGACTTCTGCTTTCGAAAACTGCGGTGCCCAACGGGAGCACTGCACTAACTTTATGATGTGGGGTTTGCCGCCTGCTCGTCGTCTCCATGGAGATGTTATCCCTTTGGCTGCGATGTTTCACTGTGGCATTAAACACTTGCATTTATTCACGCTAAAACACCTTGAGAAACATGTATTCTTACTGCGTGTTTGTTGTTGCCTCTCCACAGACCTGTAAAAGAGCATATTCCTAATGTTTACATATAACGGTTATAAAAAACTAAGGATTTAATCAAAAGGGACATTCTGGGGCAGGCTGTTTTGTGTATACAGTGATCCCTCGCTATATCTCGCTTCACCTACCGCGGCTTCGCTGCTTCGCAGAATTTTTTACAGTGCTTTTTTTTTTTTACAGTGAATCTGTATCTTGTTGATAAAGAAGAGGAGGAAGGACTAAAGAAGAGGAGGAAGGACTAAAGAAGAGGAGGAAGGACTAAAGAAGAGGAGGAAGGACTAAAGAAGAGGAGGAAGGACTAAAGAAGAGGAGGAAGGACTAAAGAAGAGGAGGAAGGACTAAAGAAGAGGAGGAAGGACTAAAGAAGAGGAGGAAGGACTAAAGAAGAGGAGGAAGGACTAAAGAAGAGGAGGAAGGACTAAAGAAGAGGAGGAAGGACTAAAGAAGAGGAGGAAGGACTAAAGAAGAGGAGGAAGGACTAAAGAAGAGGAGGAAGGACTAACACTTGGTCGTGCAGCCTTCAGTAGAAAAAGACGCTCCAGCGCAGCGGAGTCAGGACGAAGAGGCGCAGCTGGAGGGACTGTGAAATACGCCAGTGACAGTGTTTCCTCCTTGTGTTCATTACTATATAAAAAATATTGTTTTAAAACACCGTTCTTTAAACTATTATAGTTATTTGTAAGAAAACGTGAATATTTCTATTTCTTAAACACATTTTGGGCCTGAAAAGAGGTTTTATTTTTTGTTTCATTCTGCAGTAAAGTATTGCATTGTAAAATAACAGTAAAAAATAAAGCTGACGACTTCGCGGATTTCACCTATCGCGGGTTATTTTTGGAACGTGACCCCCGCGATAAACGAGGGATCACTGTAAATATAAAATAGAGAGAAAAAAATAAAAGAAAGAGGCATCATGCTCCCTTATAAGCTCCACCTCTCCACAGATCAGTAGCGGTTTTAGTTCGTAGAAAGTTAAAAACGAACCTTTGGAGCTCCGATAAACCCGAGACCCGCTCAAACATGCCTTATGACGACTGCAGCCTGTGGTTTTATATCTGCACACTCCAGTCTGAGCAGATCTGGTGATTCTTGGACCAGATCTCAGAGAAACTCCCCCCACTCTCTCCTCTCGCTCTCTCTGCGGCGCCGTGATGTAGTGGACTCCTGTTTATGCTCCCATCTGCCAACGGCCCAGAGCCAAAGCCATCGGATACAATGCTCCAGCTCGTAAAATGGAGAGAGGAGACTCCATAACTTTACAATGAAGGACAAAACTACACTAGAGTGAGTGCTGGTACCTGCAGTAATTAGCTAAATGGAAATAATTGTTAGCAGAAAAGTGCATTGCAAAAAATCTTAACGAGTTTACCTAAATTTGTCTAGGAATTTGATTTTTCGGCAAAGTAAAATACTGCATTTTTCTTTATATAATGTTACACAATGTGGCTTTAACATTCGCATGAGTCCAACAGTATTGAAGAAGATGAAGAATTGTTTATTTAAAAAGGTACAGTGTGAAACTTTTGGGAAGTTTCACGTCACTAATGTTCAAAAACATCACCAAATAATACAAAGGTGAATAAGAGTCAGGTTTGTGGAGAGGCAAGCCCTCTCAGAAAAACAACACGTGTTTTGGAATGTAGTTTTTCAGTGCAATAAACACAAGCACAACTGAAGAAAAATAAACAAAAAAACATTTATTGTATTATATTTTTGGCTAAAAAGTTACATTATGTGGCTTTAAGATGCTTTTATGTGTCTTTCCATGTATTTGAGTAAAATCTGTCTTTCCCCAGTACAAATATATTGTCTGAGCAGCTCTCAAGATCAAACTAAGTTTGGTGTGTACTGTCTGCATCTCATGCTAGTAAACAGTTAACAGTTTGTTAATAGTTAATTTTGGCAATACTGTAGATTTAAAAAAAAAAAAAAAAAAAAAAAAATCAAGGTTAGGTTTAGGATTAAGGAAACAGTTCATTTACAGATTAATTAACAGACTCCATTCAACTTTACACTGAAGGACAAAACTACAACGAGAAGAAGTGCTGGAACCTGCTGTAATTAGCGATATTACAACTACAACAGAACAAAAAACAGAGCAAAAGTCTGAATCTGAACTAAAATAAAATAAAGTAAAGAAATGCAAATAATATGGTGTTAAATAGAAATACAATGCATGACAAATGTATTAGAGCACCTGTCATGAAAGCAAGAAAATATAACTTCATAGTTTATTCAAAACATGTTTCAAATGAACAGTTTCATTATTATTCATTAAGAAATTCATTGTTATTGAGTTCCAAATAGTTTCTCGCTGTTCCCAGAAACTTGCTTTGGATGACACTTTGGAAAACATTAAACTTGGAAATTTGCGGATAGCAACAATAGTTATATTGTTTTGGTCAAAAATATCTTGCATAAACTGGTGGATGAACCATCATAGAAACATAAAAAGATATTTTGGTAAACAGAAATACTGTTAAATGACGTTTGGCAGCAGCAAACACCTTATACTGGCTGCTGGTCTAATAAATGTATTAAGCTGTAGCAGTAGAAATAGAAGTTGTACTGTTGATGGGAGTTATATTTGGAGGAACAGTATGTAACTTTCTGGAGGGATCGTGTCACCTGCATAATTCCAGGAAAATCTACTGTTAAAACCATAAAAATAAGGCCAGTCCAAGTACGAATCGTGTTTGTGACGAGGCAAACCCACTCAGAGTCAATTTTTCAGTGCAACAACCAACCAAAATAATAAAAAAAATAATAAAAAACATTCATTATAGTCTTTTGTTTGACTAAAAAGTTTCACATTGTGGCTTTAAAAGGACTTGCACTTTATTTGTCTTTCCTCAGTAAAGATACAGCAGCTCTTGAGATCAAAATACAGTATGTCTGCTGTGTACTATCGACGTCTGATTATGAAGTGTTTTATTGTCCTGTAATCAGGAAGTGCGTGGTTAGCATACTAGTAGTTGTTTAGAATGTCCGGGCCAACAAACTCCACTCCGGTCTTTGATATAAGCTTGATATAAACTCATCACAGTGAGTAATTAGGATACTGAGAATTTCTTTAACAATTTCTCTGACTGAGCGGGGTCGCCTCTCCGCAGACCTGACCTGTAACTTGGTCTGGTTTGGTCTCCATGAAGATAAAAAGCTTTAATACCAAACATCCCAAACAAAGCAATAACATCTCGACGGAGAAAAGCATTTAACGGAGTCTCTAGCAGAAAAGTTACATAATCCACCTTTAAATTAAATTGTTGGGGTAAAAATCTAATTGGAAAACAAAAGAAACTTAAATTATCCGTTTTTTAATATGAGCAAAGTAAACCACCTCATCTCCACATTATAAATTCCCCAAAACTCAAACCAAAAAAAAAAAATTCCTTGGCTTTTAATAAAAAAGTTTAATATCTAATGTAATCCTGTCTTCTACTTTTAGCGGCGCCCCCTTTGGCTCTGATATGAAGCGCGCCGTTTTAATGGAATTACCTCTCGACTTTTCCTCCGAGGACACGGGGACCTTAAACTCCGCTCTGGTCTGTAAAAGTCATGATGTGAGCTTATACACTCATCACGGTGTGTAATTAGCATGCTGAGAATGCATAAAGTAAGTGAGGAGTAACTTCGGACCACTGCAAAATGATCTAGCTCCATTTTTCACATTTTTAAAACTTTAAAAATCGGTTACAGAGCCTTTTCGGTGTTCGCCGCTCGCACGTTTAACCCTGCAAAACCAGCACTACACAAACAGATGGGAAAAAAAAGAAAACGTCACCTGAAAGTGGCTGCGCTCGATCCTATTGACAATCCGCTCCACTCGTCTCCTCGCTGAAGTGATTTTGATTTCCATTCGGCCGTTATTAAACCGTGCGGAGAACTCTAGTTACAGCTGGGCCCGGGCGTGTATCGACTTCTCATCTCACTAAATATGAGATAAAGAAAATAAGTAATGTCGTATCGATCCGGCGGCGTGGAGCTGTGTGGAGGCTAACGCGGGACTCTTCCTGTAACTCTCCGGGCTCCAGCGCAGTAAAAGTCATTAACTGTGGACTGCGATCGATTTCACTGGTGTCGTCAGCTAATGATTACAACTGGACGTGGTAAATACACTCGGAAAAATTTAACGTTGTGGAATGCGGTCGCCATTTTGCATTTACAGCTAAACTAGCTACAGCTAGACTAAGCTTGACTAAAAGGGCAGGTAACATAATTGGCATGGCCCCCGGTCCTCTTCAGGATCTTTCAAGAGACACTAGTGAAACTGGGGAGTAAAATATGTAATGACTCGCATCCTCCACAACCAATTTGAATTAATGCCCTCAGGAAGAAGGTACAGGGCCCCAACCAGCAGGCGAAACAGGTTCAAGCACTCTTTTATTCCCCTTTCGATTTCCTTGCTGAACTTGAAGAAATAATGCTCTACTGTATTACTGTATGGCCATCAGGGAATGTGCAATATTATTTGCACATACGCTTTGGGGAATATGCAATACTGCTCATAGGTGGGCTCCAGGGAAGGTGCAATATTTTTGAGCACTTACAGTGAATAGGTTTCAGGGAATGTGCAATACTGACTTTTACACTTTTTAAGCCCCAGGGAATGTGCAAAATATGCTAATTATGGGAATGGTGCAATATTATCAAATGTTGAACTGTATGAATTGATGTGTCCACTGTGTGTGTGCTGTATGTTGTATGTCTATGTGCCAGGAGTACCCCTGTCCCAAGACAAATTTCTCCCAAGGGAGACAATAAAGGCTAATCTAATCTAATGTACAGGTGCGGTCTGCGTTACGCAAAGTTGACTCTTGCGAGCTTTAAATCGTGTTATTATGTTGTTTCCTTCTCAAAAAACAGACCTGGAGTTGAGTTTTGTTGAGTTGTGATGTTGTGAAGTGGCAGTTCTCAAGTTCACAGCTACTTTTTTTACCTTTTAGTTCAGTAGAGATCGGCAATTCCAGGGTTAAAACTATCCAAATAATTCTAGTGAAGGTGTGTGAAGTTTAAAAACACAATGGAGCACTTCAGGTATCACCTAAAGACATCACAAGGTGGATTGTTTTCATGATTGAGAGAGGAACTTGACCTAAATATGCAGGGTTTGTGTGTTAAACATGTGTGAATGAAAGAAAATATAAATTCAAATATGTTTCAAATAAGAAAAGAAGAAAATGGACGTACATTATACCTTTTACCTTTTTGTTTAGTTGTCATCAAACATAACTTTGTATGTTGTATGTTTCATATGTTCACATCAGTCATTGTGTTGTCCTCTATGAAGCTACTCTGAATGCCTGTTTATGGTATGGTAAGTTTATGGAGCCCTTTTCCACATATTCATTGCTTTCTGGGTGGAGTTTGCATGTTCTTCCTGTGTCTGGATAGGTTTTCTAGCCTCACTCATCAGCCGGATTCACTTTGTGGAAACCGTCTGACCTCGCAGCATTAGGATTCATTCGCTCGACGATAGACGGGTACTTTTTTGATTTAACCAATTGCTGCCGGAACACTCAGCGATTTCTTGGACACCACATCCAAGAAATCGCCAGCACAACAGTAAATCCCATAGGAAGAAGGGCAATGACGTCTTTCCCCTTGATAATATTCACCAAACATTCTCTTCGTTCCGGCTTTAAATCGTCAATGTCGGGAATCGTTGTCGACACAAAATGTACGGCTTCGTCTACATCCATCTCACCCGCTTTGTTTACTGTTGTGCTGGACACAAAAGGACCCAGAGGAGCTTGAGTTTGACGTCACGGCTTCACCGCTCTTCACTGATTGGCCGGTGCGCCGACTACAACTTCCGGGGTTCTTGCCAACCACCGAGTGTGTTCCGATTCCTGACTTAGTTGCCGGGGAGAAATGAAATTGAGCGGAGGCACTAGGTGGTACCACCCTGCCTACTGGTTTCCTCATTAGCCCAAAACATGCACAAAAGTTGAAATCCTCCAGCTAAAGTAGTCCTAACAAAGACTAACTCAAGATCTGGAGATGGGTCCCTCTGCTCCTGACGAATTTAACCCAGAGACACTGAAGGATGGGTCAAACGCACAGGCCAAATTTCCCTACGGTGGCAAAATATAGTGTATCTTAACCTTAGTATTTAATGTAATTCTTATTTCATATAAAGGTTAGTTTGGGGAGCTAAAAATCTAACTGAAAAAAAGTTTTGGAGCCAGTTAAATTACATTTTTCAATATGAGCAAAGTAAACCGCCTGATCTCCACATAGATTTCCCAAAACTCAAACAAAAAAAGTTCCTTGGCTTTTAATAATTGAGTTTAATATCTAACATAATCCTGTCTTCTACCTTTAGCAGCGCCCCCTGTGGCTCTGAGACGAAGAGCGCCGTTTTAATAGAATTACCTCACGACTTTTCCTCCGAGGACACGGGGACCTTAAATCTGACGCGCTCCTCTGGTACCGAGGCATATCCCTTTAAGTCGTTTGGCATAATGAGCTTATATTTAAAGGGACGGGCGGGCGGGTGCCATGGCGACGCTTCTGAAATGACGGGAAAACTCCAGGGATCGAACTTGTTCAATTCAGACTTCTCTTATGTCTGAAGTTTGAAGTGACGGCAGACATTTAAATAGAACATGGCCGATTCTCCACAGCTATGGTCACAAAGTAAGAAGTCTCAGTGGGACAATCTTAAGAGTTAAAGTAATACCCTGCTGTTGTCAAGGGAGGGATTTGTAAATTGCTTCACAGTGCTCCATGTATTATGATTATTATTTCTAATTTATGTGTTTTAAAAGCAGTTTAAAGGGGCTGCATGATATTTAAAATCGTTCTGGTCAAGATCAATGCTCTTTACATCATGCGGTGTCGGGTAAAAGATCCTAAGTAATGTGAGAATTATAAGGAAACGTGACACTATGGCAGCGTCTCATTTCTCTTTCCTCGCATCCTTCTCCTTGATTCCATCCATCCATTTTCTTCCGCTTATCCGGGGATTGGTCGCGGGGGCAGCAGTCTAAGCGGGGACTCCCAGACTTCCTTCACACCGGATACTTCCTCCAGCTCCTCCGGTGGGATCCTAAGGCGTTCCCAGGCCCAGAGACACAGTCCCTACAGTGTGTCCTGGGTCTTCCCTGGAATCTCCTTCCGGTGGGACATGCCTGGAACACCTCCTGAGAGAAGCATTCAGGAGGCATCAGGATCAGATGCCCGAGCCACCTCAGCTGCTCCTTTCGAGATGGAGGAGCATCGACTCTACTCTGAGCTGCCCATGTGACTGAGCTCCTCACCCTATCTCTAAGGGAGCGCCTGGCCACTCTGCGGGGGAAATTTGGGCCTTTTATCTGAGATTTCGTCCTTCCGGTCATTACGCAGAGCTCATGACCATAGGTGAGGGGAGGAAGATAAGATAAGATATCCTTTATTTGTCCCACAATGGGGAAATTTCAGCAAGAAAACAGTAGCTGCAATAGAAGTACAGTAGTGGCCATACCGGCTTGTCAAAGCCTGATCCCGTCAGATCTCAGAAGCTAAGCAGGGCTGGGCCTGGGTAGTACTTGGATGGGAGACCACTGGGAATTCCAGGTGCCACAGGGGGGTGCCAGTGGCAAAAACTGTCGTTGTGTCCTCAGGCAAGACACTTCACCCACATTGCCTAGTATGAAAGTAGTGTGTGCATGGCAGGACTCCCTTGAAAAACAGATTAGTAATCTCAATGGGACTTTCC
This sequence comes from Odontamblyopus lacepedii, assembly GCA_034769755.1. NCBI lineage: Eukaryota > Metazoa > Chordata > Actinopteri > Gobiiformes > Gobiidae > Odontamblyopus > Odontamblyopus lacepedii. Next base: position 33,533,004 of record CM068361.1, read on the forward strand.
TGGGTAAATAAAGGTTTAAAAAAAAAGTAGTAGTACAAAATTACTTAAAAATAGACAAACTCTATAAAGAGCTATAACGATAGGGATTATAAAACTATATATACAATAAATTGCTATCTTAGGAACATAGATAAATCAAGAGCTTTGCCTTTTGGCTCAGCTCCTTCACTACGACGGTCCGATACAGCGACCGCACCACTGCCGACGCTGCACCGATCCACCTGTCAACCTCACGCTCCATCCTCCCCTCACTCTGAGATACTTGAACTCCTTCCCATGAGGCAGGGACTCCCCACCCACCCGGAGAGGGCAATCCACCTTTTCCCGGTCGAAAAAGGTCTACTTTATTCCACTCCTCGATTCCACAGGAAATAGGTGAGACAAAGCGAGGAGAGAGGATTTAAATGTCGCCTTCACGTTTTATGATTATTATCGTAAATACCAAAAAACTGCATCAAAATTGCACATGAACACCCTCTCACGTTGCAATTTTCACTGGAAAGCTGGAAGAATTTTATGATCCACCAGATGCCAGATGAGATGAGGTAAACTTTGACCTTTCTGCATGGCGGAGAGCAGTGAAACCTATAAATTTTCTACTATACATTATCAATAAAATATACAGGATATTATTTAGCCGACTGTTTGTGTTTGATGAATTTTCTTCTCGCTGTACTGAATTAATTAGCAAATCTAAAACCGTTTTACCCAAGTAACAGGTCAGGATAAACTCCGCCATGTTTCACTTCACTATGACGACAAAAGCTTGAACACAACACACTCGTAATTTCTACTTTCTGCAAGTGGAAAGGGTCATCTTTCCCATACCACGTGAAGGCAGCATAAACTCCTCACTGAGACAATAAAGTTTGATTCTTTCATCTGACATCTGTTCATGAAGACTCCCTCATGTTTACGTTTTCCTTCCATAGTTCTCTTTGTGACGCCACTTAATATGACACAGGTGAGTGACAGCTGAAAAATGAAGGATGGAGGAAAGGAATCAAGGAAAAGGAGGGGAGGAAAGAGAAATGTGACGCGGCCAATCCCAGACAGTAGTTTCTCATCCTGGAGCCGTATCACAGCAGTGGAAAGGACCAAGTGGGCGAAGCTAAAACCTGTAACTTTGCCTGCATTGTTCCACTGCAATGTTCTTGATGAGTTTATAAGTGCTTTTCAGAAACCTGAGCAGAGTTTTGACGTCATGATACAGCCAATGACAACTAGTACGCTAATGTGCTCTTCCTGATTACCCGACAAAAAAACAAAACAAAAAAAAAACACTACTGCAACTGCAACTTTAATTCTTTAAAAACACAGATTGACCAAAGTGAACGTAATTAAAAAGTAATAATAAAAAACAAAATCAATAAAAACAATAAAACAAACAAATAAAAGCAAAAAACAACACACGAATAAAAGCAGAATCTAATAAAAAACAATCAAATAAAATGCAAACATCTCAAATTGTGTTAAAGACCAAAGTGAAGTGCGTTTTAAGAACAGGTACAGATGAAACCCTAGACCTAGACAGACTTTATTGATCCACAAGGGAAATTATTTGGACACAGTAGCTCACACATCATAATATAATATAATAACAAAGAGTAAAAAATACATGGTAATAATACATTCTAAATAAGTAGCAAAAAAGTCGTGTCTAATGGCCTGTCTAATGTGCAAAGGCAGCTCATTCCATAGGTTTGCTGCAGGAACCGCAAAGGTTCTGTCCCCTCTGAGCTTCCGTCTGCCCTTTGGATGGAGGAAACACTTAAAAACACTGTATAATTAGATGCAGACAGCACACAGATGACTTATTTTGACCCCAAGAGCTGCTTATACAGTATATTTGTACTGGAGCAAGACACATTTTGCTTAAAAAGGCTCCATACACGTTTACGTTATAAACCAAGAAGACGTTTGGAAACATGCGATGACGACTTCCGGTGTAGTTCCCGACACTGGGCTCGACCAACTGGGATCAAACCCGCTGAAGTAAATGTGATCATTGGTAAAAATGAAGTCTGCATGTATGTGCTGTTTGGAATCATCTCGTCTCTGCTAATCGCATGTACCCAGTGCGCTCGGAGTTGTGCGTCAGCGGGGAAAATGATGGAAACTGGGGTACGGTTGGAACTGTGGATTAGCCAAACATAACGGAACGCTACGATGACATGGAGATGAAGAAAACTGGGACATTTTCTCTTTCTTCCTAGATTTTGTCAGACTTAAGACGGCGAACAGAACCCGCCGGAAGTTGCCTGTTTCCAAACATCTTCCTGGTTTGTGACGGAACGTGAATAGAACGTATACATGGGGGAAAAATCTGTACCATTTCTAGTTCTAGTATAGATTAAACCTATCTAATGTGAGAGTGACGCACGCTACAACACTACAATACATTACGGGTCAGATCTGTGGCATATCGTCCCTGTTCACAGAAGGAATCATTGTATTTTTGAGCAATAGAAACACCCGTAATGAATAAATAAGAAGGTAGCGAACTCTCCCCCAGAAAAGTTACACAATCCACCTTTTAAATCACACTTTAACCATGACAAAGATGAAACCAAGCACAGGTCATGTATCTTTATGTACTATGTAGGCCAACATAACAACACGGGTTTCACAGTTGTTAAAGTTGTGATGTTTCTCGCCGTTTGTAGGGCAGAGTTTGAATGTAGGTCACGACTGACTTTTAAAAGCACATAGTTCTAGTTTCCGTCTCGCTCAAAATCCCAAACGTCCTATTTGTCTTTGAACGCCTCGCTTATTTCATTTATTACGCAACTTGCCATATTCCGGGACGAAACTTTTGCGGGAAACTTGGAATAAAGATGATTTCACTTCCTGTCTGTAAAAGGTTGAGGTCACGGGGCTGATGTGCGAAATATGGGTTTGATTTCCCCACCAAGAGACGCAGGGAGGAGACGTGACCTTATCAAAAGGCTGAAATGTAGTGTGCATACTTAATATTCAGCAAAACCTATTTATTAGAATCCTAAATGCCACAAAAGCACAAGCTGGAGTCATACACCAGCTTCTTTAGTGGATAAATAGAAGAGTTTCAGTGAATTAAAAAGTATTTGCCTAATTTCTCCCATTATGAAGCAAAAAGAGTTGAGTTTGCATATTTACTTGCAGAAACAATTATTCCATCGTCTGCCTTTTGCTAGTTTCCATGGATACAATAATGGTTTGCCAAGTTGCAGGTCAGATCTACGGAAAGGCGACCCTTCTCCCAGTAAGAATGCATGTTGTTCGAAGTACTTTTGAGCGATCAAATTGTATTTCGTGGTCGTTTTGTCGCAAGGTGGAGTAGACGCTGGAGTAGTTTGCCTTATGACTGGATGGTTTGAGGTTCCTTCCCGGCTCCATCTGTTGCATAATGAACTAGTGTAGTGATGGGGGCAAGTTCTGAACTTCCACGTAAAACGCCAATTTGCTTCACACTGAAGAAGCTTAACTCCACTTTAACCCATCTGACAACAGCCACGAGTCTAACAAACCAAACGCTCTGCCTGGTTCACTCATTAGTGTCTGGAAACGTTAGAAAACAACTTTATAAGCACCTCACACTTCCCTCTGTTGATTTCCCACTGTGCATGCAAAAGTCCAAAAGACTCGATTGTCGATGTCGTTTCTAATCCCATTGATTTACGATTGAAAAAGCAAAAAAACACAAAATAAACATACATTCCCAAGCCATTTTCTTTCAACTTTCAGTTTCTCTTATTCACCGTCAGTAGTCGATCTTCACTTGCTGCTTCTGGCGGCTCGAGCCTCTCGCCGTCGCTGGAGTCGACAATTGAGTCTTTTGGGCTTTCACATGTGCAGTGGGAAATCAACAGAGGGAAGTGTAAGGCTGATTATAAAGTTGTTTTCTAACATTTCCAGACTCTAATGAGTGAACCAGGCAGAGCGTTTGGTTTGTTAGACTCGTGGCTGTTGTCAGATGGGTTAAAGTGGAGTTAAGCTTCTTCAGTGTGAAGCAAATTGATGTTTTACGTGGAAGTTCAGAACTTGCCCCCATCACTACACTAGTTTGTTGCCTTGACAGACTCACTGCCACAGTGAGATCTCCACCGAGGAAACACTGATCTGTGCTGTTTTTTGGCTTCTGACAGAATTCGGCCACCTCTAGCAACGGACTTTAGCTTCAAACGTGCCGGAGTTTCCCTTTAAGTTTCCGAATTTGTGCCTGTTTTTTTTTTTTTTCCCCCACACCTTTCATTATAAAATCCTTACATCCTAACCTGGTGCTTTAACTCAATGATATATTCTAATTTTGTTTAATAATTGCAGAGCACTGGCAGCATCAGCAGCCGGAGGGACCAGGGGGAGGTGCCTATGGAAATGAAGAGACTTTTTGCATTGGCGTTAATGAGACAAGGACTGAAAGGGGATAAGTCGGTGTTTGAAATGTTAATTACTTTTAGAAGTCAAATTATAGTGAAGTCACATGGGACACAGAAGCACAGGAGTCACACAAGGTATGACGGGGCAAATTAAAGGGGCAAAAGAACTTCAGAATATTCAGTTATTTGTGTAAAAAAGTGAGTTAAAGCAAACCAGAAACATCAAAGTTTTATTACATAGTTTGGTCTTCGCTCCTCTCCACAGAATGCACAAAATTAGTACATTAAACCACATTTTTAACTCGCATAAGACTTCAAAAATATACATGCAAAACAGACAAGCTAATGTCATACTATGTAACATTCCAACGCATACTAAACTATTAACTGTTTGTTAAGTCTTTCTTCATGCTTTATTAAGTTCATATTTACATTTTCATTAGTTTAATTTACTTACACTTGTTCTTTTTGGTTTGAGTCACCAGACAGAGGACCAGACCATCAACACCGAGCAATGGGGGGAGCACTATTTTAGTTTTGTTAAGTTAGTTTATTTAATGTTTCTTTACTATCACTTATTATTTTCTGTAGTATAATGATTTGCTTTTGTGTTGCTTTAATTAAGTTAAAGCTTCGGGTGTTCAGTTAGTTGGTTCCCAGTGATTTAAGGAGACCTGTCCCCTGTCGGATCCTCCACATTATAAACCCCAACAAATAAGCAGTAATTAAAAAAAAAAAAAAGAGCTAAAAGTTTGTGTAACTTGCATAAAAGTTTATAGTGTTATTCTTTTGAGTATCACAAAATATTAATTTACATTTAGGATTTAATTAAAAAGAATAATTGTACATTCATTAAAATATGTTATTAAGGTTTTTTATATACTAAAGATTTGAGGTGATACTTGCACATATTTTTTATTTTTATTTTTACATAAAAAAAAGTAGAGATACAAAACTTAGTTAGGCAACCTTTTTTTTTAATCTTTTAAAAATTATTTTACTTAAATAAAAAATAAAAAAGTCCTAACAAATATGCATTTACCATGCTTAGTAAAAAGTGAAAAACATTTTCAGTTTCAGTGTTTTTATTCCTTGCCAACACAATACAAATTCAAAAATAGATTTAGTGCATTTCACTGGACAGAATAAACTTGTTTGTCTAGATATATTTTACAGATATATTATAGATCTAAGCAGGCAGCTGGTTACACACTAAAAATACATGTTATTTCTTGTTTTAATTTTCCTATTTTTAACAGCCTAAACTCACTTGTCATAAACATAAACATCACTCCACTCCATCTCCATCCAACTTCCTGTAAACATTTGTTATTCTTACATTTTCCACAGTTGGTTGCATCTGTCTTTGTTTGTTACCTCCACCTATAGCGTTCCCTGGTGACTTCCTCTTTCTTCGCTTCTCCTCCTCTTCATCGTTTGTGTCAGCGCTTTGCAAACTGCACAGCCGCCGCACACACACAGGATTCTTATGTTTAACTGACACTTCAATCAATTGGCAGTATTTAGCGGGGAAAAGTCCAGTCCCGCGGGGGGCTTGTTTGTTCATATACTGTACATAAACGCTGCAGAGAGGAATATATGTTTGCCTATTGATACAGCGCTGTATGTGTGTCTATGGGGGAATGTTCTGCAGTTACCGTGCTGACGAAATGCACACATTAGCACAACACAGAATGAAACAACTTTTAGATAAACTCAAAAAAAGGGTTTGAACAGCACATTTTCAGGAGCTTGTGAAGAATACGAGTGTTCATGATCCTGTTTAAGAGTTTAATTTTCCACAAAATTTAAGAACATGGATCTATTCAAATAACTGGACAGGGCGTTACTGCTTGTAGCTGTCTCCAGTTGTGCTTGTGTTTGTCGGACAGGGCACCTACGGTTTTCAAAAATGTTGGATTTTGTGGCGACTTTGACCTATTTTTAGTTCATAAACTTTTTCTTAGCTCAAAATCCTTCAGTTGTTTTAAAAAGAGCTTTATAATCATTACCTTTGACTTCGCACTAGCTTCTCTCGCTCTGACTGGTCAATGGGACCACGTGATACATGAGCCCATGCTCCTGGTGCACACTCATGTGCACTGGCTTGTGCCCACGGGAGAAAAGAGCACTACTGCACATGCTCAATGGGCCACTGGATGTACCTCATGTATGTGTGTATGGGCCCATAGAACCATGATAGAATCTGGAGCATGAATCAAAGATGGTGCTGTATGGTTTTCAGGGGCCTGTGCTCACTGGCGCATGACCTCAAAAAAGATTTTTACTTCTGTATTTACTTCCTGATTTTCAGCCCAATGTGTGAGGTCAGAAACTCAGTTCTGATCAATCAGAGCGTGAGGTGCTAGAGCGGGGCTAGGCTAACTCTAGCCGACTTTTATGATTTTTTTTTTTAAGTTCATATTGTAAAAATACAGAAGAAGAATCCCTACAAAGTCCGACCTTTATGAAAGTACCTCGCTCAGCCGCAAATCAGTCTGCGGTTGTGGATTGAGGGCGTGTCTTATCCAGCTCTTATTATAGCTCCATGAGCTCGCCCCATGTGGGCAGCCATGTTTAGACCCCGGGCTTGGGTGAGAGAGGCTAACTGAAAAACTGTGGGCTAATGCTACCCTGTGACTGTAGTAAGAGGTCCTGTTTAGGACCATGAATATGTGGTTCATGGTCCTAAACAGGACCATGAACCACATATTCATCACAGGCTCCTGAAAATGTGTGTGTGTATATATATATATATATATATATATATATATATATATATATAGTTTTCTTTGGCAGTGTTTACTCATGCGCTAATGCATGTACAAAGATCAGACTGTATTAAATCAAAGTTCTGATAAACTTGAGTAACAGAGCTTCAGACAGAGCAGTGCCTCCAGTTAGCATCATGTGGATGGCGTGGATGACGTCGGCTGATAAGTATAAAGTGGCCCCAGTGGAGATGAGGACAATGCCCCGGCTTCGCCTCTGCAGTGACTATTTTTGCAGGGAGAGTTTGAGATCCGTGTGTTTCACCCAAAGGTTACAAATAGCAGAATCAATTTCATGCTTTTGGTGGTTGGCCTTTTCTCCTGTAAAAACTATAAAAAAGTGCGATGATGTGGCCACGGCTCGAGGTGAGGGGGGTGAGGTTTAAAGAACGAGGAGCTATTGATTTGAAAAGGACTTGAGAATATGAGGTCTGAGGAAGGGAGAGAAAGGATAAGTATACTAAGAAGAAACTTGCAATGATGCTTCAAGTATATTGTGTACTCACTTCTGCGTGCTTGTCACTCGCTCTGGTAGTTTCACTTGCTTTTCTTCATGACGATAGAGAGGTTTAATGCCGTACTGTGGAATAATTCAATAACACCTCCATGGAAATATGATGGCAGCACACCCTCCACTAGAACGTTACATAGATCTGGTTAAATTTATAAATATGTACTAGTGATTGCAGGATTGTCAGAGCAGCGACACTTTACTATTTTTCAAACATTCCGCTTTTCCGACACGATTAATATTAATGTGGTAGCCTGTTATACTTTGCGTTTCCGTACAGAAAAAGGAGGAAGACATATGAGTTGAGATACCACCATGATTGGTTTAACGCGACAGTAAAGTACGAGGACAGATGAAGGACACAAGGATGTTTCTGTAAGTTTGACATTTCAGTTGGTCTTTGTGTGTGACTTGACAGTTGTTGAGATGAAGAATATCGAAGAACAGTGAGAGATGTACCCGGTTACACTATTGCAACTATGGGTGTAACGATATCCAAGTCTCACGATATGATACAGTCACGGTATGAACCTCACGGTACGATACTTATTGCAATATTGTGGGAAAGTTCACGATGTTACGATATTATACATAATAACAACACATTACAAAAGGCTTTGACCAGTCATTTGGTACAACATTTACTGTCATTAGGGATGTAACGATATCCAAATCTCTCTGTATAATATTTTCATTATTTTCTCACGGTACCATATTTATTGCAATATTTTGTGGAGGCACAAAACTGTGAATCTGCTCCTTTTTCCTCTAAAAATGCTTCACAAGACTTAATCCAAAGAATGAAGATGTAAAAGTGCTTAGAACAGTTATTTCTTCATGTCGTCTGCACTGAAACGGAGCAAAGGATCATGGTCTATGTAGTTCCCTCTGTTTTTTTTTTTTTTTAGCGATTTCTGCATCAGAACTGTTCATTTAAGCAAAGAGACTTGGGATTCGATATATTGTGATGGTCCACGGTATTATTGTGAGACCTTTGACGATTCGATATCACCATATTTTTGTTATTGTTATATCCCTAATCGCAACTCTGTGTCAGAATAGCGATATTAAAAAGTGTTGTAAAACCGGCACATCTGAATAGAGGCATGTCATAATGAAAGGATGTGGGAATAGGCGGCGGATCACGATGGCAAAACTCTGGTCTCAACTGGTCCAAAACTCAGCAGCTTGACATTCAACCCAGAAGGACAAGAGCATCTGACCTATTTTAGATTTCTGTTGGCTTCCCATGTGCTTTAGAGTTGAGTTCAATATGATTTTATTTACCTTTAAGTGTTTGCACGGCCTAACGCCCTACAACCTCGCTGCCCTGATCCACCCTTACGCCTCGTCTCGCACTCTCAGGTCAGCAGGCCGGCTCCAGCTCGCCGTCCCAAAGACTAAACACAGCTTTATGGGGACCGTGTGTTTTCTGTTGCTGCCCCACCGCTGTGGCTCCAGTTGACATTATTAGACAGGAGGAGTTATGGCTCCAGGAAGTGGGGGTGCAGGAGGTGCTGCGGCAGCGAGAGGGAGACTTTTTTTGTTCTAACATTGTCAGAGAAAACGTTCTTAAATTGTCAGAGACCATATTAAAGTGTATATGCCAATAAAATATTGAATTTCAATTTGTTTAGTTATATTTAAAATGTATTTTTAGTGGGCCTATAGGCTAAGAGGGTTTCATTCATTCAATAAAAAAAAAATCACAGCAAAAATTACTTCCAGCGGCCTTGGGCGGAGTCTGTACCTGTTTTAAATGTTTGGAGGAGTGATTCTCCACCTTTTTCACTGGCTTTTAACAAGTGAGATGTACATTTGCAGCATATGAGACGTACATTTGCAGCACTGAACGGGACAGGAAAAGCCTGAACAGGCTGGTCAGGAGGGCTCTGTCCTGGGCTGTCCCCTGGACTCTGTGGAGGAGGTGGCTGAGAGGAGAGTGTTGTCCAAACTTACATCCATCATGGACAACACCTCTGACCCCCTGCACCAGACTGTGGAGGAGCTAAGCAGCTCCTTCAGCGGCCGTCTGAGACCCCCTCAGTGCAGGAAGGAGCTACCGCAGATCATTCATCCCCACCGCTGTCAGACTGTACAACTCCTCTGTGCAATAACCCTGTCTGTGCCACTACTGGACTGTGACAACTGCACTGTTTTTGTACTTTATTTATAAATGTATATATATAGTATTTATATTTCAGTTCTCTTTGTAAATGTTGTACATATACTTATTCACTTTATATTATTATTTTTATTATTATTTCTATTTTTATTATTATTGTTTATCTTAATTGCATCACACTTTTTTTTCCTTTTTTGCACTAAACTACTGTGACTGTTGAATTTCTCCACTGCGAGATCAATAAAGTCCTATTTTATCTTATCTTATCTTATCTTATTTTATCTTATCTTATTTCTTGTTGTTAATTAACTTGATTAACTTGAGTGCCTTATTGTTTTCTGTTTTTAGTTTTATTGTGACTTTGACTGTGATTGTCCTTGTATTCTATGTTTGCATACAGTACAGTACAGTACCATGCTGTACTTTATAAATAAAGTTGGTATGGAATGGTATAAGATAAGTGAAAATAACTTTGGACCACTGCAAATTTCCACATTCTGCTATTTTCTGATCTCTGTTATAATGTCTCTGTTCTGTTTTGTTCTCTCTTGGTCAGTAAAAACCAATCAGCAAGTCCACAGTTTATCTTCCTCTGAGCTTTGTGTCAGTAGTGTTAAAAATGTGGGAGTCAGTCCAAGGTTGTAATTACTTTTTAGCCAAATGCCACTTGTAATTTCCGTAATAATAGTGATTAACCACGGTGATAATTACCGAGGAGCTGGTGAACTTGATTTACACGAGTTTTTACATTTTGGCAAATTATTTAGTAGGTTTTGTACACTCAGTTCCTTTGACCAGTTTGTTTTGTTACAGAGAAAGAGAAGTTTTTTTTTTTTGGAGAATGGACTTTTTATATAACATGGATAGGTTTCACATTGTTCACACGGCACATTAACGACTGTTTTTTTTTTTTTATATACTTCACCAAATTCGATTTTGATACTAAGGAGCTGTTTACACGATAACGGTAACGGGTGGAAAACCTTTTGCCACATGTCCATATCGTTTAGACGGCAACGGCGTTTTCGGGGGTTGAAAAAGCGCCCTCCAGAGTGGAAATCTTGAAAACGCTCCACCCTGTCGTCGCCGTGTTAACAGTTGAAAACAGGAAAAAAAGTGTTTTTGTGGGCTGTGACGTGAGATGTGAGATGATGTCACGAGCACGAGGGAAAAAAAACAAACACGGCAGAGCTTCAACTCGCCTGAGCAGCTGCAAATGTCTCAGGACTCGAGTCAGAAAGTGATTCCACTGATCACACAGAGTCATCCAGAGCAGAGGAGACAATTTCAACACATCACAGACATTTTTGGTGCACTGGAGAAGCAGCAGGAGAAGGGTAGAAGGGTCATATGCAGGTATTTGGTGATCGTGGTGCTGCCACCTACGCTCTGGGCATGCAGACTACATCGGCAAACTGCATTTTTTGCGTCTCCGTGTGCAGCAAAATTCCCCACCCAAAACACTCGTGTAAACGCAGAATAAGAGTGAGAAGGAAAACGCACTTTTGTGTTTTTGCTTCACACTGTTTCCATGTAAACGTAGCCTAAAGATTAGACTGAACACTCAATACCAATTCCAATAACGTGATGATAAAAAAAAGAAATAAAAAACACTCTCTTTATGATTTTCACCATTATTAACATTCTCATACTTTCTTTTAGTACATATTTGTTCTGATGCAGCTCAAGATCTTTCTAAAGTTATTCAGGAAAGCTTCATTTCTGTCCTGTGAATTGGACTTTTTTAGTATCGATTCCTGCTCAAATGAGTTTCTAGTTTCAATAATAGTTTTAGTATCTTCACCACCATTGCCCATTTAAATCTGATGCTGAAGTTTGGTAGGGCATCTGGCTTTATATACGCGATAAGCATCACGTTCTTGTTCTGGAAGAGCACTGCATTGCACGCTTTCCTTTGGTTACTTCAATTTCCCAACATATTTAAATTGTTTTTTTAACGTTCGTCTTTCAAACGTTCTGAAATGTTATGTGTCGTAAGTGAACAGTTTTGCAGTGCGCTAATTGCATTTTCCAGATTTATAAAGTTTTTGAAAATTTGTCAGCGAAAAAATCAAATAGAAAAAAATAATAACTCCATCTAAACTCTCTCAGCTGATCAAACTCTTGCTCCTTTCATTCCTGCAGAGGCACTGAAGGATGGGTCGAATACTCTTCACCCGTTGCTTTTAAAATACTGCTTTATCCCAGTCGATGAAATACTTTTAAAACTTGTAATACACAAAGAGCGACTTGGCGTCTCTTGTTGCAAATGATCGCTCCCAGACACCACCTTGAACACTGAAGAATGACTCAGACTAAAACCGCATTAGCATTTTGGATTTTTTCGTCTTGAATGATTTTGGTTTTGAATTGCAAATTTCCACGCCAACAGTCCCAATTTCTCATCGCTGAAAGAGTATACATAAACTCAGACTCGAGAGATAAATTACGTCTTAGGGGTTTTGTTTCTTGTTTATAGGCGCGATGCATAAAATAAGTGAGGAATAACTGGACCACTGCAAACTCTTCTGATTTTCCCCTTTTAAAGATAATCAAAACCAGGTCGAGAGCCTTTAAGAAGAGTGAAACGTCGTTAAAGGTCCAATATTACGGAAAATTGGTATCTCCTCAAAAAATACCTGGACTTGTGTCTTGTTTAGAGTGACCAGACGTCCCTATTAACCTGGGACAGTCTCTGTGTCCCCTGTCCCAGCAGATTTATCCAAAACCGGTGATTTGTCCCAGTTTTGTACACGAAATGTCGCAGATATCGTTATTTTTGACCAGTTTGACACTTGCCAACAGTAAAAAGAGGCTTAAATTGTCATTTGTTGAGGTAAAATATAGAAAAGCTGCTTAAAAATGACCAAAACACACAGAAAATGTGACTATACTGACACTGTTTGTCATGAATGAACCGAGTGCAGAACGATTTCCCTTAATTACGCTTCCTTTTATAGTTTTATTATTACCAACCATTACAAACCAGGGGTGTCCCAGTTTTCTTTTAATCCTGAAAATCCGTTCACCCTAGTTTTGTTTCATTCACACATGTTTGAGTAGCTCTTTAGTATATGAAGGCTGAAGCATCTAAAAAAGTTGTCAGCATAACAGGTACTTTACAGAAGGTTTTGAAGAAGAACAGTGATGTTTTAGTGCAATAATCGCCAACCTGCAGCAGCTCAGTTAGACTCAGGACCGACACAACACACATCTGAATAGTAGTAGTATGTTTATGACAGGTTGACGTACCAAGTCTCGAGATAGTTGAGAGTCGTGGATGAAAATATACAGCAGAGATGGGCCAGGGGCAAAATAATACCTGGGTTAGGCCTACATCTATGTCTCCAAAGCTCAAAAAGAAGAAAAAAAGAACAGCTCCTTTTACCTTGATGAGTAGAGATTCGCAAATCCTGGACTGAAATGATCCAGACGACTCTCGTGAAAGTGTACGCCGTTTAAAAACAGAGTAAAGCGCTTTTTGTATTACCACATGGCATCACTGACTGTTTTAAGAGAAGAACTCAGCTTAAATATGCAGGGTTTGTGTGTTTAAACTAATGCTGTTTAGTTTAGTTTATTATTTATTTGTCAGGGACCATGTACAAACACATTCATCTTAGAAAAGAGGAGATGTTTTGCACCAGATTTAGAAAAACAGCTATTTTCCATCCGCAGTCCCTGGGCAGGTGCGCACTAAACGATTATTTTTTTTAAATAACATTAATCACACTTTAGAATTTTGATTAATCACAGTTAATTATTCTTCAAAAAAAGACCAAAATATTTTGGCTAAAATGCAATTTATTGCTGTTCGGCTTGTTGTTGGTGTAAAAGTTGTGCCGTTGCTGCCGCTGAATCAAACCCGTGTTTTGCTTGAAGATGGTTTTAAACTTGTTGTGCTTCTGTGGAAAGAGAGTTCATCACTGCAATATCTGCAAACTACCTTAGTTTTATCTAAAGTCACATCAGGCAGTTTTTTAAAGAGAAATTTGCCGCTGAGCACCAGTCACAGTCTCATCCGTCGTCTTCACATCCGCGTATGGACCTGATCACTGACCTAATAACCTGCGCCGCCTTTCAGGACCATCTGCACTTTCCATAGAGGAGCGCTCAAAATAAATTGTGTGATTAATCTGTGTTAAAAAAAAAAAAAAACATTAGTGCGATATTTTTTTGGGTGATTAATCGCATGTGTTAACGTGTTAACATTGACAGCCCTAGTTTAAACATGTGTGAATGAAACAAAACACAACTCCAGGTCTGTTTTTGATGAGGAAACTCCATTATAATATACAGTAGCTCAGAAAATAGTGTAATGTAGCCGCTTTCAAATATAACTCTAAGTAAGATTTGTGGACGTTTCTCTGAAAAACGCATGATAAAAATACAATACAGCCCCTGCTCTCCATCTCACAGATCAGATTCTGAAGCGTGACATTAACCTTTTGACAGCACGGCCTCATGTTTCCACGGTTACCTCCTCTGCGGGCCCCCGGGAGCGCTGGGCCTCTTATCAGCGCCTCCCAGTCTCATACGGAGGAATGTGGGATTATCCAGTGGATTTATCGATGATCAGTCGTGTCCAGCTCCGATTAGCCCCAGTGAAGACCCCGCGGTGTGTGTGTGCGTCCGGTGTGTGTGTGTGTGTCCAGTGTGTGTGCGTGTCCAGTGTGTGTGTGCGTGTCCAGTGTGTGTGTGTGTGTGTGTGTCCAGTGTGTGTGTGTGTGTGTGTCCAGTGTGTGTGCGTGTCCAGTGTGTGTGTGCGTGTCCAGTGTGTGTGTGTGTGCATGTGTGCGCGGTCCATCCTCCTGCAGGCATGAAGCAACACACTGTAAAAACGAACGATCCAAACTGTATTGATGCGCTGCGGTGGCATCGCGCTGGGGGTGGTCTGCGTTTATGTACGTGTGTATGCCGGAATGTTCAGCAGTTACCATGGTGATACAATGCAATCGCAGCCAAAAACATGACCGAGAAACTACAAAATGGATTCAAACAGCACATTTTCAGGAGCCTGTACTCAACGCGAGCTTTCACTGTTTAATTGTAGTGTTTTACTACTACTGCAATAAATACTACTGCTACTACCAACACTACTTATACTACTGTTACTACTATTTTTGTATATATCGTATCGTTAAATGTGACGGGCTGCTGTATCGATATATATTTTTTGGTATATTTTATTAAATTATTGGTATATTTTATGAAATTATTTTGTCACAGTTTTATTGCTTGTTTAGTGGAAGGAAACTCGTTTAAGGACATTTGACATTTTCACTGTTTTGAGGATTAAAATGGGCCTGTTTCATATTCACTTTGCATAAGAAGTGGTTTATTAAAACTTTTTGCACGACAGCCATGATTTAGCCTTTATTTTTATTGAACTGTATCTAATCGATTTGAAACGTATCGAACGTGCGCCGTAACGAGACACGTATCGCATTGTGACCTGCGTATCGAGATATGTATTGTATCGGAAAATTCTTAATGAAACCCAACCCTAATTCTCAACTCATTTGTAGGTCAGTCATTGGTTAGTTTTGCTCAGTAGTTCACTCATGCTCGTTGTTGCTCTCCTTTAAGCTTTCGTCTGGTTTACCTTGATAGTTGCGGATAAATTCTTCATTGTTGGACCTTGTTGGTTGAAGATTTGGTGATGGGTCAGATGTATGAAGCTGGCGGAGAATACGCCACACATTTCCACTCACATTTTGCCACAGAAAACCATTAACCAGAAGTTCCACAAACCTACAGCGGGGGCACTTCCGACCGTTGTGAAAAATTATATTCTATTATTTACCTATTTGATTATCAATATTCTGTGGAAGTGTGATGCTAACTCCAGGCACTGCTCTGCTCTCATGTTGCTAATGTTGCTTTTTGTGTAACCGTGGACACTCCTAAACATCCTGCCATAGAGATCCGTGCATAGAACACCATAGGCGTCATGTCCCTGCAACGTATCAGTCGTAGCCGCAGTTGCCCTGGGGCAGACCGACGGAAACGAGGCTGCTAATCTGCCCCGTTTGCCCCCTCCAGGCATTCACACGCTCAGCACATTCATACCGAGGCCATACGCGTCTTGCTGAAGGGCACAATAACAGAACTTGGCC
>CM068361.1:33553887-33876387 GCA_034769755.1 Odontamblyopus lacepedii
TGCATTTGAGTCCTGTGCTCCTGCGTGATAAGTACTACTATTCCTACTACTACTGCTACTATTAGTACTATTCCTACTACTACTACTACTACTAGTACTATTCCTACTACTAGTACTAGTACTACTATTCCTACTACTAGTACTACTATTCCTACTACTACTACTACTATTCCTACTACTAGTACTACTAATACTACTACTACTACTATTCCTACTACTCCAATATTCTAACCTTTTTAGCAGTGTGAGGAGCTACAAAAAATATTCCTACTACTACTATTAGCAACATTACTACGACTACACTATTACCTGTACTACTACTACTATTAATACTACTATTACTGTTACTACCACTACTACTAGCACTACTACTCTACAAATCATATTCCTATTTTGACTACAACCACTGCAGTATTCTAACCTTTTCAGCAGTGTGAGGATGTGTCTCTTTGCTGGAGCTACAAAGTAAATTACTTCTACTACTACAACCAACACGACTACTACTGCAATTACTACTACTATGACAGCGCTAAAAGCTCAAAACACAACTTTAAAAAGATTTCACAGTATTATGTGTTGTGTGATAATTGGCCTGGGAGCTCTCCAAACTTCCATACGAGTCTATAGGGCTGTGTGTGTGTGTGTGTGTGTGTGTGTGTGTGTGTGTGTGTGTGTGTGTGTGTGTGTGCTTCTCTTTAGGGTCTAATTACATTCTGCCGTGGATGGGGTTATCTATACACCAATTATACTCCCAAACAAAACATCATTATTGCATTATTGTACCGGCACGAGGTTCCGGCGAGATTCTTCCCCGTGAATTAATTGGACGATCGGAGCACAAAGCGGGACGGGGGGGGGCATGTCCGGCGTGTGTGAAGTGGTAGGTATTCAGATTTTTTATTAATTTTTTTTGGTAATTAATCTTGAAGGAGTTTATTTTTAGCCCTCTCATTATTTTGTCTGTGCAAGGTCACCGCTAACGAAGCTCCCGGTGACCAGCGCGGCAACCTCCATCACCGAGCCATTATGAGGTAATAATAACTCCCATTAGGGCTCCACAGATCAGGTTTTGTTCATCGGACAACACTTCGTTTATTAAATTTCATGTTCATGTCAGTACCACAGACTGTATATTTGAATGGACAAAGCTAACACAAACAGGAAGTGCTCCAGGAGGCTCTTCCGGCTCCTTTATTTCCTTTTTCCCATTGACTTACACTGAGATCTTCTGGCTCCTCTCTCTGGACCTGCTGCTGTGGTCTCGTCATTTTGGTCTTAAAATGTTCGTATGAACCTGCGACACAGGATCCTGAATTTTTCCATTTAGCTCTTTTGTTACTAAATCCTGTGGCCTTGGATGTGAGAGCACAGGGAATTCCAGGTGCCAAAGTGGGACGCCAGTCACAAAAAGCTGCCGTTGTGTCCTTAGGCAAAGCACTTCACCCACATTGCCTAGTAGTTTAGTTTAGTCTTTATTTGAAGGGACAATGTACAGATACATTAAGTTTAAAAAAAAAACCGAGATGTTCTGCACCAGATTATAGCTAGATAGCTAGTATGAAAATGGAGTGTGAAAAAATTAAGAAGTGGACATAAATAATGGACCAATCAGACACCTTCATTCCCCGATGTCGCTGCCGTCGAGCGTTAGCAACAAGTTTGATCAACAGCTCGTTGTTGTTGGTACATCACAGAACATAGAACATAAATCAATGACTTAAACTTAATAAACTTAAACTTATTTTAAGTTTGATGCACTAAAAAGCTAAAAGTTTCTTTATTACTCTCAGCGGTCCGTGCAGGTGCAGAGTATCGCCGCTCTCCATGAGGAGGGCGGCACACTTAACGACCTCCCTGATTGGCTCTTGTGGTTGCTATGATACTCGCGGTCGGATTTCCAAATATGGAGCCTGGCTCCAGATTGGCTCCTGTAACTGTGGCATCAGGAGCCTCATTTGAGCGACGCTGACGCTGTGGAGACGTCACACTCACTTAGTCCATTCATATATATACGCTCTATGGTCAATATGTTAAAGCTGCATTGTGTAACTTTTCCGGTAGATTGTCCATCAAACGCTTTTCTTCATGGAGTTATGTTATTGTTTTGACTGGAATGTCTCACAGTATGGCATTAAACCTTTATATATCATCACGGAGACCAAACCAGACCAAGTTACAGGTCAGATCTGTGGAGAGGCGACACCGCTCACAGTCAGAATGTTGTTTTTGGTATTTTTGGGCTCTAAAACCACCTGTAATTTAAAACATATTAGGCAGAGCTGTTTAATGTCATACTGCGGAACATTCCAGGCAGACCAATGGAATCTCCATAGAAACAAGCAGGTGAGGTACCCCCAACCGAAAATTACACAATGCACCTTTAATCTCATAGGTGTAAATATCAGATAAAAAAAGTAAAAAAATAAAAAATCTCCTCAACTTGAGTAGTTTTGACTATTTATGTATTTATATACATTTTAAATCAATGGTGGCACGGTGGCTGAGTGGCAACACTCAGACCTCACAGCAAGAAGGTTCTGGGTTCGATCCCCGGGTCGCCCGGGCCTTTCTGTGTGGAGTTTGCATGTTCTCCCCGTGTCTGGATGGGTTTCCTCCGGGTGCTCCGGTTTCCCCCATCAACCCAAAACATGCAGCACCTGAACTAACATCAAGGACCATGTTGTCCACCCTCCTGTGGCTCCACCTGCAGAGGGGTTCATAGGGGGTCAGGGGCTATGAGGATTGGGCAGCAAGCCCTTGACCCAGCTGGATTAAGCGGGAGAAGATGGATGGATGGATTTTAAATCAATAGTTCTCTTTTTTAACTTACTTACCATGTGTCCTTTTGCAAGACATTAGCTCACCAATGTATAATGTTTAAAACTGTGAAGAGACTGGAAAAGTCCTATTTATATTATCCTTAATTAAAAAAAGAAGAAATATTAGAGTAAAATCAAGTATATTTTATTAATTGTTATTGCTTTTCTGTATAACCACGTTGCCTCACAGTAATTTGCAGCCTTCAAACTGTGGAAGAAATAACTTAAACTGAAAATACATCAGGAAACTCAGATTACGTTTCCGAGTCTTTTAACATTCTCAATGTGTCGGAGCGAAACCTTGAACTTAACTCACTTTGGGCAGAATGTAATAACCAGGACTTACGGCTCGGAAGGATAATGGAAGAATCTCTTTTTGTGGCGAACTCGCCTTCAGAATAAGGCGTTTGCAGAAGCCGCCGCTCCAAAGGTCACGGAGGTCACGAGGAGCAGATTCAGACCAAACTCTTCCTCATTGATTTGTCTGAAGAGGTGGGCTGCGGGTCAAAGATCACCCAAGAGAAACCGGGAAATAATGTTTTGCGCTTGCTTCAGAATAACCCGGCGTGTTTTGGTCAGACTGGATTAATAATAACGACGAGCAACGGAGAGGCAAAGGTCAGCGGTTCTTCAGTGCTTCAAACCACCAATTAATTTATTACTTAAGGTCATGAAATCTACAAATTCAGTTGTTTTTTTATTTGCAATTTATTCTGTGCTTTTTTTTTCTCTGTCTAAAGCACAGGATATATGCACTTTTTTCCACACATAAAATTAATATCAGTGCAAAAGTTACAGATATGCATCAGGGTTAATAACATATAAGGATTTACAACAGGCAAATTTAAAAATATATATTAAAAAAAATTGTTTCTGTTGAACTTTATCAAATATTTACAGTGTCAGGTGCATAAATCTATGTTTGACATTTATATCAAGCATTTTTAGTGTGTTTTTATGTAAATGAATTGGCTACGATCTTAAAAAATGTCGAGAATAACCTTAAAATTGTTTTGTTTTCTAAAACCCTCCTCTTCCTCTTCCCACTTGTATCTCTCTGTATTGGTATTGTTTTCTTAGTTTTCATTGTTCTCAACATTGAGTTTATCCCTCCAATATATTATTTAAGAATATTTACATAACTATACACAATTTATTTATATTTAATGCTGAGACCTATCACTTTTACTCATACATACACACTTTTACAGACACACATACACACTTTTACAGACACACACACACACATACACACTTTTACAGACACACACACACACACACACTTTTACAGACACACACACACACACACACACTTTTACAGACACACACACACACACACACACTTTTACAGACACACACACACACACACACACTTTTACAGACACACATACACACTTTTACAGACACACATACACACTTTTACAGACACACATACACACTTTTACAGACACACACACACACACACACACTTTTACACACACACACACACACATACACACTTTTACAGACACACACACACACACACACACACTTTTACAGACACACACACACACACACACACACACTTTTACAGACACACACACACACACACTTTTACAGACACACACACACACACACTTTTACAGACACACACACACACACACACACACTTTTACAGACACACACACACACACACTTTTACAGACACACACACACACACACACACACTTTTACAGACACACACACACACACACACACTTTTACAGACACACACACACACACACACTTTTACAGACACACACACACATACACACTTTTACAGACACACATACACACTTTTACAGACACACACACACATACACACTTTTACAGACACACACATACACACTTTTACAGACACACACACACATACACACTTTTACAGACACACACACACATACACACTTTTACAGACACACACACACACACTTTTACAGACACACACACACACACACACACTTTTACAGACACACACACACACATACACACTTTTACAGACACACACACACACATACACACTTTTACAGACACACACACACATACACACTTTTACAGACACACACACACACACACTTTACACCTTGTCTGCTGTGGTGGTGTAGACATCTGTTTCGTATGGTTTTGTATTGTACTTATTGTCCAGTCTTGTCTAAAGCCTGTATGCATGTTGTACGTTGCAAAAAACCTTAGAAAAACAGGTGTTCTGCCTCTCCGCAGATCTGACCTGTAATTTGGTCTGGTTTGGCCTCCATAAATATAAAAAGGTTTAATGCCGTACTGCGAAACGAGTGCAGAGTTTTGTTTCTGAAATGACAAATTCTGATTCTGATTGTGAGAAAAGCATTTGTCAAACCCTCCACCTGCGTGAAGTTGGCCCCATCAAACCTACACAAAAACTACGTCAGTCGTTTGTGCTTCGTTTGTCTTGTTTTGTGCTGCAAAAAGTTTCGTTTGTGCAATTCCGGTTCTTAAGATATTTGCAGTTTTATTTTCGGCCGATGACGTCGTCCGGCCCCTCAGAATGTTAAATCACCTCAAAACAGAAAGAAAATTAGAAAGACGTTTGTATTTTGTTTGTGCTGTTTTGTGTTGTGACAATTTTCATTTGTGCGAGTTTATTTCTAAAATTATTCATTATTATTTCTGCTGTAATTATAGGACGTCATTTCCGTCAGCTGACAGCGGCAAACTCCACAAAACTAGTGAAGAGAAACGATCTCCGGCTGCGGAAAAGTCTGTAACAGTCTTTAGTCATTTTCTTTTGATTCATATTTTACATAATAATACAGACTTTTCCACAGCCGGAGATCGTTTATCTTCACTAGTTTTGCGGAGTTTGTCGCCGTCAGATGAGCGGAAATGACGTCCTATAATTACAGCGAAATAATAATGAATAATTTTAGAATGAAACTCGCACAAGTGAAAATGGTCACAGCACAAACGAAGCACAAACAACTGACACTGTTTTGGACTGTTTCAGAGCATTTTGAAGCTTCCTGTGAGGCTGGTTGACCCCAATTTGACCTGTAAAAGAATCGTTAATTTCTCCAAAACTAAAGAAGCACAAACGAAACTTTTTGCAGCACAAATGAAGCACAAATGAAACTTTTTGCAGCACAAAACAGCACAAATGAAGCACAAACGACTGACATAGTTTTTGTGTAGGTTTGCGTTTGATGGGGACCAACTTCACGCAGGTAGACCCTCCGGCGGAAAAGTTACACAATGCACCTTTAAACGCAGCCGAGTTGAAGGTTTATTTATAAAGCAATTTTATTTAAAATACAGTCATTAGCGCCTAAAGCATAATAACAATAACAGCTGTACATGTATTTATTATTTACTGTATTCTGTTACTTTTCACAGTGTAGGATTAAGTATCTGCCATCAAATACACGTCCAACTGCAATGATCAAAGACACACACACACACACACACACACACACATATACACACACACACACACACACACACACACACACACACACACACACACACACACACACACATACATACACACACACACACACACACACACACATATATACACACACACACACACACACACATATATACACACACACACACACACACACACACATATACGGCGTGTAACTGACAGACTCTGACAGTTTGTGTTATGGCTGTGGAAAATATGCACTGAGCAAATATGACAGAAATGTATGAAAAATGTTCCAATATTTATACAATGTTTTATTTATTTCACTACTACTACTGCTGCTACTACTACTACTACTACTGCTGCTGCTACTACCAACACTACTACTACTGCTGCTGCTACTACCAACACTACTACTACTGCTGCTGCTACTACCAACACTACTACTACTGCTGCTGCTACTACCAACACTACTACTACTACAATGACTACTACTGGCAACACCACAACATTAAGTATTACTACTACTACTACTACAAATCATACTATTACTACTACTACTACTACTACTACTACTACTACAAATTATATTATTACTACTTCTACTACTATTACTACTACAAATCATATTCCTATTACTGCTACTACTACTAGTAGTAGTACTACTACTACGGCTACAAATTATATTATTACCACTAATACTACTACTTCTACTACTTTTACTAGTACTACAGCAAATCACATTCCTACTACTACTACTACTACTAGTAGTAGTACTACTACTACGGCTACCAACGCTACAACACTAAGTATTGCTAATACTTCTACTACTTCTGCTGCTATAATTACTACTGCTAACTACTAAAACTCCTACAACAACAACAAATCATATTTCTACTACAACATATTCCTACTACTACTATTATGATTACTACTACTACTACTACTACTGCTGCTGCTACTACTGCTACTACAAATCATATTCCTAACTACTACTTCCTTTAACTACTAGAAACTGCTGGAGCTATAAACAAAACTACTACTACTACTACTTCTACTACTACTACTGCTACAACCACCACTACTACAACCACTACTGCTATTACTACTAATGAAAAAAAAGAAAGACGGAAGACTGTACAAAGAGTTCCTTCTTTAATCTACCTGTAAATACAATCTCCATGTTCCATATTGCATTTGTCGTAGTTTTATCAGTAACATTATAAGTGTTGTTGCGTTTTCATGAATCGATATGTGTCGGTGCAGAGTGGAGACAACAGGCTTTTAAGATATGCATTTGTAATCTGAGAGAACTCTTATGGAGCACGTGCACGTCTGTACGCATCACAGTTATTTCCAGTCCCTAGACAAAGATGTATATGAATACTGCAATCATATAATGTGCAATAATGGGACTGAAATCCAATTAATTCATTTCTAAACACACTACGTCCCCTTTACAAGTGTTTTAAAGCTCAAAAATACTTTAAAAAACATGAATTCTTGCCACGTGTGGGCTTGCTTCTCCATAGATTTGACCATTAACATGTCTCCATTGTGATTAAGTTTATTTCCACTGTGGAATAATCAAAGCAAAACAGTAAGATCTCCATGGAGACAAGCAGTGGACTCAGGAAAAGTTACACAGCGCACCTTTAAAGTCCCTTTTTTGTGACTAAACTCTGCATATGAGGTTTGAATAGTATTGGGCCTCATTCATGAATCTTTTCTTTTTTTTTTTTTCATAACACTTCCACTTTAAAAATAAGCTGAGAGAACTCTGCCCCAGATTCACAAACCGTTCTTCAGGTTACGTTTACACTGAAACGACTCACTGCATCACTGTATCAGTAACTATTTGCAAATTGTTTCCACCTGAAACGTTAGTCACATGACTAAGCTGGTGTCACGACGTCACGTGGGCGGTAAAAAGTGAAGCCCCGTGTCTGAAGTTGCCATAGTTCTATGGAAGTTGCAGCAGTTGATTTCGAGCCGAGGAAAATGGCAAACGTGAAAACCGACGCTGTTTCCCGTTTGTCTGGGGTTTGTTTAAACAGTTTTCCACAATAGTGTTGCATGACTGATGTCACAAACCCAGAGAATCAGGAAGGCACAAGTCACAGTGACGTGGTCCAATAAGGACGGCAACTGGAGCTCCTACGGCAGCGTATCAGCGTTTTCAGGCGTCCACGCAGCGCCGGATCAGATCTGTGCTCAGATAAATCCGTGGGAGCTGACAGCACCAGATCGTTCCATGTCTGGAGCAGTTTTCAGTTGGATTAGTGTGGACAAACACTGCACCCACAATGAAAATGAGTCAAATACATATGAGTGTAGATGGGGCCTAAGATCGCAAATTCCTTCTTTAAGTGACAGTTGCACCAAATTTACCCAGCACCCAGTTTTACAGCTTCAGTGGTGATTTCAAATATCCAAACTCACATGAACACACGAACTGAACATTTTCAGTTAAGAAAAAAGTTTTGTAAATGCCAAAAAAATGTTCGTAAGAAGCCCTTAAGTACAAATTTGTCCGTCTACTGATCTTTTTTAACCAAAATTTTATAAAAAAATCTGAATACATTTGCAGCATTGTGCTTAAAAACAATGAAAAGCTTTGTGTGTGTGCTCCCTCTAGTGGCCACTGCACTTTCAAGTACTATGCGACATCACACATGACTGCCTTAATTACCTCCGAGAGTTTGTAATCAGAAAGCCCCTCACTCTCCCCTTTAGTCCTCCATGCACTGCCCGGTTTACCACCTCCTTGAAATACAATTATGGGCTGAGTTTAGTAGTTTGTTTTGCTTTTTACCCCCGTAAAAACTCACCAAACTCTCCAAACTCTTGATAAAGTGTACGTAAGACATTCAGGCACAAGAATATATGAGTAACCCAGATAGGACCTTATAGTCTAACTCTGAGGGGACTTTTAATAACAACTTTTAAAGGGCAGGGAGCACTCATAAATCACTTTGTTAAAG
The DNA here is from genome assembly GCA_034769755.1 of Odontamblyopus lacepedii. Taxonomy (NCBI): domain Eukaryota; kingdom Metazoa; phylum Chordata; class Actinopteri; order Gobiiformes; family Gobiidae; genus Odontamblyopus; species Odontamblyopus lacepedii. The sequence goes on from CM068361.1 coordinate 33,563,109, forward strand.
GTCCCGTACCATTTTTCCCCCCCAAGTATTTGAGCAAAATTTGTCTTACCCCGGTACAGATACTATAGAGTAAAAGCAGCTCTCGAGGTCAAAATCTGCTACGTCCTGTCAGCGTCTAATTAGAATACATTTTACTGTCCGATAATTACTTTTATTAGCATGCTAGTTGTTGTTATATTTACTCTTAAGGCAAAACTGGTCTCTGAAAGTTGTGAAAAGCGCTTAGAAACTGAATAGTGAATAGTTTCGATGTTTTTAATGCATAAAGGAATAACTTTGGACCACCGCAAACCATTTAAAACCGACTCCTGTTTTTTCATTATTTTAAGACTGTAAAAATCACAAATAGCGTCTTTATTAATAGAAAAGCGTTGCATCAAATCCACCATGTTCCATTAGGGGTAAAATCAGAGCGGAGAGCGGATAAGAGTCCGTTTGTTGTTATACCTGCGGTGCGGAGGTCATTATATCGCCCTCCTGCTGAGAGGTCAAAAGTCGGGCTCACGTTACGCCAAACAAGGTGACTTTGAGCTCAGGTAAACCGGGATCTATAACCTCTCCAGAGCTTTAATGTGCGGAGATGAGCCACGTGGAAAGAAAGAGAATACAGAATACATGAGAATACAAGTGCTCTGTTACATTGCTGAAATAGCGTCGTTGCATCTAAAGAATTGTAAAGGCGCTGAATTTCTCTTGATAAGGGACGCCAAGAATAACGAATTAAGCAAAAACATGTTATTGTGCTTAAAGGGGAACTCCGGCACGTTTGATGCTAAAGTCCATCGCTAGAGGTGGTGGAATTCTGTCAGAAGCCAAAAAACGGCACAGATCAGTGTTTCCTCGGTGGAGATCTCACTGTGGCAGTGAGTCTGTCAAGGCAACAAACTAGTGCAGTGATGGGGGCAAGTTCTTAACTAGTGTAGTGATGGGGGCTAGGGTGCATCAGTTGCCCCCTTTTTTTTTTTAAATCGAGAACTTGCAAACGGCCCTAATGTTTTAGTGTTCCATTCAACTAGAAAAAATTCCTGGTAAATTTTTTTGTAATTCGAATGTCATCTACCGGGTCCACATCCCTTGTAAAATTCTGGAAATTTCTAAAAAAATCGTTAAAAATGAGAGATCAACAGAAACAGTGGTAATTTTCGCTCCTAACCCAAATACTGCACAGTCTTGGCGGGTTATTGGTTTAGGCTGCTCCATGCGAGCCTTCTTACAGCTATGTTCTGACATTTCTTCTTTTAATAACTACACTGTAACACTCCAATTCTGAAAAACATAAAGCAAATATGTGGTTCTACCATGCTTTCTAAAGTCTACCGAACCTGCCTATTATGAAGTTTGGGCAATGCCCCAGTGTATAAGACAGTATAGGCCTATACTGTCTTATACATTGGGACATTGGCCAAACTTTGACCTCGATGTGGACCCGGTAGATCAACTCGGAATTTCATAATTTTTTTTCTAAATTTTTTTCTCAGCGAATGGAACACGAAAAGTATAGGGCCGTTGTAAAGTTCTGATATCGGGGCAACTGATGCACCCTAATGGGGGCAAGTTCTTAACCTCCACGTAAAACACCAATTTGCTTCACACTGAAGAAGCTTAACACCACTTTAACCCATCTTACAACAGCCACGAGTCTAACAAACAAAAGGCTCTGCCTGGTTCACTCATTAGAGTCTGGAAAGGTTAGAAAACAACTTTATAAGCAGCCTTAGCATTACCTTAGCATTAGCTTGTTGACTTCCCACTGGGCTTGCGAAAGTCCAAAAGACTCGATCCCATTTATTTACGACTGAATTATATTTTTTGAAAATGCTAAAAAATCCATTCCTGAACCATTTTCTTTCAGCAACTTTTAGATTTTATTGTTTTTCACCGTCAGTAGTCGATCCTCACTTGCTGCTTCTGGCGGCTCGAGCCTCTCGCTGCCGCTGGATTCGGCAATCGAGTCTTTTGGGCTTTCACATGCGCATTGGGAAATCAACAAAGGTAAGACTAAAGCTGCTTATAAAGTTGTTTTCTAACGTTTCCAGACACTAATGAGTGAACCAGGCAGAGCGTTTTGTTTGTTAGACTCGTGGCTGTTGTCAGATGGGTTAAAGTGGTGTTAAGCTTCTTCAGTGTGAAGTAAATTGGTGTTTTACGTGGAAGTTCAGAACTTGCCCCCATCACTACACTAGTTTGTTGCCTTGACAGACTCACTGCCACAGTGAGATCTCCACCGAGGAAACACTGATCTGTGCCGTTTTTTGTCTTCTGATAGAATTCGGCCTCCTCGAGGAATGGACTTTAGTTTCAAACATGCCAGAGTCCCCCTTTAAGAAAATGTTGTAAGATGCTCAGTTCCACTTTAACCTTTGAAAACAAAAGTAATTATTATAAGGCAAAGTAAAAACCTTGAGATATAACTGATTGAAGGTCTGATTGAAGAAGTTAAATTAAAGTTTTGCAGAATTTTGACCTCCTGTGTTCAATTCAAAAGACAAAGGCACTCTGCTTGAGTATTGTTGTTTGCCAAAATTTCGAGTGTAGTGTGTAGTTGAGGTTAGTTAGTCTGAATTCACTCGTGATTGCACAAAAATTAAAACAGAATTCTCTCGGGGGAACTGGTGGTTAAATGATTCCTTAATTTTTCCATTGTTGATATGCAAATTCCAATATCTGTTTAGTTTTTTCCAGTTTAGAGTCAAACAGCATTCACCATAATAAATCACATCCTTGTTCTTGCAAAAAAACAGGACCTCCTCAATCAAAAGTAGTGTTCCGAAAGTCTGCAGTGTGAAGAGTAAATGAAGGACGGGTCATCTTGAGTACAGGCTGAAACTCGACTGATGATTTGTATCGGCTTCTTGTAACTAAATAAAAGCACTTCTCGTAACCACATTGTGGTGAGTAATTAGGCTAAAGGTGTATTGACAAAATTGCAAAGATACTGAATTTCTCTTGATAAGGGACGCTAAGACGACATCGTTTTGAGATAAATTGCGATTATACTTGGCACAGTGTGGCTGGACGCCCAAATTTTGCCTCTGAAAGTTGTGGAAAGTGCTTGTAACTCACTGGGGTGGTTAATAAGGAGAGAAATGTGCTTGGGTAGTCAGGAATAAATGTGGAATGCTACTGTTTAAAGGCAATTAAGGCAAGATTATTTCAAGAGCACAATTCTTACACAAGATCATTCAAAGTGTTTTCATGTTTTCAAGACTGTAAACATGTGGCACAGCTCCTTTAAGAGCAGTCATTTTATTTTATTGTACTTTCCCCCCCCCCCTAGAACAGACTTTTCCAGGAAATATTATTCATTACCAAATATATTGACGTTCCAGTGAAATATGTGTCTGGATACATTATGAAGGGAATTTAATTTAATCGATATGCATCATCCATCACCATATTCATAAATAAATGAATATAAATTAGGGCTGTCAAAGTTAATCGCGTCAATCGCGACTAGATTAATGCAATCCATGACACTTTTTTAAAAATCCCGATTAGAGTTCGCCAGCCTTTTGTCCCTTTTAAAAATGCAATGATTTTTTTTGTTTACTCAAGTTCACCGATGTTTTGTCTCTTCTACACATCCGTAGGCAGCTCCTGTGGCTGTTTCACTTTCGAACTTCAGTGCGCCGTGTTTCAGTAAACTCACCGCTGTGATGGAGCAACAGATGCTTCTGGACTTTTGAACTGTTTATTTGACGTAAAAAAAAAAAACCTTCCAGACGCTACAATTTCCAAGTCAAGAGTTAAATGCAGCCTGTGTCAAGCAGAGTTTCAGCACCAGCGAAGTACGTCTAGTCTAAGTTAGCGCCTCCAAGCTAAACCCCCGGGTGCAGCGACCGGAGCGTCCGAGCCAAGAGCCTCAGATCAGACAAACGACCGTTTGGCAGAGTCGCTACAGCGACTGCTAAATGGGCTTTACACTTTACATTATGGCTTTAAAACTGAATTGAAATGCAAAATGACATGCAAAATAACTATGGAATTTCTGATCTTCATCGAGATTTTAAAAACTTATCGTTTTACAGTCCCAATATAATTATCATCATCATCATCATCATCAATATACATATAAATATGAATAAAACAAGACAAGACAAGAAGAATATAGCAAAACATGTGTCCTTATGCCCCAAAACATATATATCTCCATGAAGAATGTTCCAGAGTATGGTTTAACTTTCTATTTCCATGGAATTGTGCAGTGACGTTCCACCTCCAGAAATGTACACACTGTACCTATAAAATAATTTTAAAAAAGCTAAAATAATACATAAAAATAATATATATAAATAATAATAAAAATTAAATAAAAATAACACAATCAAAAATAAAATAATACATTCCAAAAAACAAAATCTAGTCAAGCTAAAATGACTTGGAATAAGAAAGTTTCACCATGATTTGAGTAAATTAAAATTGAGTAAAGTAAAATAATCTACTTAAAATATGAAAATACATCTTGCTACACTTAAAATAAGAAAAACAACAACTTTTTGCATTTAAAATAGAAATAAAATCAAATGTTGCATGAATTAAGACTAAAACACTTATTCCACTTGCAGATCATTTCACTTGTCAAGATGAATCGACTCAAATGAAGTAAAACGTGCTTAATTTGAGTCATTTTAACTTACCGAGATATTGTTTTTTCGATCTGTATGTCACACTTTGTCGCCCTTCTCTTTGCGAGTACCAAAAGTGCTTTCGTTTTGAGCGTCGGCACTGGCCCCCGTTCGTATTTGAGCATCCGTCTTGTCTCCGAGACTCAGACAGTCCAGTCCACCTCGGCTCCGTGAGATCAGGTTTGAGGTGAGTGACCGGGGACCCGCGAGGCTCCACCAATCACGACGCACACTTCAAACTTCCCCCGAATGCAGCGGAGATCAGGTTATGAAAAGTTGCCGAGAAAATAGAAGAAGATTTATACGGTTCCACAGAATCTTTCCACGAGGGAAGACGTCTGCGTGGTGGAAATGTAGCAGTGTAGAGCTTTGGTGCAGTGGAATAAACCGAAGAATGTAAAAGCAAATAATATGATATGCAAGAAAAAAACTGGAAATTCAAGGAGTTCATGTGTATTTTTATTAATTTTTATTTTTTTAGCATGTCTTTGTGTTGGGCTTGGTGATGTTATTAAATGTACAAAAGCAGCCAGACACATGTAGAACATGCAAACTACAACTACGTTCCGGAAAACAAAGTTATAATATTAAAGCGATGATGGAATAAAGGGTTAAGAACAAAACCTTGGACTAAACCAGGACTAGAACAGGACTGAACCAGGACTAAACCAGAGCTAAACCAAAATTAGACCAGGACTAAACCAAGACTAGGCTAGGACTAGATTAGGAAAAAAAACAGGACTAAGACGAGACAAGACCATGACTAAACCAGGACTAAGCCAATATTAGACCAGGACTAAATCAGGACTAAACCAAGACTAGACCAGGACTAAAGACAGACTGAATCATTACTAGACATGACTAAACCAAGATTGGACCAGGACTAAATCAGGACTGGACCAGGACTAGGCCAGGACTAAACCAGAACTAAGCCAAGAGTAAACCAGGACTAAACCAAGACTAGATCAGGACTAGTTCAGGACTAAGCCAAAATTAAACCAAGATTAGACCATGCCTAAACCAGGATTAGACCAGGACTAGACCAGGTCTAAACCAAGACTAGACCAGGACCAGGCCAGGTCTAAACCAAGACTAGATCAGGACTAGACCAAGACTAAACCAAGACTAAGTCAAGACTAGATTATGACCAAACTAGGACTAGACCAGGACAATACCAGGACTAAACCAGGACTAGACCATGACTAAACCAGGACTAGACCAGAACTAAGCCAAGTCTAGACCATGACTAAACCAGCACTAGACCAGGACTAAACCAGAACTAAGCCAAATCTAGACTATGACTAAACCAAGACTAAACCAGGACTAAGGCAAGACTAGACCAGGACTAAACAAGGACTAAGCCAAGACTAGACCATGGCTAAACCAGGACTAGACCAGGACTGAACCAAGTCTGCACCAGGACTAAACCAGGACTAGTTATGTGAATATAGAAGTCACCAAACTCCACTCTGGTCTCTGAAATTTGTATAAAATGCTCATAAACTCATCTCTGTGAATCATTAGGACCTCGAAATACATCCGGGAAGAACTCTGGACCACAGCAAACTGTTTGAAGTGAACTTCCTCCCATTTCCAGACAGAGAAAATCAGGTACAGAGTAATTAAATCCACCTTTCTGACCTGGTTTCATTGCCTCGTGAGTTTGGCTTGGGACAGTTTCCCTCTTGGACAAGTTAAAGGTCAGAAGTCGTGCTCTGGGTCTGCGCCTCCTGCTCTCCATCTGTCAGAGGAACAGACTGTGGGGCGGTAGTCCTGGCATCAGACCCTTACCTGTTCTTAATCAGCGTTAACTCACCAGACAGAAGATGCACCAACACAGTACAGTTTTAGATTTGAAAACACATTAAAAACACATTTTGATCTCAACATTTTCAGCATTTCAGCTCAGAGAACGTGCACTTTTAGCATCGAAAGTGCCAAATAACCAGATTTTCCACGGAAGATGCAATGAATTTAGGAATTTACGATGTTACAAGGAAGTTTTTTAGTGCAATACACACAAACAAGGTGAAGAAAAAACAACATGGCTTTATTTTAGCCTATTTTTTGACTTAAGTGTCTTCTCCAAGCACACAAATATTGCAGGGTTTCAGTTGACAACACAACGGCAAAAGCGAAAGTCAAGTCTGTCAACTGGATAAATCAAATCAGACACCAGAACCAGACATTTCATTTTGAAAGGCGAGTTTTAGTAATAACACTAGAACAGAGAAGAACAGGCTGAACATGTGTCTGGTTTGTTCACGTCACATATGAACAGTTATTCAGAAAAATAGAGCAGAAACAACAGAACAAGTTCACCAAACTCTCCGTCTCACTCCAAATCACTAAATCCATTAAATTCTTTATCCTCTGTGTCACTTCTGAGCAACTCCATCAACTCCAGCTACATCTAGTTTTTAGCTCGCAGTGAGCTTTTTTGTTTTTTCAATACAGTTTGAGTTTCCTCCACTTTTCTCTCGTCAAACACAAGTTTTTCGCTCACTCCAAGCTTTCTTTCTGCTGCTTGATTCGTCTCTACCACCGCTCTACAGACGTTTCCAGTACTTTGTTCAATATATACCGCCAGTAATAATGTGTTTAATGCAGCTTTGCGCACATTTGTTCACGTTTTACGGAAACAAAATTTAAAGCCACATTTGCATATAGTATAAGTGCTGAAAAAAACAGCTCATACTTCTGTCGGACTAAAGGACAAGAAGATTATTCACTGTGTGGCCAAAAAAAAAAAAAAAATCGCCACCTGGATTTAACTAAACAAACAGGTCCGAGGTGCTGGTGAATGAAGTGATATTCTTGTAAATTTGTAAATTTTTGTGTTAATTAATTAATTAATCATTGCATTTATATAGCGCCTTTCATGACACCCAGAGCACTTTACAGTTCATTCTCCATTCACTTCACACTCAGTGGTGTAAACTCCTATTGTAGCCACAGCTGCCCTGGGGCAGACTGACAGAAGTGAGGCTCCAGTCTGCACACATCACTCACACACACTCCACTTTCATACTAGGCAATGTGGGTGAAGTGTCTTGCCTAAGGACACAACAACAGTTTTTTTTTTTTTTTTTTTTTAAGACTGGCGCCCCCCTGTGGCACCTGGAATTCCCAGTGTCTTCCATCCGAGTACTAACCAGTCTTAGCTTCTGAGATCTGATGGGATCAGGCTTTCATATTAGGCTATTATATTATAGTGTATTATTTTCTACTTTATTCTATTCTATTTTATTTATTGCATGTTTAGTGTTGTCTACGTTTCGCTCCAAGTACTGCAGCAATTTCCTAACCTGTTCACTCATATGGAAATAAAGACGAGCCTGAGGCGGAGCAGATACTGGCACACAAGCCTAGAGCGCCCTCTCCTGGCCGTCAGTGTGCAAATAACCAACATGTGAAATTATTTTTTATTTTATATATAAGTCGCACCTGAGTATAAGTCTCAGGACCACCCAAACCATGAAAAAAGTGTGACTATAGTCCGAAAAATACGGTAATTAATCACATTTTACTTATTCGGGTCAATAGTTTTCATAAATTCCTTTGGTAAGGTACGTGGAAGCGGGTGGAGAGCGGCACGTTGTACATTTTGAGAAACACTGCTCTGTCCAATAACTACGCTGCTGCTGCTGTTCCCTATTTATTTGCACAGCGCCTTTCAAGAAACTCAGTGCGCTTTACGTTACATTATTCATTCACTCCGTACTTTGGGATTGTACACAACAGCCCCGCCGTGGTATCCGACGTTCCCACCGGCGTTCCCATCGACGTTCCCCTCGGCCTCCCGTCCAAACTCTGCCCAGGCCCGGCTCGTCTCCGGAGCGTTGACAGGAGAGATTAACAGAGACTCGACTCACCTGTTTTACACAGACGTACATGTTCTGTCGGAGTTTAGCCGCAGGCAGCAGCACAATCAGGGCACATATGTCTCTGCAGACGCTCCTCCCTCCATCTCTTTGTCTCTCTTTCTCTTTTTTCTCTGTCCGCTCTCTCGGCGCTTATCATCTCTCTCCTCTCTGCTCTGTTTCTTTATCTCTTTCTTTCTCTTTCTCTCTTTCTTCACTGTCTCCGGTCCACTCTCTCATGTTCTTGTCCTCTCTCTATTCTCTTCTAGTCTTCTCCATCCCTTTCTTCTCTCTCTCCTCTATGCGTCTGTCTCTTTCTCTCTTTCTTCTCTCTGCTCTGCTTCTTTCTCTCTCTCTTCTCTTTGCTCTTATGCTCTCTCCTCTGATTCTCTCTCTTCTCTCTCTCTCTTTCTAGTCTCTGCACTTGTCCTCTCTCCTGTGCTCTGTTTCTTTCCCTCATTCTTCTCTCTGCTCCTATCACTCCTCTCTACTCTAATCCTGTCTTCCCCAACTCTCTCTTTTTTCTCTCTCCTTTCTGCTCGTGACCCCTCTCTCTTCTCTCTGTTCTGTGTCTTTCTTTCTTCTCTCTGCTATGCTCCTCTCTCTCCCCTCTCTACTCTGATAATCTCCCTTCTCTCTCTCTCCCTCTCTCTCTCTGATCGCCTCTCTTCTCTCTTTCTCTTTTATCTCTCTATCTGTGCTCTTGACCTCTCTCTCTTCTCTGCCCTGTTTATTTCTCTCTTTCTTCTCTCTGCTCTTCTCTCAGTTTCCCTCTGTTCTGATTCTCTCTATTTTTTCTCTTTGACCCGCCCATCTTTTTCTTCTCTCTCTCTCCCTCTCTCTCTGATCCCCTCTCTTCTCTCTTTCTCTTTTATCTCTCTATCTGTGCTCTTGACCTCTCTCTCTTCTCTGCCCTGTTTATTTCTCTCTTTCTTCTCTCTGCTCTTCTCTCAGTTTCCCTCTGTTCTGATTCTCTCTATTTTTTCTCTTTACCCCGGCCCTCTTTTTCTTCTCTCTCTCTCCCTCTCTCTCTGATCCCCTCTCTTCTCTCTTTCTCTTTTATCTCTCTATCTGTGCTCTTGACCTCTCTCTCTTCTCTGCCCTGTTTATTTCTCTCTTTCTTCTCTCTGCTCTTCTCTCAGTTTCCCTCTGTTCTGATTCTCTCTATTTTTTCTCTTTACCCCGGCCCTCTTTTTCTTCTCTATCTCTCCCTCTCTGGTCTTGACCTCTGTCCTCCCTCTCTCTTTCCTCTCCGCTCTGTAGCTGATCTGCTCTGACGTTTCCTGGAGGACCCTCTTGACTCTGAGGTGTTTCTCCACGCTGGGTTCTCTGCAGTAGCTCCAGAGGTCAGTCCACTCCTCTGTCAGGACCACCCACCCCCCTCATCCCTCCATTCCCCCTCTCTTCACACCCATCCACAGAGCGCACACGTTGGGGAGAACACACACAGCGCGGGTTTGATGGAGCGATAAAAAGGTAAATTCACATACAGTACGCTGAACTGAAAATCTGCTTTTTAACAGTATTCATTTTAGCCCCATCGGTGTTAATAATTTCTGGATTTCAGAGCGTTATAATGTCACGTTGGAGGGATCGGTGTAAAAGTCGTAACAGTCGTGTAGAACGTTCGGTCCGATTCACTTTTCTGTCATGTTTCAGTCACGGCACTTTCCCGTTCCCGTTTCCTGTTCTGCAAACTGATTCTACCAGAGCCGCTTTTCAGGACCACGTCCAAGAACAGTTCACTTCATCTGTGCACAGCAGAGACAGAACCGTACACACTGTTACTCTCTCTCTATTCTCTCTCTCTGTTCCTGTCCTTTCACTCTCTACTGTGGTCCTCTCTCTTTTCTCTCTCTCTTCTGGTTCTCTCTTTTCTACTCTGGTGCTCTCTCTCTTCTCTCTCCTCTACTCTGATCCTCTCTCTTCTCTCTCCTCTTGTCCTCTCTTCTCTCTCTTCTGGTGCTCTCTCTCTTCTACTCTTGTGCTCTCTCTTCTCTTTCTACTCTGGTGCTCTCTCTTCTCTCTTCTCTCTCCTCTAGTCTGGTCCTCTCTCTCTCTCTTCTCTCTCCTCTACTCTGATCCTCTCTCTTCTACTCTGGTGCTCTCTCTTCTCTCTCCTCTAGTTTGGTCCTCTCTCTTCTCTCTCCTCTACTCTGATCCTCTCTCTGCTACTCTGGTCCTCTCTTCTCTCTCCTCTACTCTTGTCCTCTCTTCTCTCTCTTCTGGTGCTCTCTATCTCTTCTACTCTTGTGCTCTCTCTCTCTTCTCTTTCTACTCTGGTGCTCTCTCTTCTCTCTCCTCTAGTCTGGTCCTCTCTCTCTCTTCTCTCTCCTCTACTCTGATCCTCTCTCTTCTACTCTGGTCCTCTCTTCTCTCTCCCCTACTCTGGTCCTCTCTTCTCTCTCTTCTGGTGGTCTCTCTCTTCTACTCTGGTGCTCTCGCCTCTCTCTCCTCTAGTCTGGTCCTCTCTCTCTCTTCTCTCTCCTCTACTCTGATCCTCTCTCTTCTACTCTGGTCCTCTCTTCTCTCTCCTCTACTCTGATCCTCTCTCTTCTCTCTCTTCTACTTTGGTGCTCTCTCTCCTCTACTCTGATGCTCTCTCTCTATTATCTCTCTCTCCTTTCTGCACTTGTCCTCTCTCTCTCTCTCCTCTCTCTGCTACTCTGGTGCTCTCTCTCCTCTCTGCACTTTTCCTCTCTCTGCCGCTACTCTCTGCTTTGTTCCTCCCTCTCTCTCTGCCCTTATCCCCTCTTTCTTCTCTCTCTCTCTCTTCCTCCTTTTTGCGCTGCTCCTTCCTCTCTCTCTCTCTGTCCTCTAATCTGGTTTTGTCTCACTTCTCTCTCCCCTCTCTACACTTGTCCTCTCCCTCTCTTTCTTTGCTCTGTTCCCCTCTCTCTCTCTGTCTCTTCTCTGCCCCCCCTCCTCTACTCTGCTTCACGCTCTCTGTCTTTCACTTCTCTCTGCTCTGGTATTCCCTCCCTCTCTCTGCCCTTGTCCTCTCTCTCTGCTCTCTGCTCCCTCCATCCCCTCACACCTCAGTCCACCATCCATCCCCCCTCTCCTCACACCCATCCCTCCATCACCCCACCCCTCACACCGTTCTCAGAGCACACGGCCGCTCTTGTGGCTCTACAAAACACCATAAATTCCAGTTAGTTTCTGCAAATTTAACATCAAGATTTATCAAAAACAAGAAAGAGTTGAGCCATAAAACATTGGCACCAAATAAAACTGATGATATGTAGGTGTTTTTAGTCTTAAATCAGTTTGGACAAAGTGTAAGCCTCAGGGAGGATTGGAGTGATGAAGAAGAACTGCTGGACCATGTCAAAACTGAGAGAATATTATGATCTGGACAGATACAACTCCAGACTTCTCCTGCACAGTGTTTAAGGCCGTAAACTTTCACAGGACTATCGTACTGTATCTAGAAATGCCAGATAGATACATTTGCTACCGCACAACGTAACATTCCAGATATATCATATATAATAATGAAAATGATATATAATATACAGGGTGTCCCAAAAAAAAATTGGCATCATTTTGCAAGCCAATAATTTTAGCAATTCTTGTTGAAATAACGTCAAATTAGAGTATAGAAACAGCTCAAGATTTTAGATTTAATGTTTTATTTTTGTTCTGTTTTCAGGTTGAGCCGTTCACTCCCAAACAGAAGTCATTTTGCGTCTTGGTATCTGCTCGCACACACTCACCCAAAACTGTGCAGCCTTCAATCCAAAAGTTGGAAAATCTTCACCAATTGGCAAACAAATTTGGACTTGGTACGAAAAATGTAAAGAGGAAGGTGCTTATGCAGGGCTAAAGGATCTGTTACCTCAAACTGTCATTCGAGGAATCTGGGTTTCCAAACTTGTTCTCCTCATGGACTTCTTGGAGCTTTGCAAGAGTTTTTCATGAACTTGCTCAACCTTCTCTTCTGATGTTGGTGCTGAAGCCTTGCAGAAGCAGCCTTGATCTTTACATTTTTGGTACCAAGTCCAAATGTGTTTGCCAGTTGGTGAAGTTCTTCCAATTTTTGCATTAAAGGCTGCACAGTCTTGGGTGTCTGTATACGAGCAGATTCCAAATCACAAAATGACTTCTCTTTGAGCGTGAACGGCTCAACCTGAAAACAGAACAAAAATAAAACATTAAATATAAAAGCTTGATCTGTTTCTGTACATTCTGTGAAAATTTGAGGTTATTTCAGCAAGAACTGCCAAAATGACTGACCTGCGAAACGACGTACATTTTTTGAGACACCCTGTATATCATGTATAACTGAGAAAAGCACCTCTACAGTGCACTTTTAAAGCCACAGTATGTAACTTTTTAGCCAATTAACAGATTCAAACACTCCAAAAATGCAGCCTGGAGCATGTGTGATTTTAACTTTCCAGAATTTGACTTTTGATAGTTGACGTTCCACCTCCGCAAAGTCATACGATCACTTTAAAGAGAACGATGTGAAAAACGTAATCTAGTGCAGACCGTTCCAATACCAATACACCTTTTATGTCATGTTTTAGCCACAGGACATTCCCATTACAACTCCCCGCGTGTGTTTTGCATAGTGATTATACGACACCTACAGTTACCTCACTTTATCTGGGCACATTAGCGCCGGGATAAAACACACTGTTACCTCCTCCTCTCCTGCTACACTTATGCAAATCGCAGCCGTACTTGTTGAACAGCGCGCTCACTCCCGGCTTTACATTTTTCTGCAAGCGACGTAAAACTGGGGACGGATTACGGGGCATTTGAAATTACACAGGCTTATACAACACTTTTATGAGTGGCCTAGCATGAAATGAGAGAGCGCGCACGGGCTCTAAAGCTTGTTATTGAATTGTATCTCTGGGGCGTGAGCGGCTCTGGACCAGATGTGAGCGCAGAGGAAGAGAAAGAACGAGGAAGCAGATGACAGATGAACAAACGTAATCTACACAAAGTAATTATGGAAAATGGACTTGTGTGTGAGTGTGCGGTGATGGGGTAAAACTTAACAGCGGTGAAGCAAATATTGATACAGATCTTTGCTTGGATGTCACGCTGGGGGTGTTACATGTGTCTCTATAGGCCAGCGACGGGCAATTCTTTTTTCCATGGGGCCACGTGAGAAACAGAAAATGTGGTGGAGGCCCGGTGTCCTGTCGATTTGAGCTACCGTCAATTTGATCCCCAAGCTCTGTGACAGAGAGCTGAGAAGAGAGATGGAAGGAGGAAGAGAGAGAGGGAGAGTGAAATGGGAGAGAGGAAGAGAGCAACGAAGAGAGGAAGAGAGAGGGAGGGAGAATGAGAGATAGGAGAGAAAGAGGGACAGAGAGCGAGAGAGGAAGAGAACAAGGGGAAAGAGGATGAGTAAGCAAGACAGAGAGAGGAAGAGAGACAGAGAAGGCGAGACAGAGAGATGGGAGAGAAGAAGGGAGAGAGGAGAAAGAAAGAAAGAGAGGGAGAGAGATATGAGAGAGAGAGACAGAGAGAGGGGAAGAGAAATACAGAGAGGAAGAGAGATGAGAAAGAGGAAGAGAGAGATGGGAGACAGGGAGTGAGACAGAAAGAGACGGGAGAGAAGAAGAGAGACAAATAAGGAGAGAGAGAAAGAGATGGTGAGTGGAAGAGAGAGGAGGGAGAGAGAGAGAGAGACGGGAGAGAGGAAGAGAGACAGAGAGGAAGAGAGGCAGACAGAGAGAGATGGGAAAGAGGGAGAGAGAAAAGAGAAAGATAGAGATATGCACACGACCCCAAAGTGCTGGTTTAGTTTAAATGCCGTCGCTTTGAGCTCCCGAAGCAGAAGAGGAGGAAGAAGTCACATTTTAAAAGTCTATACGACACACACTGCAAAAAACAAAATCTAATCAAGCTAAAATTACTTGGATTAAGAAAGTTTTACCAAGTATGTCTGTCGCACCGGAGTATAAGTCGCACCGGAGTATAAGTCGCACCGGAGTATAAGTCGCACCAGCCAAAAATGTGAAGAAGAAAAAACATGTATAAGTCGCACTTTTTGGGGGAAATTTATTTTAAAAAATCAGAGACCAAGAACCGACATTTCATCTTGAAAGGCGAGTTATAGAAGTTATAGTAATAAAAACAACCGAATAGAGAAGAATCCGTGCATCATTCGTTCATTTGTTTTTCAATATAGAACCAAAAATAAGAAAACGAAAAAACAACTCTTTTTTTATTATTTGTCTAGAAAACCAAAATGAAAAAAATGAATAACGATTTGTTTTTTCATTTTTGTTTTATATATGATTCATAGATTTGGTTTATGGACTGTCAGTGTGAAAAATGTAATATATAAGTCGCAGCACCACCCAAACCCTGAAAAAAGTGCGACTTATAGTCTGAAGAATACAGTACTTAAAATATGAAAATACATCTGGCTGCAGTTAAAATAAGGAAAACATTTTTTGCACTTTAAATAAGAAATAAAATCAAATGTTACTTGAATTAAGAAAAAAAAAAACACTTGTTCCACTGGCAGATCATTTCACTTGTCATTCCTAATGAAAATTATTATTCGGAATTAAACTTAATTCTGAAGTAAGTGGGTGATTTATTCTGATTTTAAAGCCAAGTTAATTTATTCCTCGATCATTCTTCCTATTCCAATTCCAGTTATTCAGTGCCTGCTTGTTGGCTCGTCCTTCTGATGTGATCCGGATGATCCGGCTCCTCCAGTCGTCTCTTGGGACTTTCCTCCTTGTCTCTTTGGATTTGTGAGCGGGATGTGGGAGTGGGCTGAGGTGTGGCAGCCTCAGACTCAGTTTGTCTTCTTCCTCCTTCTCCCACACTCTTCCCTTCTCCTCCTCAGCTCACAGACGGAAAGCGTGAGGACAGAATTCTCCAGCTGCTGCTTCATTATCATCGGAACGACCGCGGAAAAAGTTTGGATCGTGTTTGTGTCGGCGGCGTAACGACAAACCGAGATGACAGAAAAGCCGGGAGCAGCTGAAGTGTGGGTTTTCTTCGTAAATATGTAAATATGTTTGTGTCGCTGTCCGTTCAGAACCCTTCCTCACCCCCAGATGTTAAGCAGAATTAAATAAAGCCAATTTTCCATGTAAACCTCAATTCAGAATTATTATTTCCCTGTAAACTCGAAGGAGAATATTTTAATTCTGAACGTTCGCAGCCATAGACAGACTAATCATAAAGAATTCCTCAAAATGTGAATGAAACACAACATAACCTCAGATATTTTGATACGTTAAAACATTTTAACACATCTTACAGCTCACACGAGTCAATTTTGCATAATTTAAGACCTTTAAACATGAAATTTCCACCTCGAATTATATTTCAAAGTCTAATTTTTCATCCAAATTCAAATTAAGTCTGCAAATAATGAAAAATAAACTGCGACTGTCTGGTGGTGAATTATCAGATTTCTCGTGTTTTTCTTCACCTGATTTAAAACTCCAAAATCTGTGCAAATAACGAGTCTTCTGATGGGCTGTGTTTTTATCAGTCCCCAAAGAGTCAATATTTTTATTAAACAGTTTTGAGTGTTTGAGGTTCGCCGCCTTGGGGAGAGTATCCAAGATGAAAATGACTATTAAAAATGAAATTCCAACCTTGAAATAGATTTTGTTATCTGCTTTTTTATGGATTTGCGACTGGCTTCAGATTTATTTAGTTTTTCAGTTCTTCAGACTTTCACGCTTCTTAACTTTTAACTTCTCCCAGAGTTTATTGTGAGTCTGCGGAGCTAAACCGATCTTTAAAATGTAGTTTTTTTTATGTTTTTTTTAAACTCTAATGGACACGCTGAATAAACGAGAAAAGAGAATCGATTTTTGCAAATGTGTTCATACGTCAAAACAAAACATTTCAGATTTTGTAGCTTTTCTCGGTTGGATTTGTAATTAGTCGCTGTTTACTTTCATTTGTTATTGATATTTTGCAGTTCGTACGTGGGGAAAGTGATGCTAACTGGAGGTTCTGCTCTGTCTGAAGTCCTGTTACTCGCTTTAGACTTTAATCTGCGCTTTAGTTGAACGCAGTCTGAGCAGAAAAAGGCGGCGCGGTGATTTGTGGTGTTAAACAAGTTTCTCTCTAATCACATTATAGTCGTAAGTGAACTGCAGGAGCGTCAGCCAAGAGTCTTCAGTTCGTCACTCTCGTTTTTTTGTCGAATAACTCTATAAAACCATAACGTCTGCGTATATTTGCTCCGCTCACACGCCCACGACAGCGGAAACTAGTCCTGTGGTCCTCATCTGAGAGAGAGAAGAAGAGGAAGAGATGCAGAGAGAGGGGGGCAGAGAGAGAGAGGAAGAGAGAGATAGGGATGGGAGAGAGGAACAGAGAAGGAGGGAAAGGAAGAAAGAGAGAGGGGAGAGAGGAAGAAAGACTGAGAGATAGAGAGAGAGCTGGGAGACAGGAAGAGACACAGAGAAGCAGAGAGAGATGGGAGAGAGGAAGAGGGACAGACAGCGAGAGAGATGGGAGAGGAAGAGAGAGATGGGAGAGAGGAAGAGAGACAACGAAGGGGAGAGAGAGAGGAGAAAGGAGAAAAGACAGAGAGGAACAGAGGCAAAGAAGGAGAGAAAGGAACAGAGACAGAGGCAGAGAGAGGAGGAGAGAGAGAAACAGAGAGAAAGATGGGAGAGAGACAGAGAGAGATGGGAGAGAGTTAGAGAGACAAAGAAGGAGAGAGAGAGGAAGAGATATAAGAGAAAGGAAGAGAGATGGAGAGAGAGATGGGCGAGAGTAAGAGAGAGAGGAGAAAGAAAGAGAGAGAGATGGGAGAGAAACAGAGAGAGGGAGAGAAACAGAGAGAGGGAGAGCGAGGAAGAGAGAGAGAGATG
Source organism: Odontamblyopus lacepedii (assembly GCA_034769755.1). Classification (NCBI taxonomy): domain Eukaryota; kingdom Metazoa; phylum Chordata; class Actinopteri; order Gobiiformes; family Gobiidae; genus Odontamblyopus; species Odontamblyopus lacepedii. The sequence goes on from CM068361.1 coordinate 33,580,425, forward strand.
GAAAACAGGGAGCGAGACAGAGAGAGATGGAAGAGAGGACGAGAGACAAAGGAGAGAGACAACAATGGGCGAGAGGAAGAGAGATAGGGAAAGAGGGGAGGGGAAGAGAGAGAGAGAGGTGGAGAGAGGGAGAGAGTAATGGGAGAGAAGACAAGAGAGGAAGGAGAGGAAGAGAGAGTAATGGGAGGGAGGAAAGAGAGATGGGAGAGCGGAAGAGAGACATAGAGAGAGGAAGATGGAGGGAGAACGAGATGGGAGAGAGGAAGACAGAGAGTGATAGGAAAGAGAGAGATAGATAAAGAGAGCAAGAGAGAGAGAGATGGGAGAGAGGAAGAGAGACAGAGAGGAAGAGAGGCAGACAGAGAGAGATGAGAGAGGGAGACAGAGAGACAAAGAGAGAGAAGAAAGAGAGAGAGGGGAGAGAGGGCAGAGAAGGAGAAACATGGAAAAGAGGAAGAGAGACAGAAAGCGAGAGAGAGGGGGAGAGAGGAAAAGAGACAGAGAAGGCGAGAGAGAGGAAGATGGGAGAGAGAGAGGAAGATAGAGAGATGGGAGAGAGGAAGAGTCACAGAGACAGAGAGAGGATGAGGAGACAGTGCATGACTTCAGAGCTCTGTAAACTGAATTGCCCTTTGGGATTGATAAAGTTGATGATTGATCGATCAGGAGACAGAGAGAGAGAGAGGGGTGGAAAGGGTTTACGAAAGAGAAAGAAAGAGAGCGTGCAATAGAGAGATAGAGTGATAGAAAGAGAGGGGGTCCAGGCTCATTACCGCCGGCACTTACGGAGCTCGAATCACCGCTGGCTCCAGGCCGCGGTGCGTTCAGTGGAACAGATGAGCGAGGGCTGTTGACTTTCATCGCCATAATCCTGAACCCCATCAGGCTCCACCGTGCCCACGCTCCCGCCCCCTGCACCTGCCCCCTGCACCCGCCCCCTCCGCCCGGGACCGGGGCATCCAGGTCGTAAACTGCCCACGGAGAAGTTAAAGGGCGCGGTGGTCAAACGGTACGAAAAGGGCACCAGCGCAGGACGGATCCGACTAATTGCGCTAGTTTCTCTGAGGTTCTACCGCGGATTATTGCGTTGCATTAAATTATATTGCATGTTATAGATTAAAGCTGCACTCTGGAACTTTTCTGATGACGTGTTCTCTGCTTGTTTCCATGGAGATGTCATTGCTCTGCCAGAAATATAAGGCAGAGCGTTTTTTTTTTTTTTGTATTCACTTTTATGTATTTTCATTGCTGAAAAAATACCTTGGAAAACATGAGCGGGATCGCCTCTCCACAGATCTGACCTTTAACCTGCTTGTGTCACTTGCGTGTCCTTAAAGAGACAGACATTCAAGACATAGTACGTAGCAGTAACCATGGAGACAAAGTGGCGGATAGACCTCCAGAAAAGTTGCAATGTGCGGCTTTATACTGTATATTTAAATGGCAGGACAATATTTCATTAAAATTATTTTTTTTTGTCTGGTAAAACACTGAAATACCTTGAAATAAACCCCCAAATCCGGGTTCAAAGAATAAATTCCAAGCAAGTCAAACATTTAAATGACAAATTTGAAGGGTATTTTAATCAAACTTGAAATCAATCGTGAAAAACGAGAAGTAAAAGCCCTGCAGCAGTCGGGCAGTACCTGGGGAGGTGTAGGCCTAGACACACCTTACCTCCTATAAGGTTATATACCATCTGAATCCAGTAGGTGGCAGTATCTGGACTTTTAGTAGTTACCAGCTGCTATAAAAGCCCCCAGAAGAAGACTCTCTGCTTGGACAGATTTCCCCAAACCTGAGAGCGACCAACAGATGGATCCTTCTCATCGCTCATCTTTCCATCCAAAAAGGTCAGTGCCTCCACCATCTGTTCTTCCATTTTTCACATTCTACAAAAAAAACAAAAACAAAACTTGAATCTTCAGTAGGAATTGTTGAAAATATACGAAAATTATAAACCAAATTGCTTCAAAATGTGCACGTTTATTCATTGTATCGGCACATGTTAGCAGAGCCTTTGCTTCAGCCTTTGGCCTGTTGTGAGTCTCCAGTTTTCACAGTTTTTCAGTGGTTTTGTTTGGAGATGCAGGTGGGGAATAGAAAATGGCTGTAGCGATTTTAATGGTAAAAACTCTGCATTGTAATGAACATTTGAGCTGCATGGTTTCTATATGTGCCTATATATAATGCAATGGCTGATGCTGGAGAAGACCTGAAGCAGAGCCCAAATGTTCACAGCTCAAAAAAAGAAATGTAGTTTTTGCTTTTGTGGTATAAAAGTGAGTTACAGCACTGGGTGAAAAAAAAATAATAAATACAAATAAATAAATAATATATAACTGAAAAATAAAAGTCATAATAATAATCATACTCATAATAATACTTCTTCTTCTTCTTCTTCTTCTTCTTCTTCTTCTTCTTCTTCTTCTTCTTCTTCTCCTTCTCCTTCTCCTTCTCCTTCTCCTTCTCCTTCTCCTTCTTCTTCTTCTTCTCCTTCTTCTCCTCCTTCTTCTCCTTCTCCTTCTTCTTCTTCTTAGCAGATTTACCCAAAACCACTGACTTGTCCCAGTTTTATACAAGAAATGTCCCATGTGTCCCAATTTTTTGGCAAATTTGGTACCTGCCAGCAGTGAAAAGAAGCATTTACTGTCCTTCGTTTGGGTAAAATACAAAAAAGATACTTAATAATGACCAAAACATGAAGAAAATGTGACTTACTGACCCACATGTTCGTCATGAATGGGCCGAGTGCAGAATAATTCTCCTTAATAATCACGCACTCGTTTCACAGTTTTATTATGACCAACCACCACAAACCGAGTGTGTCCCAGTTTTTGATTTTGAAAATCCCGTCACCCAAGTTTTGAACCCTTGTGTCTGATTATTTTACTCAAATTAGGTGAGGTCTTTGGGTAGTTGTGGAAAATAATTGTCAAGACGGTAACATTTCATACTTCATTTCGACGTAAACTTAGTTCTCAGTACCGATTCTGATTCCACAATGATGATTAGAGTGAGGAGAGGGTTGGAGTGGGGGAAGAAGAGCGAACAGATGGAAAGTTTGAGAGAGAGGGGCAAGAGGGGAGGGAGAGAGGGAGGAAAAAGGCAAAAAAGAATGGAGAAGGAAGAAGAGGAAAGGAGGGAGAAAGAGGATAGACGTTATGATACTCAATTTCGATGTAAACTCGAGACTCAAAACTATTCTCAGCAACTTTTACTGTTGTTTTATCGAAAGTCGCTCACTTTTAATTCCGTTTTCTGCTTTCAAGGACAAAAACAAGCCGCAGAACATTGTCAAAACCTGCTCAGAAATCACAGGGGGTCAAACTGAGGGAGCTGTATTCTCTGTGGGAGGAGAGCGAAGTGTCTCCTGCCTCAGCGCCTCCGTCTTCCGCCTCCTTTAATTCTGAGGTTAGTGTTTCTTGCATTTTGGTACTGGATTATGTAAACTAGCTCTGCCCGTAGAAGAGGTGCCCGACTGTTGTGCGCGACCGTATTGTTGAAGTTGGTGATGTCGGGCGAAAGGAGCCAGAAGAAGGAAGTAACAATAAAATAATGTTATGGATTTTGTTGAACAGCACAAATGAAAATAGAAAAGATTGTGCGAGGGGTTTGTGCTGTGTGATAGTGGCTACGGAGCGCTGTTGTGCGATTGGCCGATATCTTTCACGTTTTTTAAGATAAGAACATGAAACCCGGCACTGAACACGCCTGTAACATTACGATGACGCCCTCCGAATTTGAGATCAGTCGGACGAGGTTCAAGAGTTCAATCAATCAATCAAACTTTATTTATAGAGCGCTTTTCATACAAAAAATGCAACATAAAGCACTTGTTCTTTCTTTTTATTCAGCTCTGCATGGCCACCAGTTGTTAGTCCCTTATCTGCAGCTGACAGCCCAACGGTTTATTTTGATGAAGTAAATCAATTTAAAGAAGGGTGTAAGGATCATCATCTGCTCCTAAACACTGTGAAAACGAAAGAGATCATTTTTGATCCAAAGAACGTAACTGTACATGATCCTCCGATAATAGACAGTCGGCCGATCGAAACTGTGAACGCCATTAAATATCTGGGCGTTTACATCGACAGCCAGTCCAAATGGAGTGACCATGTGGATCATCTTTGTGGGAAACTTGCCCAAAGACTTTATTTCTTGAGGAGGTTGAGGTTGTTTGGTGTCTGCTCCAAAATACTACTCACCTTCTATACGGCAGCGTTAGAGAGCTCAGTGAGGTACGTCGTGGCTGCCTGGTTTGGAGCGTTAACTGTGAAAGACAAAACTAAACTTCAAAAGATCCTCGGCGTAGCCATGAAAATAATTGGCCGCAATAACCATCCATCTTTGCAAACCATTTTTGAGGAAACAACACTTAAGCTAGCTAGGAAAATTTATAGCAACCAAAACCACTTTTTGTACTCCGAATTTGATCTTTTACCTTCAGGCAGACGATTCAGAGCCGTCAGATATAAAAATAACCGTTACAGGTTCTCCTTTATCCCTACAGCGATCACTTTTTTGAATAAGAACTAGTTGTTTTGCTCTGTTATTCATCATATTATGTGCCCTTGGTCTTTTACGTTCTTATCTAATGAATTGTAAGCTTTAAATATTTAAAGCAGTATGCTCAGATTTTATTTGTTGTTGCTCAATGAATTGGATTTTGTGTGTGGACAAAGATGACTTTTAATGATTTTCTGATAATATAAACTTGGACTTTGGATAATTGTATTTATTCATATTTATTATGGTGGACTCTTGGATTTGATGAATTTAATGGAGCTTGGATTCAATGCTGCCAGGAAGCGGATATTGTATTCACAGTGATCTGTTTACCTGCTGTATGTTTCTATGACTGTCTTTGTATGTGAAGTTGTATGTTCTGCGGTTTTGGTGGTGCTGTGGCCCAAGACAAATTTCATTTCGGGGACAATAAAGTTTACCTTCCCTTACCCATTTATAGTCAAAATGTACAGTTCTGCAACACATAAATCTGGACACTATATATATAAAAACCAGGGCAAACTCTCAAATGGTGTGATAACTTTCAAGGTCAAGTTTTTATGATGATTTACTTCTAGATCCTAAAAACTAATTTGGATGCGTTTAAGAAGAATCTGTAAATGTCACGTTTAACTGCTGATTTTGAAGCATATTGACAAAATTCCATTAAAATATCCATTAAAAGTGTATGAAAGCCACATAAGTCCACAGCACCTGCCACATGTCTGCGCACTCAGATCCTGCCTGGCCGATGCCGCTTTGAAGAAAGATCTGACGCCTTTACCGCGAGCACATGGATGGTGGATAGTTTGCGGCACGACGTGACTTATGAGAGTTGGAACAGACAGACCAACAGGAGGCAGCACAGACAGACATTCCTTGCATTAATAGACCGATTATTCTATTGAGTGTGTGTTTGTGTCTACTGTATTTTTTGGATTATAAGGCGTAATATCAATGAACCGGTCTATTTTCACACATAAGACGCATTAAGTGAGGCTGATACCTTAGCCCAGGCATCCACGATCCATTGGCAGCTGCAATTTAACTCTGAACGACCTGTTGATATCTAGCGGTTGGACTTCTTTGGTTAATCCACCCGGGATGATCGCAAACACCGGATTATTTTGCTTCACTTGGGCGTGTAAGTCGGCCTGTTTCTGTTTTGGGCTCCATAGAGACGCACCGTAATATTATGTTGAAGCACCGTACGTATTACTCCGCGAAGTTCATGACTACGATCGCCGTAATGCTCCGACAGTCCATCCAGCGGTGCGGCTTCATAGCTTAACAAAGTCGTACTAAAACATTCTGACAGATATTTAAGCGCCGTGGACCGCATAAAATCGGTTCGAGGTCAGTAAGCGCACCCGAAATGAATACATGTGGCGTACAGTTGATTTTTGAGAAAACGAATGGATTTTAAGTGCGCCTTATAGTCCGAAAAATACAGTATGTGAGAAGTGAGAATTGCTCTGAGAATGCTGCAAATGAATTGTCCTCTGGGATCAATAACGTTTTCCGGAAACTGAATCAATACCGATTTTGATGCCACGATGATAATAAAAAACACGTAGGTCCAAGTCCAGGTAGGTTCCGCAGTGCTCCATGGGCCTATTCTAGTCTATGTGCTCTTATACTTGTTCACAGCTCAAGATCTTTCTAAAACTATTCAGAAAAGCTTCATTTCTGTCCTGTTGGTCGTGACTTTTCAGTGCCCACATCTGAGTTTCGATTGTAGTTTTAAACTGGATTAGTGTCTGATTTTCTGTACTTTTGGCCACCCCCACTTTGCTGTTCCTTTTCTTGCAGACTGATTAATTTGAGCTTCTTGTTCTGTCGTTTCCGGCTGTGTTTCAGTTTCAAATGGACCGACTGTGTAACTGAACTGGAGTCCTCACATTTGGATCCGTCTGTTGGCTCCGACGTTTCCCTTTGGCTCGAAGCGCAAAACAGTTTTCAGTTCAGTCTTTGTAATCCGGGAATACAAGGCTGTTTTCTGCCTTCTCTTACTCACTTAAAGTTGCACTCTGTAACTTTGCTGTATAGGGGTTCTGCTTGTCTACCTGCTCGTCTCCATGGAGATGTCATTGCTTTGCCTGGAATGTTCCACAGTTTGGCATTTTACGTATGCATTTATTCAGTTATAGGTGTTTTAGAGCTAAAAATATACACAGATTCTTGCTGTGATTGAGCTCGCCTTTGTGCAGACCTGACCTGTAACTTCACCTGCTGGTACTACCTGCATGTCTTAATGCAAATGGATAAAGTTAATGCAATATTGTGGAACATTTTATGCACTATATCTCCATGAACACAGTCAAAAATATCGAAAATCAGATACAAATCAATACCAAAACTATTACTGAAACAAAATACATCTTTGGACAAGTATCGATACTTTGATACTACGAAAATATTACTCAAACAGGAAAACCAGTCCAAGGTTTAGATAATTTGCAGCTGATGTCTTCAACATTTCCTTGGGATTGTGATGCTAACTGTAAGCACTGCTCTGTCTGAAGCTCTTACTCAACTTTAATTTGAACTTTATTTTAGCAAAATATGACCAGAAAGAACTGAAACTACAAAAGATCTGTGGTCAAACAGGTCCGTCACAAATAAAATTAGTCGCAAACCAACTAGTATTAACAGTTTTTCAGCGTTTTTATTGAAAATTAAACTCCTAAACAGGACCATAAACACCCAAAATTAGTCACAGACTCCTGAAAATATGTTTTTTAGCTCTATTTTGTATTTTTTCTCGAATTTTCAGACAATCTTTAAACTTTTTCGTCGGTGTTTGCCAATGTGAGCGTCGTGTCTCCATGGTAACGGCCATAGAGATGCATGTAGCACACCCCCTTAGCTTGATGTCCACATTTTGGTTATTATTTTGTGTTGAAAATTACATCCTGTTGTGTAAAAATTAGAAAATTAAATGAATTAGTCTGAAATTTCTTAGTATCGAAATCAAGCTGTTTTTCTGTGAGTTTGACGCAGTTGGCGACGCTCCCACTGAAAAGTTTCCAGGAATACAAGACTTTTTTTCTGCTTAACTTTTCTACTATGGGTCTCCATGGAGATGTCATCGCTTGGCCTGGAATGTCCCACAGTATTTTACTTGTCACGCTTTTATTTAGTTATCAGGTATTTTATCGCTAAAAATATATGTGGATTCTCGCTGTGAGTGGGCTCGCCTTTCCACAGACCTGACCTGTAGCATCGCCTCTTGTCTCTATGGAGATGTATATGCTTAATGCAATATTGTGGAACATTCTATAGGCATAAACTGCAAAAAAAGTAAGATATAAACACTTAAATCTACCAGAAAATGACTCAGAAGTAGTGAAATTATCGTGTTGCTTTGACAAATAACTTTACTAGACAAATTAGCTTAAATTAAATGACCTCTAGACTAGAATTAAACAGTCTCAGAATTAGTAAGTCGATAATAAATGTGAAAACAAGACAATTAACAATTAAGTAGACAATTAAGTTTTAAAATCTTGGCCAGACCAGAGAAATTTGACAAAACTGTTATCGAAACTACATTTAAACAAGTATCGATACTATAAAAATGTAACCGCACAGTTATCATTACTGTGGTATTGAAATCGAGTTTGTGATTTTGAAACCGTTGCCGACCCTCCGTCCGAAAAGTTCCCTAATGCGTCTTTAACTTGACTTAAACTGTCGTGATCCGCAGTGACACGGCGAAGTCGACGAGTTGTTTCTCGACTTTCTCCTCCAAACAAATACGAGTCTTAAGGCTCTTGTTTTGCTCCGGCTTCACCTTAAGGGCGTAAAAAGTGACATTTAGTTTGTTTTGAAGGTCAGTCCTGTTTAAGCCTCCCCCGAGACGCCGCAGATGAATCGTACACGTCCACAACGATCCGGCTCCGAATCACTGACTCGTCCACACGGCTCCCGGAGACTCACTGTTACCAAGAGCTCATCTCTCTGATACTGGATAAGGAGAGGGGGATGGGGGGAGGAGGAGGGGAGGAAGAGAGAGAGGGGGAGAGTGGAAGGAGGAGAGAGAGTGAATTAAAGAGGAGGGGAGAGATGAGGGAGGAGTGAGAAGGGAGGATGAAGGGAGAGATGAGGAAGGATGAGGGGAGAGAGAAGGGAGGATGAGACAAGATGGAGGGGTGAAAGAGGGGAGGATGACGGAAGAGATGAGGGAGAGAGAAGGGAGATAGAGGAGTGAGAGAGGAGAGGATGAGGGGAGAGATGAGGAAAGATGAGGGGAGAGAGAAGGGAGGGTGAGACGAGATAGAGGGGTGAAAGAGGGGAGGATGAATAAAGAGATGAGGGAGATAGAGGAGTGAAATTGGAGAGGAAGAGGGGAGAGATGAGGAAAGATGAGGGGGAGAGAAGGGAGGGTGAGGGGAGAGTTGGGTGAGAAAGAAGGGAGCTGAAGAGGTGAGAGGGAAGGGAGGATTGAGGAGAGAGAAGGGAGATAGAGGAGAGGTTGAGGGAAGAGAGATGGGAGGATCAGGGGAGAGATGAGGGGAGAGAGAATAGAGATAGACGGGTGAGAGAGGAGGAAGAAGGGAGGATGAGGGGAGAGAGAAGGGAGATATAGCGGTGAGAGAGGAGTGAGACAGGGGAGGATGAGGGGAGAGATGAGGGAGAGAGAAGGGAAATAGAGGGGCGAGAGAGGGGAGAAGGGAGAGAGAAGGGAGCTATAGGGGTGAAAGAGGGGAGAAAGAGGTGAGGGATGGGAGGATGAGGGGAGCGAGAGAAGGGAGATAGCGGGGTGAGAAAAGAGTGAGAGGGGAGAATGAAAGGAGAAAAGGAGATAGAGGGGTGAGAGGGGAGGAAGAAGGGAGGATGAGGGGAGAGAGAAGGGAGAAAGGGGAGAGATGAGTTAGAGACGAGAGATAAAAGGGTGAGAGAAGGGAGGATGAGGGGAGAGAGGGTTGACGAGGGTGGAAAGAGGTGGGGTAGAAAGAGGGGAGCGTTAGATGGGAGAGAGGGGAGGGAGGAGGTGAAAAAGAAGGAGAGTTTGAGATAGCGGGAGAGGGGAGGATGATCGAGTAGACACAGAGATACAAGGGAGAGAGGGAGGAAAAGGTGAAAGAGAATTGGAAATAATTGAGAGGATGGGGAAAGTTAGAAGGAAGAAAGAATCAGAGGAAAAAAGAAGAGGCAGGGGAGGAAGAGAGTGAGAAACAGAAGAGGGTAAGTGGAACGAGAGACGATAGACGGGAGAGCGGGATGAGGTTAGAGAGGAAAGGAAGAGGGAGAAGAGAGGGGGGAGTACTGCAAAGAGATGGATGACGTGAGCAGGGAATCGGGTGAAAGAGTGGGAGAAAGGGGACTAAGAGGGGAAAGAAAAGGAGAGGAGTGGTGGAAAAGAGCGAAAGAAAGGAAGATAAGGACGGTAAATGGCTCTCAAACGTACAGTCGAATCGTCTTATCAAAAACACTGATATCGAGCCTGATTTACCACAATCAAAATCGCAATTCAGATTTCGATTTGGACGCGATCGGCGAATCGCAAATGCCGCAATTTTTGAAAAAAACGTCATTTCCTCCATTTGCAGCCGAATATTCTGTTTTACTCTAACATAAAAAACCCTCCTAACCGCAGTTTAGATCTGTGCAAAGATTCTCTGAAATGCAATTCGTGTATTTTGGTTTGTCAATTTGTTGTTTCTTCTGTTTATAAATGAACTTGGAACAGAATCCTCTTATAAATGAACACTTACCGTAGCAATGGCAAAATGTAAAGTGCAGCGCTGAATAAAATGCGCTGGACATTTTACATTTTTCAGCTAATGAATGTTTTAATAATGAGGACTGACCTTGTTTTCGCTTTGGCTAATTACGCGTGAGAACGATGTTTGGCCTGTGGTGGTCATTAACGTGTTTGAGTACAAGAAATAACACTTTAATAATACACAGAAAATCCTGTTCACCTGATTCAGGAAGTTGCCGTGAGTGTTTTTTCTGTATTATTTGGCGCGGGGCCGTCAATCTCACAGAAAAGAAGTTCTGATAATCATAATAAGACGTTCAAACCGATGGTGTCCGCGATTTTCGTCCTTTCGGTCGTCACCCAAAGCTCATGAGCTGCAGGAAGAGTTGGATGGAGATGGATGGATGGATAATAATACATTTTATTTACAAAGCGCTTACACTTTACACTCAAAAAACACTTTACAGAACACGTATTAAAACAGTCAAAAGAGCGATAAGCAAATACAGCTCTGGAAAAAACCAAAAAGCCCACTGCAAAATGGTCAGTTTCTCAGATTTTACTACTTATAAGTTTGTGTTTGAGTAAAATTAGCATTTTTGTTTCATTCTAGGAACGACTGATAAAATTTCTCCCAAATTCCAAATAAAAATTTTGAGGGTTTATTTAGAGAAAATGACAAATGGTCAAAATAACAAAAAAGATGACATGTTTTCAGACCTTAAATAATGTGAAGAAAACGGGATCATTCATTTTAAAACAACACGATACTAATGTTTGAACTCAGGAAGAGTTCAGAAATCAATATTTGGTGGAATAATAATTATAATTTCTCCTTTTCCTCCTTAAATCAGATTTGGTTCATCTCATCAGAGCCTCATTGAAGCAGAATGAGGTGTGTTTGTGTTGAATTCAACGCTGGAACGAAACGGCCGTCACACCTGTAGAGACGCTGATTTCAGAAAAAAAAAAGAATGCAGTGATCTTATTTTTTTCGAGAGTTGTAGTAGTTGCAGTTGAGTGGTCACAAAAAACGTGTATTATAATATATTTTTCTACTTGGAGGTAAATAAATGAATGAATGATTTTGTTAATTTTATTTTTATTCCTAATTTTGTAACATCTCCTCTCTAATAGACGCCAGGGACATTTTGGTGTTAAATGAACCTAAAACACGCCCGCACCCCTATGAACTAACATCAAGGACCGTGTTGTCCACCCTCCTGTGGGCTCACCACCCGCAGAGGGGTTCATAGGGGGGGTTAGGCGCCTGCGACCCAGCCGGATTAAGCGGGAGAAGATGGATGGATATATGGGACTACGGATGGTAATTAGCACTTGTGCTAAATCCGGCGTATTTACATCAATATGTGTGATTTCATACAAATTGTATGTTCATGAATATGCATCGTCCCACCAAATAAACAACCAAATAAATAAATAAATACATCCATGTGAAGTTAACAACCTAAAAAAGCAACTTTTTTGATGACAAGCTTCTACAGTCACTTCAAAATGTTGTTAGACTCCTTTTTCATTTCTTTTTTTAATCATAGTGCAGCCACAAACTAACTCCTATTGAGTTTTTTGTTTATTTATTTATTTTTTATCCTGGACATGATAGTACCTATAATCCCCCAGCCCTATTTAGGCAGAGGAACCTAGACCCCAATAAGCGTCTGTCTCAAAACACTTAAAAGATCGACTGGTTAATGTCCACTATAAAGCACACAAATGAATGGGCCACGTCTCAAGTTTTGGTGCCGTCTTCTTACCGGTGGAGGCAGGAGGACAGCGCCACCTGCAGTCCGACTTCCTTTTTTGTTTATTTTATTTAACCTTTATTTAACCAGGAAAGTCCCATTGAGATTCAAAGATCTCTTTTTCAAGGGAGTCCTGGCCAAGTCCTTAAGAACAGTATCTCTGGTAGTGTGAGTAAAAAAGAAAAAAACCCTAATCCCGGTTTATGTTTCCGTGGGCACGTTTCCGTCTTTCGATTGCCTCCTTTAATCCAGCGACGATGTTTGTTGCCCAGAGACGTTTGCTCCGTCCCAGTTCATCATGTGGTCGTGTCTTTTACGGAGTTCAGTGATGTTCAACAAACATCGACACTGGATTAACCCTCGAAGACCTCCGTTATCGTATACAATAACGAGGAACATGTTTCTATAACCGCGCAGAACTTTCGACCCGTAAAAGACAGAAACGTCCTTTTCCCCTCTGAAAGTGCAGACATAGAGGTTTCCGTACATTTCTGCGGCTTTATCCTACGTCACACTCACGCTGTGTGATGACGTGAGCAAAACGAGTGTCCAATAGGAACTTTGTTTTCCCCAAACTCATGCGCTCCGTCCATTTTGATCGAGCCAAACTTTGCCAAAGAGTGAAGTGAGTCAAGATGGTCGACTCCTCTGACTGTGTGTGTTTATAACGAGGGAAAAAGTCGCTCTAAGTGGAGTTTATTCTCACATATATGGAAAATTATGCATCTTGGTGTGTGTAATTGTGCATCCCTTTCTATTTTTATTTGAAAGGTTTATTTTACTCAAAATGAACAAATACAAAATACAAATACAAATGTTTCCATGACTGGTGCCGGAAAAGTAATGGGGCGATTACATTTTTTATTTTTTTTTATTTTTAGGGCAATAAGGAGATTTTTAATTTACTTACAGACTTGATATTTTGCATTTTTGTAGCTGAGGCCCTAAATTAAGCATTTTTTATGTCCAAAAAGTTGTTTCTACATGTTTGCTGTGGTGTGTTTTGTATAAAAGAGTGTGAATTTTATTTTCTATTTCTCTATTTCTGGTCCTGTAGCTTTTCTCACAGCCTCATGACACAACTACAGCAGCAGATTGTGAAATAACAGGCTGTACTGAACAAAAGGAGGTAGAACACTTCATTAGGGGTAAAAGGGGCAGTTTTAAAAGCAAAATTAAGAAAAAAATCCAGGCGAGGAGAAATGTACTAAAATTGCCCTTAGGTCTTCAGGGGTTAAAGAGGCAAATACGGAAACATGTTCGTTTATTTCCTTTAAAATAAGCGGTGCCTTGTCTGAACTAGTAATTAGCATCATATGGACTAAATCAAACGGTCTCATACATGTTTTTAACTGACACAGTATATTTTACTTCATTTTCACATTTCGAGCCTTTAGCTTCTTTTTACTCTCTGCCTTTTCCTCTCTTCAAACTCCTGCCTGTCAAAGTGAACTGCAGGTTATCTGGATGTTTTTAGTCGGAAACTCTGGCTCTGAGCTTCACTTTGCCTCGTCCCAGCCCTGTCTTTACCTCGTTTGGCGCTTCTTCTGCTCCTGTCCGCTCCTGTCGGCACTTCTTCAACTCCTGTCTGCACCTGCTCTGCTCCTGTCTGCACCTGATCAAGTCCTATCTGCACCCGTTCCCCTCCTGTCCATTCATGACCGCTCCTGTCTGCTCCTCTCTGCTCTCCTCTGCTCTCCTCTGCTCCTGTCTTTTCTCTGCTTCTGTCCACTCCTCTCTGCTCCTGCCAGCTCCTGTCTGCACCTGCCTGCTCCTATCCACCTCTTTCTGGACCTGCCTCCTTCTGCCTGCTCCTCTGCCTGGTCTTCTCTGCTCCTTACTGTACCTGATCTACTCCTCTATTCTTGTTCGCTCCAATCTGCTCCTGTTTCGCTCCTGTTTCGCTCCTGTCCCCTCCTGCCTGCCCCTGCGTCCTTCTGCCTGCCCCTGCCTCCTTCTGCCTGCCCCTGCCTCCTTCTGCCTGCCCCTGCCTCCTTCTGCCTGCTCCTCCCTGGTCTTCTTTACTTTGCTCCCGTTTGTACCTGTTCTGCTCCTCTATCTCTTTTCGCTCCTGTCTCCTCTTTTTCTGCTCCTGTCTGCACCCGTTCTGCTCCTGTCCACTCCTGCCTGGTCCTGTTCTGCACCTGCCTGCTCCTGTCGGCCCCTGTCTCCTTCTGCCTGCTCCTCTCTGGTCTTTTTCTGCTCCTCTATCCCTTTTTGCTCCAGTCTCCTCCTGTTCTACTCCTGTCTGCTCCAATTCTGCTCCTGTCAACTCTAGTCTGCACCTGTCTTCCTCTCTACAGCTTTCTGCTCCTGTCTACACCTGCCTCCTCCTGTCTACACCTGTTCTACACCTGCACTGATCCCATCTTCTCCTCTCTGCACACGTCTGCTCCTGCCTCGCCTCGTCTGCTCCTGTTTTATCTACTCCTCTCTGTACCTTTCTCCTTCTGTCTACTCCTCTCTGCACCTGCCTGTTCCTGTCTACTCCTCTCTGCACCTGCCTGCTCCTGTCTACTCCTCTCTGCACCTGCCTGTTCCTGCCTTACACTGGTCTTGCACCTGTTTTGTCCTGTTCTACTCCTGTCTCTACCTATATCCTCCTGTTCGCTCCTTTTCCGCTCCTGTCTGCACTTGTCTCCTCCTCTCTGCACCTGTCTGCACCTGTCCCATCCCTGTCTGCTCCTGCCTTGCACCTGCCTGCTCCTGTATCCTGCCTCTGAGCTTTGCCTCGTGTCTGTCTACAGCTCGGGGCTTGTCTGCATCCTTTCTCAGTCTCCTCCTGTTTCTTCTGCTCTGCACTTGTCTCCTCCTCTTCGCACCTGTCTGCTCCTGCCTTGCACCTGCCTGCTCCTGTATCCTGCCTTTGAGCTTTGCCTCGTGTCTGTCTGCAGCTTGGGGCTTTGATGCATCCTCTGTCGGTCCACTCCGAGTCCGCGCTGATGTCTCCACTTTGTCAAACTGCTCTTTTACTATCACCTTTTACCGCCCCAACTTTTTTTTCACTCACTTTCTTATTTTTCTTTTTTTCCTTTCTCTTTTTTTAAGACGTATACTTCAGTGACACTCCTGGAACAGCCGTCTTTATCAGCGCAGTAACCTTCAGTGTCTTTCCCTCACTCTGTCTCTGTGGGAACTTTTCAACAGCCATCGATTAAGAGACACAAGTCAAACTCAGTGATGGTGCATTTAAAGTGTCAAGTACAACACTGGGGTAACGGCGAGGGCACAGCAGATAAGGCCCAGAAAATTGTATAAAATAAAAGATGTACTGCGTACTTTTTCGGGTGGAGGGCAAGTCACTAGCTTGTCTCCATGGGGATGTTAGTTTTGTCGAGAATTTTCCCCAGTACGGCGTTAAATTTGGCTTTCCCCACAGAGTAAAAGACCAAACTGCGAAGCAAAACGGTAAAAATGCATGTTGTATGGTGTGTTTTTGAGCAATAGAAATACCTGTTGTGAAGTATTTTAATGCCATACTGTGGGACATTTCAGGTAAAGAGGTAACATCACTATGGAGACGAGCAGATGGCAAACCGTACCAGGAAATTTCTTGCAGCTCTAACTATGGTTATGTAAACTGCTTTACAGGTTAAGGTCCACAAACAATCACACGAACATGTTGTATTCTCACACTTCACCACTAGAGGGTGCCTATGTTACTGCTGTCTGATAGTGGCTTTGGCCTTAGAAAAAGCAGAAACTAAAACTGAATAAACTGAAAATATTCGGGATGAGAAGAGGAGGAACAGTTTTCACATCTGTCGTCTATGGATAAAAAAAAACACAAAAACAAATACGTTTACAGATGGAAAGTGCCAACATTTATATGTCTCAAAATAAAAGTTAACATTCATATGTTACATTATTAGCCATACAAAACACTGTTAAAAAATAAATAAATAAAGCACAATATATATTTGAACAAATAGGTCCATGTACCATTCGTTCTTTTGAATTTCAATTAAGAATGACAAACAATAAAATGTTTATGTATGATAAAGAAAACTAAGTTGTTGTGGATAAAAGTAAAGATTTCTGTTTGCAATTGATTTAATCGTTGTGACTGAAATGAAATGTACTGATTTGAAATGTTTCAAAGCAGTTATTGGAGTTGATGTGTCTGGAAAAGGGCCGATAACATAAGATTATTCTTCTTTCTGCTCCTTTTTTTCATTAATTTCTTCTACGTTTGATATTATGACACTGTTGATGTCCTTTTGTCCGTTTTAGTGTCAAACAAAAAAAAAAACAGATTTCGACCTCTATTTCCCATGTTTAAAGTTTATTTCAAATAACACCATTCAAAAAATAGTCTGTGCCAATTTAAATTTTGATATTTTATTCTCTTTTATTTGTCCCAGAAGTTCTGCTTCTCGAAGGACTTACCTGAAAAATCATTGCAGTTTTGTGAACATGTCGTCTTCTTTTATAGCGACGCGTTTACTTTTACGTCTTAGAAAGTAACTGCTGAAGTCCATGAAGAGAAACAGGAAGCAGCGATAAACTCTCCTTTGTTCACTTGACTCCACAGAACTATAATAAAAATAGTTTTTATTGTAGGTCCATGGTTGACACTGAATTCACAGGCGGCGCTGAGCAGCAGAACTTCCGGGGCAAATAAACCAGAGAGAATAAAATATCAAAATTGTAATGGGCACCGAGACTGTTTTTGATCGGTGTTTTAAACTTTTAATTACATTTTGGAAATAGAGGTCAAAATCTGTTGTTTTGTTTGACACTGACACAGAATAATGAAATAACAACCCGTTTTCCCATTTTATTGTAAAATCCTGTTGCTAAAAAAGTGGAGATACAAGTAAAAATAGAAGAAACCGAAATGAGGAAACTGTTTGAACTTTGTTTGTCAGTGAAAAGAATTCAACTTTTGAAAAAGTTCCTGCTTCAAACAGCCGCATTTATATGGAAATATATTTTAGTTTTTGTTTTGTTTACCTATAGCCGAGGATTTAAACAATTATGAAAAACGCTCCATGTCTCTCTGCATATTTTACTTTCTCCAATCTTTTTGTTTATTTTAGTCCTTTGAAATGCTTCTTATTTCTGTACTTCAGACAGAGCTTTTTTATATATATATAAACAGTCCTTCCTCCTTGAGCTAAATAAAGTGTAACTTGCTTTTGGCTGGGCATTGTGGCGAAAAAATTAATCAATCCTCATTTATTTTTTATTTACTCTTTCCAAAAACAACATTTAAACAACTCTCGCTATTGATTTCCTGAACATAAACTACAACACTATATCATGATTGTTTTTTTTTTTGTTATGTTCCTGTGGTGTTTGTCTTCTGTCTGCTTCAAACCACAGACTTTTACTGTAGACCTCGATTATTCACTTAGATGATTACAGATGCCTGATTCACACTTTTTTTTTTTTTTAACTTTATTTTTATTGATTTTAAGGAAACATTTCAAAGCATGCAAACAAAATACAAATCAAAACAGCGAAGGTTATGTGGGTGGATCTGGTTGTAACCCACTTGGGGATGGGCATGATTAGTCGATAAACTAAGAATTTCGTCAATCACGTTCATTTTTAATCGACAAACCAAATGTAGGCTGCTAAGGAGACGAGGCTGCGTCTCACAGCACAAACACTGGAGTTGTGGCCCCCCACAGTCCCACGCCTCGGCTCTGGCTCCTCCTCGGAGATCACTATATCCCTCAGAGTGTGTTTACCTGCACATCAGAGTCCCGGGTATGAGTGGGTGTTTTGAGTCTCCCGGTTTGGTCATGGTGCATATATACACAGTATCCCGGTCACTGCAACAGTTGAATGCGCATGAGTCCAAAAGACAAACACTTTTCTGTTTTTTCATCACAACAGAAGCCAAAATAAATAAAGTGACCAACATAAATAAAGTGAAATGACGTTGAATAAAGAGCTGCGCTAAACCTGCACACGTACGATCTCTGAAAACATGAACCATCTCCAACGCGACATACGAACAGACTCACCATCAGCAGAACATCCTCTGTCACAGATAGAACACTCATATTCTACTGAGTCGTGTCCTTTAGTCCAACAGAAGCTGAACATATCAGCGCACAAGAAAAAAGCTGCTTTTTTCCAGCGTTTATTAGCCACGCGGTTTTAAGTTTTGTTTCTGTAAAACTTAAACAAATGTGCCAAAGCTGCATTAAAATCTCACACGGGCTGATGTGGCTCTACAGTCGTTATGGTTAATATGTTGTAAATTTGAGTTTATTTCTGCAGATTAGTAATAGTAATAATAGTTATGATAATTTTAATATAAAAACGTAAGTGATTAATCAATAATCGATTGCTAATTCTCCTGGCGATCGATCGATTAAGCAAATTTAATCGAATGCCCATCCCTAAACCAACTCTTTTCCCTTCTTTAGATGCAGCTAGACTATTTTTGATCAGATACATTTCATTTTTTCCCCCTTATTACATCTGATAAACTGTATTTCCCACATACATCACCGAGCGCTTTGAATTTAATATCCCAGAATACCATAGGTTGTGTTTAACTGTTTATTTCTCTACATTTCCATGACCTCCCCAGCCCTAAACTTGCTCATAATTTTGAGACGTGTGCGGCTGAGTGATTTCAACATTTTGCAGAACTTAGCTGAAAACTTGCTGACTTATGCTAATGAAGACGTTGAAGATAATGGCGATTGTGCGTCTTGTCGCTAATTGCTTGTCACCGCATCCTGATAAAAAAAAAAAAACATGCGGCGCTCTTTGACACCGAAAGTCGAGACGTTTAATCTCCTCACCTCTTCGCTCCGTGATGGCCCTGCATCTGCTCCTCCTAATACCTCTCCCGCCTCTTCTCGTCCTGTTGTTGTTGTTGTTTTTGTACTTTGAAAACTGCCTCTCCCCCTTTGACATTCACTTCTTCTCCAGGAAATCTCCCAGAATGCTAAGCAGATCTGACACGGCGCTCTTTGATTGTAAATAATTTGGCTCCATGTTTGGGGTCATCCATCCGTAGAGCCGTGTCTCTCTCTGCAGCGTGGCCGTCTGTCGCTGCAGCTGCTGTGGTGAGGGGGCAGGTGTCACTGGGACCACGTGAAACACCACCAGACTTACACCGGCTCAGGGACTTGACCTATAGAAAAACCTGTACAGTAAAGCCACTTCACACAAGTCGTGGGAGATTGGTTGATTTTTTTTTTTATTATTATCTTCTTTGAACATCATCAGAAGAGCGAGAAGTGGATTTTCTGTTCACTTGTACCTAGAGAAAAAACCCAAATTGTGAAATCTATTCAGACATGGGACATATTAGGACATTATTAGGAGATCTTGGGCTGCTCCTTCTCTGCCAACGCACCTTGAGCTGTTTTAGTTTTTGCCACTTGAGGACCCTAATGACTATTTTGTGTCTTGTGTTGTGGAATAGTTCTATCAGTAGGTCATGTGACACTAAAATCAGGAAGTTCTGTAAAAAACATGGTTCTGATATGTGTTGTTTTCAACCGAGTTAATCCAGACACATCTACATACATCTTATGCCTTTGGTAGCATCGTGGGTATGTACTGTTTGTTATAATATCTTCATTAGTATGTGATAGGGGTGGGGAATATCTCGATATTTAAAAGATATAGATATGGATTTGGATATTGTATATATGGATCTAATGCATATATTTACTTCTGATTTCGCCGCTTCTCTTGTTTAGCCCTCCCCTCGTGTCTCATTCAACTCGGTGGCGCCACAACAGCCTGTGAACGCCCAAAGTGCCAAACCAAAGCTTCAGCACCACCAACGTTTTCCTCAGCACATCCTCTATCACAGAGAGAACACTCATATTCCACTGAGTCGTGTCCTTTAGTCCGACAGAAGCTGAATGCATCAGGGCGACAGAGCTGTTTTTTTTCAGCATTTATAGTTTATGCAAATGAGCCATCCTTTTAAAGTTTCGTTTGTGTAAAACATAAACAAAATCTGCCAAAACTGCATTTTAAACGTGACTATTTCAAACGGGCGGGTGTGGCTCTATCTTAGTTCTGGTTTATATGTTGTAAAGTTGAGTTTATTTTTGCAGAAGATTTGAATGAATAATCTGTGCTGTAGTGTTGAACTTGTACAATAGTGTTTGGAAATGTTCACTTAATGCAAACATGCGCTTGAGTTGAGCTGTTTTATTTTTGAATGAAAAGAAACTGTAAATATGAAATTGTTCCTACATGAACGGCCTCTTTTCAATTCAATAAAAAAGACCTTGTGGAATTTGGCAGATTTGTTTTAGCAGTTGTTTTTTTTTTTCTGTACAGATATCGATATATATGGTTTATCAAGATATAGAAAAATATATCGAGATATATTTTTCGCTCCATCACCCAGCCCTAATAACTTGATGGAAAATCGTAGGGTGTTGGGTTGGAAAGGGAAGGTACAAATTGATAATGCTGCTTTGTTATTGCCACCATGTTGAATTGTTCTGTAGACATTTGGTTTATGTGAAGGGCATTTTAACGATACAACTGTATATTTGGTTCCATGTGATGGTACAGTGCATTTCATTTGAAGTAAGAAATATTCTAAAAAGCTAAAAATAATACGGCGTAGTAACAATATACAGTCAATTTGTGATTTGTACATGCTGCTTTCATTTGGCGTACCTATTGTGTACATGTTAAAGGTGCACATTGTGATTTATGTTTCATGTCGGTTTCAGTTTCACCTTTTCTTTCCACGTCAATAAACCTGTGAAGCACGAGATAACGGCTTCAGCACATACAGCGAGGGCAGAACACACTTATTTTAAGAACTTGATGCGCAAAGTTTCTCCTTCATTTTTCTCTCGTACCAAAATGTCAAAGCAACGGTGACAAATCCTACGCGTGTCATCGATGAAGAAAATAAAACTGGAGAACAAAGCCAGTCCGGAGCAGCGAGCGTGTGCTGGTGGAGCTGATCGACAAAATGGCGTCTTGAAAATAACCGTTTAAAGATCGCTCAAACCTGCACAAATCACAAAGAGAGAGACAGAGAGAAGGGAAACGAGCATAACGTGGTAAAAAACTTGAAAAGCATCGACAGTCTGGCGTAATAATCGTCTCCACACGTCTCCAACACTTTGGCTCACTAGAAAATGAGGCCCTGTGCCCCAAATCCCAAACTGTCCTTTTAATGTACAAAAGAAGACAAATTTAATGTTTTTGGATCGCGCTCATGATCTTCACCTTCACTTCAACCATCGATTAGTTGATCAGTTTCGCTCCTACCAGCAGAGGGCGCAGACACTAACCCAAAATGTGCGATCGTTCCGTTCCTGGAGACTCGCAGGAGACTCCCGGGTGCTTCCTGAAAAGCTCTCGTCTGATCAGATGAGATGACAAGAGTGATTTTTCCATGGTGATGAGTGAGCTCCAGTAACGCAGAGCTCGCTGAACAGGGCCCAGTCTGCAGCCGGTGTGATGAATGGATGTGTGGAACGGACCTCTTATCTCCCTAAACCAGCGACTTTTTTTTTTGAAACAGAAGATTAATGTAACTGTACAGACTCTACGCAGAGACGTGCAGCCGGAGTGTGCAGGGAGATAGAGTTACAGCTGCACTCCTGTGGTTTGACTCACACGTTTCATATATGGGAGTCGCAGACGGCCGACTAACATCAGACATGTTATGAGATTTTCTGTCTACATAAATGCAATTCACTACCTAAACAAAATGTATTCTGAGTGTACAGATTACTACACATGGAAAGCAGAAAGCATCCAGTTATAGGATAAAGCATTCAGTCGCTAACCAGAGGGTAACTGAGAAGAATTTATTAGAATTTATTTTATTTTATTTGAATTAATTTTATTTTAATTTATTTTCTTTGAATTCATTTTATTCGAATTTATTTTATTTTATTTGAATTTATTTTATTTGAATGTATTGTATTTTATTTGAACATATTTTATTTGAATTTATTTTATTTAGTGCTATCAACCAATTAAAATATTTAATCACAATTGAATGTCATGGTTAACTCACAATTAATCAGACAGCTGAAGGAGAGTCTGCAAAACGGGCTCTGACACAGTCCTTATTGAAGGTAATCGTGGATTCGCCGTGTGTTTTAGAGTGACTTTATTTCCTCGTATGAATAACACCAATGTACCTAAAAGGGCTTCTCCGTTTTGTACAAATTATTTCCTGTTTACAGCCAGATGCTGTAGTTTTTCTAACGTTACAGCAGTGGCCACAGCTTATGAAGAAACAGACTCCATTAAAATTGTTTTGCGTTAATAATGTGTTAATAATGTGTTAATGATGCAATATTATTGATAGCACTGATTTTTTTATTTATTTATGTTATTTAACTTTTATTTATTTTATGTTGATTTATTTGAATTTAGTTTAATTGAATTGAATTTATTTTAATTGAATTTTATTTTCTTTAAAACAACAATGAAGTGTATACCGCACAATTTTGGTCAAATGATAAGAAATCAAGTTTGCAGAGGTTAAAGGAAGCCTGCAACGATGCTTTGAAAACACTTTTTCGAGTTCCTCTGTGGCACAACGCTCGTCAACTGTTTGTATCCACAGGTTTACCAGCTTTCGAGGCACTTTTAAGGCGGATAATGTCTAGTTTTATGTGTCGCTGGACAACTCGGAAAACCAAGTAATAGCAGCTTTGGTCAAGCTGAGATAGTAATGGTGCAATAGTTAATATCTTTTATAATGTAATGCACTCTTTTTATACTTTTTGTATACTTACTTTTTGTTACTGGATGTGAATTGGACTCTCTCTAGTAAAGTTATATATAAGGAAAAAAAAACTACCTTTGGTCTACCTTCCATCTTTCAAAATTATTATTCCTATCACCACAACATACCCTTAGTTAGATCTTTAAATAGAACTGGACAGCCTATAGAAAAAGGAAACTATAGGAAAAGAGCATTTCAGGACTTTATTTTACACTGCCTGATTTCAGTTCATGTTTTCAGAGTTCTTTCCCACTTTGTTATCAAACTAAACCACATTTAAAGCACTCCCTCGACCCCCACTGCTCCCCTAATCACATGAGGCACATACATATATAGATAAATGCCTCTTTGGCCCGTGTTTATGCTGATGTTGCCCTTTCATGGAGCTCTATAGGTTACAGTGGGAATCCGGCTGTGGCAGAGCGCAAGATGTAGACACGCCTCACTGTGTTTCCATCGGGAGCCATTAGTCAGGCCACAACACCGTTCAAAGTTCACTGATGGGGCTAACTAGTCATTATAGTGTGAATCAGGACTATAACTTTTAACGCTGCTGCTCGGTTATGGCAAAAATCATAATCGCAGGTATTTGGCTTGTACTGCTCAGAATACTGTCAAGAAAAGAGAACGCACACACCCAAACATGTTTTATTATTAGTATTCTGTGATGTTTTGCTTCACTTTCATAGCTACTGTACTTTTGCTGCAGGTTTTAGGGCATATTCTGCAGTTAAAAGGCCCATATTGCACTATTTTCTGGTGTTTATAGTAGATTTTATTTGTAATACACTTTACATTTCAACAAAATCACAGTGTAAATTGCATTAAACGCAATTAAAAACATGCAAAAGAAAGAAACTCTACATATACACAGACCTAAAATGGTAAAATCATATTATAAAGTGTTTCAGTCAGTCATTTTAAACATTTTTAGACGTCTTTTAAAGGCCTGAACATGAATAATGCCGTTTCCTCATCTCAAACAGACCTGGAGTTGTGTTTTGTTTAATTCACATGTTTAACACATAAACTCTGCATGTTTAGGCTGAATTCTTTTCTGAAATACTGTAGAAAACACCCTGTCCCACCTTGTGATGTTATGTGGTGGTACAGGAAGTGCTTCATTAGACTCATTTGGATGAATTTCAGTGCTGGAATTGTCCATCTCTACTGAACAAAACGTAAAAAGTAGCTGAAAACTACTGCTTCATGACATCACAAGGTGGAACGGAGCATTTTTGAGCTTTGGGAATGTGAACAAATAAACCAGGATTACTCAGACATGGGTGAATGAAACAAAACACAACTTCAGTTATGTTTTTGATGAAGCAGCAACACACCAACTAGGCTAAAAGCTCAAAATAGTCAAATTTGTGTAATATATGATCATTTGGGTATTGCATTTTTGATTACAGCATTTTTCTAACCAGAATAAAGCAATTATTGAAATCACTATTATTATTTTTATTAACTTCATAGTCCCACGATAATTTGCAATGGTACATTCTTGTTAAAATACTCAGTTTAGTGAGTAATAATAACTAAATGTAGATTCTGTACTATACTAAATATAAACATGACGTTTATTCACTTTGTTTCTGGATTTTCAACTTTTTTTTTCAACCCTTTATACCCAACACAAGGTGATCAAATAAAAGTGTATTGCAAAGTAACAGTATCAACTGTTTTTCTATACATATACATACAGATTTTAAGTTTAAGTTTTTGTTTTACTGCAATTAATATAATTTTCATTACATTAAACTCTCCATCTATGCAATTGCAGATTAATATTGTAGAATTGAGAAAAGTTCATTATGAAGCTAAAATCTCCCAAGACTAAAGAGTTTTGCAGTGGTTTATCCGTCGCTGCAGAGTGTGTGTGATGCAGAGACGTGTTTGTGGACGTGAGGAGGGCAGCAGACAGAGAGCAGATGTCCAGATGTTCACTTCTCCACCTGAGACCAAAACTGACAACATGTTCTCCAGCAAACAGGATCGGAGCGAGAGGAGGAGGAAGAGGGAGGGTGTGAGGAAGGAGAGGAAGAACATGAGGGAAAAAGACTACACGGAAGAGGAAGATGGCATGGAAAAACACATGGAAGAGGAAGAGTGAGGAGTAAGAGTGTGAGGAAGGCAAGGAAGAGCATGGGGAGGAGTGTGAGGAAGTGGAAGACTGCAAGGAAAAGGAGTACTACAAAGAGGAGTACCGAGGAGGAAGAGAAAGACTGGGAATAAGTGTGTGTGGAAGAGGAGGAAGCGTCAGGAAGAGGAGGACCAAACAAGAAAGCATGCAAGGAAAGAAAAGAGCGGGCGGAAGACGGACGAAGAGCAAGAGGAAGGGGAAGATATTGAGGAAGTGGAGGAGCGCAAGGAAGACTGAGGAAGAGTGAGAATAAGGGAAAGAGTAGGAGGAAGATCTTGAAGGGGAGGAGTGCAAGGAAGACCGAGGTAGTGCATGAGGAAGAGTGAGAGGTAGAGCTTGAAAAGTGGAGGAGCGCAAGGAAGATGGAGAGAGCAAGAGGAAGAGTAAAAGAAAAATCTTGAGGAAGTGGAGGAGCGCAAGGAAGACTGAGGAGGAGTAAAAGAAAGAATAAGAGGAAGGTCTCGAAGTGGAGGAGCACAAGGAAGATGACAGAAGAGCGAGAGGAAGATCTTGAAGTGGAGGAGCGTACTGAAGACCGGAAGAGTGAAAGGAAGATCTTGAACTGAAGGAACGCCAGGAAGAAGGAGGAAGATCTTAAGGAAGTGAAGTAGTGCAAAGAAGATGGGGGAAGAGTAAGATCTAGAGGAAGGGGAGGAGTGCAAGGAAGAAGGAGGAAGATCTTGAGGAAGTGGAAGAGTGCAATGAAGACAGAGTTAGAGCGAGAGGACTCTTGAACTGGCGGAATGCCAGGAAGGAGGAAGATCTTAAGTAAGTGGAGTAGTGCAAAGAAGATGGACTAAGAGTAAGGTCTAGAGGAAGCGGAGGAGCGCAAGGAAGAAGGAGGAAGATCTTGAAGTGGAGGACCGCAAGGACGACAGAGGAAGAGAAGTACCACAAAGAAGAGGAAGACCGGGAGTTTGAGCATGGAAGGGGAGGAAACCCGAGCAAGAGAGCGAGGAAGAGTGCAAGGACGAGCAAAGGAAGGAAGAGTAGAACTGAGACGGGGAAGAGTGTGAGGAAGAGCATGAGAAAGAATACCAAAAGAAAGAGTGTGAGAAAGAGGAAGATCTCGAGAAACTGGAGGAGCATTAGGAAGAGGAAGAGCGCATGGCAGATCACGATGAAGACGAAAGAAAAGAGCAAGAAAAACAGCAGGAGTGAAGAAGAGAGAGTGTGAGGAAGAGGAAAATCACAAGGGAGACCGAGGAAGAGGAGGGTGTCCCATGAAAGAACATGCAAGACATAAACATAGAAGGTGATTTATTATACTGGAAGTGAAGTCCTCTGTGGCTTTACCATGAACCATGCCTTATAATTCAATGGTTACCGTCGGAAACAAATACACATCTTATGGAACATGAGTCTGCTGCAATGTTTATTTATTCTTGTACAAAACATTTACTAATTTTACTAATTTTAAAGGCACTGTACCTGTTTTACGGTCTTAAAACTGAGAAAAAACAGAACTACTTTTCAAAATTGTATCATTTCAAACAGTTTACAGTGGTCCAAAGTTATAACCGGCATCCTAATTATTTACTGTGAAGAGTTTCTAAGCACTTTTCATCACTTTTACAGAAGCACATCCTGATTCTCGGACAATAAAAAAACGCTTTAGGGTCAAATTCCCGCATCTGGTAACGCACAGCGGACGTGTTTTGACCACAGAAACCACTTCTATTGCAATATATCTGTAATTGAGCGAGAAATATCCTGCGAGGAAGAGACTGGTGTCACTTAGCAACCGTTGCCGCCGTCACCGGTCACCTGCTGCGGCCGCACGCACAGAAATAGGCTTCGCGCAGACCTGCTAAAAAGGAAAAAGACACAGAGCGATTGCTTCATGGAATTGGTCACGTCGATAAACCTTGGCTTCACCAACTGTCACGTTAATTTCCGGGTGTAAATTTCCGTCCACTGACCGCAGTCACGTCTCTGTTTGCACCACTTTCTGAAGCTGTTCTGCACACGTAACTTGACCAAACTTTATTTATACGGACGGAGAAGAATTTCATGTGGATAGATCCAGTAATTACTCTCAAAGACAAATATTAGTCCTAAACCAGGGCCAAAAATCTGACTTTCTGATTTGAAAAAAGATGTTAAAGGTGCACTGTGTAACTTTTTGGCTGGGGGTTCATCACCTGCTTGTTTCAAAATCATAAAAAAAGAGGACCGTTGCCATAGCAATGAACAAATTGAACTAATTCACATGTTTTTGACATAATTACATGTGGAAGGGCATCTGGCGTGAAAGGTGCGTTGTGTAACTTTTTGGTTGGGGGTCCATCACCTGCTTGTTTCTTTGGATATGTCATCGCTGTGCATGGAATGTTCCACAATATGACATTAACCAGCTCTACTTTACATTTAGTTACAATACAAATATACAAATATATACATTTACAATTACAGGTGGTTTTATAGCTCAGAAACACCTAGAAAAACAGGCGTTCTGACTGTAAGCGGGGTCGCCTCTCCACAGAACACGCTAAAATATGTTCTGTAGTGGAATTTCTAAAGTATAAAGAATAAAACTGAGAAGTCTTAAATCAAAGAGTCTGATTTATTTCAGCAATTGTGCGAGCTGTCCCTGACAGTGCAGTCTCTCCCTGTCTCTTGTGTTTACAATGAATCATACAGAGTACAGTATATATACCACCCAAAAGATTCACAGACAGGAGCTTAGTTCCCAAACAGCGTCAAGGACGAGTCAGACACAACGCTGGGTCATTAAAAGTCAAAATAACATATGGAAGCAAGTTGAAGTCAACAAAGATGGAAAGATGTCATTAAAGGAGATTTATTATGACTCATTGGTCTGTTGTAGTTTGGAAGTCCTCAAGTGAACTCTGTTATGATAAATCATGAGGTTAACTTATGCAATAATTATGAAATTTACACTGCTTATATAAGTGCCTACATAAATATTAAAGATGATTATGTAAAGATTCCCATAACAGTACACAAAATAACCTAAACTAAGAAACAAATGACATGATTATATGTAACGAGTTTTATGCCAAAGAGTACATAGCCTTAAAAAAAAACAAGTGACTCAACGAAGGGACACAAAACAAAACTAAATCACAAGTGTCCCAAAGAAAAATCACATTAACTCACAAACGGAATCGAGTGACAAAGCAAAAGGCACAAAACAGAACTACACTAAACGAAACTAACCGAGTTCTCAACGCACACAAAGTCAGACACGTACTAAGACAAAACAAAGTGACTGACACGAAAGAGACACAAACACACACAAAACGGCAGAACAAGTGTTGGGAATCACCTTAAATATGACAAGATATGACAAGAAAGAAATTAAAACACACACAAAACAAGTCACAAAACCCAAAGACATTTGAAAACCCACAGAGGACAACTTCCTCTGAGCTCCGTTTGCCACTCTTCCATTTCCCTTTTAGAAATTGCCTATTCATTTGTGTATTAAAACGTGTGTTATTTAATTTAAAGAAGTCATGGTAATTTTCCGTTATTTTCAGCAGATCGACAGTTCCAACCAGCTCCTGTGAATGACATCGAAGACATCATCCACGGAAATCTTTGGCAGGTTGTGAAGACGCTGCTGCTTAATCCACGGTTTTATCCCATGTCCGAGTCGAGAACTACACCGGAAGTCGTCGTTTGCATGTTTCCAATCGTCTTCCGGTGAGTGTGACAGAATCTGGATAAAGCTAATATTACTGTACGGAGCTGGTCCCATATTACCTTGGCTTATTATTCATTACAAACATTCATCACATTGCAATCTTCCAGTGCTTTCGTTGTGCATCGGGTCACAGTTCACATCATCTGGACCGGTGAGCGAAATGTAATTATAACATATCGATTGTACTGAGGGCTTTTGTGATTTGTGTATTTCCCGGAGCTTGGGCTGATAAATAAGGCCCCTGGTCTGATAAACCATTTGAATACCAATAATGCGAAAACTTTTAAAAGCGAGACCAAATGCCAAAACTCCGCCTACAAACAATTTTTCAAAGACTAAAGGACTAAACGGGAGCGTGAGGGGGGCAGGAGTGGCCAGCTCTGGAGATATAAGGAGCAGTGTGATTGGTCGAACAGGTATCCACGCTTCAACTCTGCCCTTGCACCCTGATGTTTTGATATCAGTAACACCAGGATGTAATCCGGGCAGTCTTTTGTGATGCCACCAACTACTTGAAATGGCAAAGGCCACAGAATGCAGCACAAACTTGGATTTTAGGCATTTTTGACCAGAAAAGTGCAAATTTACCAATCTGTAAATATGACTAGGGACAGTATTGATAATTATACTATTAAAACACCATATTCTTACAGTTTAATAATGAACATTTGATGTATTTAATGTTTTGTTCCTCTTTAAAGGAATCAAAATTGACTGTTGTGAACTTGAAGCCTGTTCCCTCCTCAAAAACATAGATTATATCTGGAGTTCTGTTTTGTTTCATTCACACATGTTTGAGTAACACTTTAATATTGCTCTGTCTACATCTCCAAAGCTCAAAATGCTCTGTTCCACCTTGTGATGTCATGAAGTGGCAGTTTTCATGTTAACAGCTCCTTTTACCTTTAGTTCAGTAGAGATCTGCAATTCCAGGGCTGAATCAAATGAGACAGAAAATGCACACCAAGGTTCTTGTAGAGGTGCAAATGCAAGAAATGCAAGTTAAAAGTGAAACAAAAATTCCTACCACACTCAGATAGCCAATGTCCAAAAGCTTATTTAAAGTAAATTTAAAAAGTCAGTGTAATGTTGGCCTGATTCATCAGCCGGTTTCACTTAGTGGAAACTGTCTGACCTCGCAGCATTAGGATTTGTTCGCTCGACGGTAGGAGGGTTCATTTTGATTTAACCACTTGCTGCTGTTTGGTGGTGACGTCTGTAATGCGCCGGAACACGCAGTGGTGTCCAAGTAATTGCGGCACAAGAGCAAATCCCGTAGGAAGAAGGGCAAAAACGTCTTTCCCCTTGATAAAATTCACCAAACATTGTCTTTGTTCCGGCTTTAAATCATCAATGTCGGGAATCGTTGCCACCACAAATGTTTGGCTGCTTCTACATCCATCTTGACCGCTTTGTTTACCGTTGTGCTCGACCACAAAAGGACCCAGAGGTGCTTGAGTTTGATGTCACGGCTTCACAGCCCGACTACAACTTTTGGGTTCCTTGCAAACTTTTCTTGTATTCTGATTCCTGACCTAGTGGCCAAAGTGTGGTCCAAAGCAAGAAAAACGATCTGACGAAGGCTCTTTGCCAAAACATTTCATTAAAAAAAGAAAAAAACAACAACATTGGGACCTGAGTGTGCTATGCATTTTTTTCACTTTTAAATTCCAGTGCTGAAATCTATTCATGACAAGGTGGAAGAGTGTTTTCCTTTTCAGATATGAACGCAGCCTAAATATGCAGGTTTGTGTGTTCAACATGTGTGAGTGAAACAAAACACAACTCCAGGTCTGTTTGTGATAAGGAAACATTATTATAACAGATCAGAAAACCGCATAGGCCCGTGAGCAGCAGCTGGATGTTTTAGCTTTGCACTGTAACTACTGTAAGCACTCTAATCTCTAAGCTGTAACTATCACACTTATTATAAAATCAAACCTGCCACCTCTTGTTCATTTCAGCTCGTTCGTGTTTTTAGGAGCCATTTCTTTTCACGTCTTTGATTCTTAAAGTACAGCCTGTCACGTCTCAACTCCAAATAATTCCCGTTCGGACTGAGGCTGGACACGTAATTACACATGTGCAGCTGATCCGGTGTCAAAAAACACAGCAGAAAGCTCAGAGTACTACTCGGGTACTTTTACGCAAGTACGCTTTCGTTTTTTGTACTTTTTATAAAATTGTACTTCTCGGAGTAGCTTTCAGACGCCGTATTTGCATTTGGGTAATATATTTGACAGCGTAACAGGCCTTTTACTTAAGTTAATTACTCTTAGTTGCTCTTCCCGGTGCTGTGCCATAATTAGTTCCAAAACGAAGAAAGAGTGTGAAAAAGATGAGGAAGCCTGAACAAAAGAGCGAGAAAGAGGAGAACGGAACAGGAAAGCAAGCAAGAACAGAAGGCTGAGTGCAACACTTTTCCTTAATTACACACTCGTTTCACAGTTTTATTACTACCACTGTAGTATCTGTTGTACTACTGTATCATACGTTATATACTGTTGCTTTAAAGTTTAACACTAGTGTGTCTTTGGGGCTTTTAGTTGGAGTACGAAGGAGCTACTGCATACCAATGTGCATCTGTCAAAGATAAGACTATTCTCATATATGTCCTGTATGGTATGGAAACTGTTCAATGCAAAACATGATCGTATTTGGAAACCCATTGGTCAAGGAGGTGGACGTCCTTTAGGATGAGAAACCATAACAAACACAACCCCTTTCAATCGGGGTCTTTTCTTCCATTGGCTTTTAAAGATCCAGACTTCAACTGTCTGTTAATTGGCTGACTCTACTATCTGTAAAATAAATCATATTTACATTTATTAGAGTTGTCGTTAAATCATTTCTCAAGCATCTTCCCACCTGCGTGATATCTGGGGAAAAAATCAACTACAACTCAAAAAGTAAGCTCCAGGATTTGGGATCATAAACCCAAAGTTCCCCGTTCCCAAAGCGAGGATGTTCCAGTTTTTTATTTTGAATATCTGGTCACCTTAGTTTTGCATCATAGTTTTTCACTCTTTAGTCACTTTTTAAACCACTTTTTGTACTTCTACTCGAGTAATAATATCTAAGCGTAACCGTACTCTTACTCCAGAACAATATTTGGTCACTCTCTGGGGGGACACGTGTGGTTTCTATCCCCCGGAGCCACACGAGAACATGTGTTTAGCCCTTAATTAAAACCAAGAGCTCGCTCCCGATGTTGCATGATTAATCACCTCTTATGGTAGCGTTGCCCGGGCAGGATGACGCCTCTCCTCGTGCACGTCGCGGATAGGACCCGGTCATCTATCAACGCTGTAAGGTCACGCCAAAACCTGCATGGCCCTGTTCCGTAATTACCCGTCCATGCCAGCGGAGTTCGTGTTGGCGTAGTAGCTTTGGCGTTTGATAAATTCCTCGTGTTCCTTACCCTATACTGTATACGTGATTATGTTGATTACTTGCTAAACCCTAAATCAATGTTTGCACGGAGCTACGACAACGGCTATCCATTCTTTCGATCCGGCGAATGATTATTAACGTGGCCGTGTAGACGTGTTCGAAGTAAGTGCTCGGGCTTGCTCGCGGATAGAAAGATGCTGCAGCTAAACCGCGTGTTATGATTGCGTGTCCGTGTCTAGATCCAGTGTAATGATTTTCAATAAAAATATAATTATGAGGGAACACGGGAGACGTAACTCAGACGCAGGTGATTTATTGTATTGGAAATTAAGTCCTCCTTGGTTATATCAGGAGGCGTACAATGTAATACAGCGTTCCCAATTATGGTTTATGGTTACCGTCGGATACGAACAAATGAGTTTGCCGCAATACATCAACGTAAAGGCGTCGTATTTGATTTTGACCGTCTTAAAATGTGGAAAATGACTAGTTTGCAGTGGTCCAAAGTTATTCCTCACTTACCTCGTGCGTTCTGAGCATCGTAATGATCTACAGTGGTGAGATTATAAGAGATTTCCACAACTCTGAATCCGAATCAGAAAGGTTTTATTGCCATATGAGCGAAAAGGTTCACAATATTAGGAAATTGCTGCAGTATTTGGAGCGAAACAGACAAATACCACTAAACATGCAATAAATAGATTAAAATAAAGTAGAAAAACTATATAATGTAACACAAAAATGTACAAAATTACAAGAAAATTGAGAAGATTTGAGAGATGAAAGCGGAGTTTTGTCGTCACATTAAAGCTAGCAACAACTAGCATGCTAACAGGCACTTCCCTCGTGTAGGTAATTAGATAGCGCTGCAAATTTCTCTCATCTGGCCAAGATTTTGAAACTTATATCAGGTTATTCATCTTGTTTTCAGATTTATTATTGGCGTATTAATTCTGAGACTGTTTAATTCTAGTCTAGAGGTTGTTTATTTTAAGATAACTTGTAAATGTAACAGATAATTTCACTGCTGTTAAGTCATTTTCTGATAGATTTAAGTATTTGTCTTGTATTTTAGCCAAACTTTTTTGCAGTGAATGTATCTGTACTAGAAAATTTTGCTGAAATGCATGGGAAAAATCAGCTGCATGGCTTTCAACCATTCCTACAATAAGGCATATGCAATTATGTATAAGGTATTTACACAGAATTCTTTGACCATTGCATTTTTTTAATCGATTGCCTCTTTTTTTTACCTTGAGGCCTTCCTGATGACCTCTTTTCAGCATAGGCGACCTTTGCTAAATCAATCGCAAACTAAAAAGCAACCGTACAGATGAACATTCTGTATACAACAGCCTGATACTGCTCACACATTAGGTAGGAGTAGTAGTAGTAGTATTGGTACTGAAGTGACAGTGATTGATTACTTACTGTAGTGCGGGTTGTACTCCTGGGTACTTGGTCCATGTCTTAAGCATCTGTTTCAAACCGAGTCTATGCTGAGCTACTATTCTGTTTCCTACACATGTATCGAAGTGGAAAGGATTTTGAGAAACAGTTAGAGATCGACATATGTTTTCTTTAGCTTTTTGTTTTTTTTTCATGGCCAATGCTGATACCGATCGTTTAGAATACAGAGAAACTTTAGTTCCACAAGGAAAACGACTTGGACACAGTAGGCGTATGTAAAATCCCAGTTCGTCCAGGTAGAATTCATGACAAAGGAGAAATTCAATTTGTCAACACATCAGAACTGAAGTAGCAACTTAGATGAGCTGCAAAATAAACTTTTGTTCAGTTGACAAATTGAATTTCTCCTTTTCCTTGGAGACGGTAGCTCACACATGACAATAAATATGATAACAAAGACCAAAAATATATAATAAATAAGTCCAAAATAAGTAGCAGATGTAACAAGAAACCGGTGTCAAATAAGCCATAATTATATAAATGCACAGAAATGTGTGCAAGTAAAAAATATAGTAATACAAATATATACAGATGGCCAATAAGCTCTACCGATGCTTTTGTGATGTGGAGCCCATTTTCATTATTTCGCTCCAAATTATGGAAGTGAAATTTTACTATGGACTCACCCACAGCCTTTTTTCAGGTCATAAACCTATAACAGAGCAGTTTACTCATGTTTTGTGCAGTTCTCACACTAGGGGGGTAATGATAAGTCTCACGGTACAATATTTATTGCGATATTTTGTGGAGGTTCAAAAAACTGTGAATATGTTACTTTTTCCACTAAAAACACCTTCACAAGACTTAATCCAAAGAATGAAGATTTCAAAGTGCTTAGAACAGTTATTTCTTCATGTCGGCTGCACTGAAACGGAGCAAAGGATCATGGTCTATGTAGTTCCCTCTGTACTTTTAGCTATTTCTGCATCAGAACTATTCATTTAAGCAAAGAGACGTGTGATTTGATATATTGTGATGGTCCAGGATATTATTTTGAGACCTTTGACAATATGATATCACCATATTTCGGTTACTGTTACATCCCTATGTCATGCTAATATTTTCAAATGAATCATTGAGTATTATTTAAGCAGCCAAAACGAAACCAAAACTTCTGGAGATATAAGCCAATCCTTTAAAAAGTGCAAATAGAAATGTATCTCTGGAAAGTATATAGATTATTTTTCTTTTTTAAATGTTGTAATATTTTGTTAGATGCCCACATGGTAATGGACTATGTAGAGGTAATAAGGTTTCACAATAAAATCAGAATGAATGAATGAATGAGTGGAAAATCCTCACTATTGTCGACACTGCATGTCTCAGCCAAGCCTGCATCATAATGGAATACACGCCGCATTCAATTCACAGCAAAGTTTACAGGATGAAGGTGAGTTTTTTGTTGTTAATTACTAGTCACACCGGTTTCTTGTTAGAATTAGAAACGTTTGTGCTTGTTCTTTCTTTAGTTGTTAAAGAATTCAGTTGTTGCTTGACTGTTTCCTGACTTTGTGTGGGTCAAAGTTTTACACCTGTTGTGAACTACCGATGTATAAAAACTGTCCGTTACTGAGACTCAGGAGCCAATTACACGACAGCAGTAATGGGTGGAAAGCACAAAACATTTTGCCAGATGTCCAGAGCGTTTAGACGGCAACGGTGTTTTGGGGGGTTGAAAACGCACAAAAAAACAAAACACTCCACCCTGTCGTCGCCGTGTAAATGCTTGAAAACTTTTCGTGGGCCCTGGCGTAGAGTTTACATCACGAGCATGAGTCGGTTCAGGAAAAAAACAAACATGTCAGAGCTTAATCTCGCCCAAGCAGCTGCAAATGCCACAGGAATCATGTCAGAAAGTGACTCCAATGATCACACAGTCATTCAGAGCAGTTCGTTCACATGAAATTGGTGGAGTTATTGCGCTTCACCGTGTCGTTTTGAATCGTCGTGCTGAGAAGAGGAAGTGGAGAAGCAGAAGGGTTATATCTTTAAATACGCAGGCAGACGACATCGACAAACTGCACGTTTTGCGTTTCTGTGTGCAGCAGAATTCCCCACCCAAAACACCTGTCTAAACGAGGAATAAGAGTGAGAACGAAAACACACTTTTGTGTTTTTGCTTGAGACTGTTTCCGTGCAAACGTAGCCAGACCTCTGTTTCTGTTTTAAATCTTTTGTGTCCTTCGACTCTCTTCTTATACAGCCACCAAAAAAACAAATTCACAATATCACAGGTATTAGAAACATGTTTTATAAGATATCTACACTGTGCACTTTACTGGGACATTAGAACTCATTATTGTCAATATACTTCCCACATCTGTTCGTACCATTCAGGTAATATTGAACTCTTATACTTAACACATAAAGATGCACTCTTTCCTCATACAACCACCAGAAAAAAAACAAAAAAACAAAAACTCATTATCACTGGTATTCGAAATATGTTTTAAAAGAACTCATCATTGTCATAAATAAACGTAAATATACTGTTGGTATCTGTTAGTACCATTCAGTTAATGGTGAACTCTTACACTTGGCAGTTAAAGATGCACTCCGTAACTTCTGTCCTCTGAGCTGACCTGTCACTTTGCCTGGCTCGTTTCCACGGTGAGGAAAACCATACTGCGGGACATTCCAGCACAGCAATAACATCTCCATATAGAGACAAGCAGGTGGCGGGGCCATGAACCAGAAAATTACATAGTGCATCTTTAGCAGAGCCATTGAATTGTAAGCAGGCAGACTGTCAGACTGCGGTAATGTCGACGGCATCTATACGGCGATTATGTTAGAACACAACCAGCGCCATTTCGGCTAATTACAAATGGGAGCTTTAAAGAGTACAGATTTTGCATATAATTGATTTGTATTTAATTAAACTTTTTCCTCATCAAAACACTTGTAATCCTTCCACCTTCTGTTCGCATTTTGAAAAGACAATTTTTATGCCACCTACACCTTTTGAGTGCTGAGTCCATATGTTAAAGGTCTCATATTATGCATAGATGACTTTCATTCACATGTTTGAATCATCCTTTATTAGTCCGTTTACATCTCCAAAGCTCCAAACGCTCTGTTCCACCTTGTGATGTGATAAAGGTGTAGTTTTAACAGCCGAGTTAACGGCTGCTTTTACCTTTTGTTCAGGAAAGATGGGCAACTCCAGGACTGATATTAACCAGTTTGCTGCTATTTTATGTTTGTTCGTTTATTTAATTTTAGCCAAGGGAAGATTATTTGTAGAGCACAGTTCGTACACAAAGTAATTCAAAGTGCTTTAGAGAATAAGAAATACATTAAAATCACAATACAAACAAATCAAAACATAAATAATCATAAAATAAAAGAGAGAGAGACATTAAATTAGAGAGAAGAGTGCGGAAGAGTAGTTTAGTCCTGGTTTAGTCTTAGTTTAGTCCTGGTTTAGCTCATATTTAGTCTTAGTTTAGTCCTGGTTTAGTCTTAGTTTAGTCCTGGTTTAGTCTTAGTTTAGTCCTGGTTTAGTCTTAGTTTAGTTCTGGTTTAGCCCATGTTTAGTCTTAGTTTAGTCCTGGTTTAGTCTTAGTTTAGTCCTGGTTTAGTCTTAGTTTAGTTCTGGTTTAGCTCATATTTAGTCTTAGTTTAGTCCTGGTTTAGTCTTAGTTTAGTTCTGGTTTAGTCTTAGTTTAGTCCTGGTTTAGTCTTAGTTTAGTTCTGGTTTAGCCCATGTTTAGTCTTAGTTTAGTCCTGGTTTAGTCTTAGTTTAGTCCTGGTTTAGTCTTAGTTTAGTCCTGGTTTAGTCTTAGTTTAGTTCTGGTTTAGCTCATATTTAGTCTTAGTTTAGTCCTGGTTTAGTCTTAGTTTAGTTCTGGTTTAGCCCATGTTTAGTCTTAGTTTAGTCTTAGTTTAGTTCTGGTTTAGCTCATATTTAGTCTTAGTTTAGTCCTGGTTTAGTCTTAGTTTAGTTCTGGTTTAGCCCATGTTTAGTCTTAGTTTAGTCCTGGTTTAGTCTTAGTTTAGTTCTGGTTTAGCCCATGTTTAGTCTTAGTTTAGTCCTGGTTTAGTCTTAGTTTAGTCCTGGTTTAGCCCATGTTTAGTCCTAGTTTAGTCCTAGTTTAGTCCTGACTCTGGGACCAGCAGGAGGCCGGTCCCTGAGCTCCTCAGATGCAGATGGTTCATGCGGCTCTAACATGTCACAGATGGACTTTGGTGCTCGGTCATGGAGAGACGTGTGCAGGAGCAGAGCTGCTTTAAAGTCTCTGAGCCACAGAGACCTGAGACCAGGACACATGTGCTCGTACTTCCTGGTTCGAGTCAGGACCTGAGCTGCAGCGTTCTGGATGTTCTGCAGCTCTCACATTGAGCATTACAGTATCTAACCTACTGGAGACAAACGCATGGATAAGTCTCTCCAAGTCTGATTTAAACAGTAGAACTTTGATTTTTGCTGTTTTCTTGGTGGTAAAAGGCTGCAGATGTTATTGATTTTATGTGGCTGTTAAAGTTCAAAGACATTTTACTATTTTCCTGGTTTTATTTTAAGACTGGTGTGACCAAACTTTAGCAACTTACCTTTTTTGTGATCTTCATTTTCTTCATCGCTGTGCAGCACTTTGGAAGCTGCTTTGTTTGCAAAATGTGCTATAGAAATAAAGTAGATTTGGGATTTGAACCAAGTGATTCTAGTGTGATTCTAAGGTGTGTGAGTTTCAAATTACAACAAAGCACTTCCTGTATTACCACATGACATCACAAGGTGGAACAGAGTATTGTCTGTTTGCAAAAAGAAGCAGGGTTTGTGTTTTAAACGTGTGAATGAAACAAAACACAACTCCAGCTATGTTTTTTGTCGAGGAAACACCATTATAACTTGCATCAGAAAACTGTGTAGTATGAATCCTTTAAGTTCAAACACAAGAAATGCCAATCTTGAGAAATACAGGATCTTTAGAGCCTCTTTTCCCCTTATTTTTTATCAGTTCACCAGGTCAAATCAACCATAAAACCTGTCTTTTAACCTCCGACGGACCAATACATCCTTTTCCTGTTGACTCAGCCCCTCTCGCCTATAAAGTAGTTTAAAAAAGTGCTTGAGGAAGAACTTCTCAAGGTTAACACCAAAGCAGTCAGGTTTAGATACATCAGATAACCAGCTCTTCTCTCCCTCTTTTTCCCCCCTCCCTCGCTTTGCTTTCTGCCTTCGCCCGGAGGGGGGGAAGGGGGATGCATTACAAACCTTTTAGGCTTTGGAGAATGCCAGTTGGTCGACACCTTGAGTTAATGACGAGCTCGCTAGAGGATGCGACGTCGTATTCTGAAGCGTGACTATAACCTTTAACATTATCATTTACACACATATTACGCAAAGGGACACAGTGTCTATACGAAGCTCCGGCACAATACCTCATCCAGCACTGATAGGCTCCCGTCCTCATCTTTCCCCCGTTAAGGTGCGTGATTTTCAGGTAGTTTGCCAGCGCGAATCGTCCATCTTGTTGAGTTTCATTTTTGTCGTTCGCAGACGGCTTCTCTCAAGGTGAAAAATGGGGAGATTGCCGCTGGCGTAATTGTTGGAGATTAGAAAAGGAAAAAAAAAATAAAAAAAAGAGGAGGGGAGTGGGAACGAAATGTGGAGAAACGAAATCAGGCGAGTCTTAACACTGGGGTTGTCAGAGAATATTAGTTTATCAGAAGGTTGGAATCATGTTATGTGGCTCAGAGGCGGAGCTACAACGTCTATGCAACAACGTCCATTTCCCGTGTGAAGGTGGGACAATATTAACGTGCGTTTGGCATGTTTTTATGATTTTCAAACTTAACTAGCTGGGATAATACCTGGAAATTATAGTTTTACACCAATCAAGAAGCAATTTCTGAAGAAAAGGTGAAAAATATGTTGAAAATGACAGGAAATTGCGGGGAGTTCTGAACATACAGATTACATCAGAGTATGGAGAATTTTATCCAGAAGTTATGCATGATTTACACACTTTTTTTTCCTGATTCTTTAAACAGAATAAACCTGTTTTCTTACATTATTAGTTTTCAAATAATATATTTTTTGTGTAAATTGGAAGTTTCCGCCCAGTGTGATGTCGGGATTTCCAACCAGGAAGTAAAAATTTTAAATCTAAAAAATAGTCAAACTGGAAAAAAAGTAAAATATTTTCTAACGATCTTAAATGTGCTCAGTGGATATAGTAATGAAATGTGCGGACTGGACTAAAGAATGAGTCTATCAGAGGAGATGAAATCATGTTGTGTGTCTCAGAGGTAGAGCTACAGCGCATATGCAAGGATATCTATTCTTCATTGAATAAGTGTATAAGACAGTAAAATATATATTTAAAAAGATATATTTTTACCATTTTAACATTTTTACTCTGTTTGGTAGGATGATACATGCAGTTTTACAGTAATCAAGAAGCAATTTGCAATTAAAAAAAATACAAAAAACAGGATTTTTTTTAATACAAGGTCTTTTTTATTATACACAAATTATTTTAAACATACGTACAAGAAAACACAAACAATATATACAAAGATTATAAGACACAAGTGTGTTGAAAACATGTAGTCGCTCGTTTATTTGGAAGGTTTTATTTATTTTTTTGACAAGCTTAACTATCACATAACTGGCTGTCCTCCATTGTGCTTTTCTTTTTTCTTTTTTTCCACATGTGTACATATATTAAAAAATAAAACACACACAATATGATACATAGACCACGATACCATACAAACCTCGATACATAGGCCAAAATCACATACATACCTCCATACAGTGCACTTTTGATTCAATACGATTTGATACGATATATTTCAAATCAATTCGATGTGGTTCAATAAAAACTAAAGGTTAAATCATGGCTGTGATACTAAAAGTCTTTATTAAACCACTTCTTGTGCAAAGTTCAT
The DNA here is from genome assembly GCA_034769755.1 of Odontamblyopus lacepedii. Lineage (NCBI taxonomy): Eukaryota > Metazoa > Chordata > Actinopteri > Gobiiformes > Gobiidae > Odontamblyopus > Odontamblyopus lacepedii. The sequence continues at coordinate 33,620,694 of CM068361.1, forward strand.
ATGAAACATGCACATTTTAATCATCAAAACAGTGAAAATGTCAAATGTGTTGCATAAATGAGTTTCCTTTCACCGAACAAGCAGCAAAACTGTAGCTGTAACAAAATAATTTGGTAAAATATACCAAAAAAAAAAAGAATCTTTGTGTTATATCAATACAGCAGTCCATGATATCAATACTGTATCATCACATTAAACGACATGATACATTGATACTAGTGTCTACCCATCTGATGTTGGTCAAACTTCTACAATACACAGAAGAAAAAACAAATTTACTCATTTATTAGGAAAAAAAATGGTTGAACGTAAAATGATTTTGTAAATAATGCCATAACTAAGTGTTCATGTTAGAGCAGCGAGTATGAGTCACGCTCTGTTATAATCGCATAATCGCACAAACTCCACAGAGTCACTGGTGCAAACTCTGTACACAGAGCCTAAAGGCACGTCACATGGGCTTGTCTCAAATCGGTTCTGCCTCAGCACATTCACACCCCCCAGGTTACATTAGATTTTCATTTACCCCATAGTAACAAGTTTAAAATTAGTCAAGAGAAATGCCAACAGCTAAAATAAGATCATTTGGGATGTTTAAAATCCACTGAGCATTTTTTTCGTCCTTCACTGAGGCCTTGTCCACATGTAGCCGGGTATCTGATAAACCGAAGATGTTTTGCTGCGTTTTGACCTGTCATCCACACGAACACGCATCAAAAACGAGTATTCAGGGAAAACTCCGGCCAAAGTGAAGATTTTTGAAAACTCCGTTTATGCCTGTTTGTGTGGACAGAGATACAGGTTTTGTGTTTTAAAACGTCACTGTCTGCGGCAAAAAATATGAATCTGCCCTGACGTCAAACGTGCGACATTTGTTTAGGCGACTGCAAAAGCCAAAGCCAAAGCCAAAGCAGACTATGGACCGGAGTCGTTTCTTGAGAGCTGTGTGTGTGTTGAGAGCAGAATTGCTCCTAAACACAATTCTGACTCCGAGTCTGTCCAGACAGAGGAGCTCGGCGCCCTGTTTTCTGTTGTTTAAGTTTAGGCGGAAGTGACAGTTAAGTGATGGAAATAACGCCATCTACAGGTTTGGAATGTGTATGAATGTGGTTGAAAACGCAGATGTTCGGTTATGTGTGGAAGGTATTTTTTTCGAAGACGAGGTGGTGTGGATAAAACAATTTTTATAAACGGAGGGGGGGAAATGTTCGGTTTTAAAAATACCCGGCTACGTGTGGACATGGCCTAAATCTGAAAGAACCAAGGCTGAAATGTACAGTAGGTCAAATGTTATCAGACGTTACTACAAAGTGTAAAGTTAATGTAAGACCAGCTGGATACAAAAATAAAACATATCTTACTGTGTAAAGCGCTTTGGGGACATGTGTCTGTGTAAAGCGCTATATAAATAAAACTTACCTTACCTTACTCTTGTACTTGGTGTCACCTTCGTAAATCATAACACACAGTCATGAATGAAATAATCCTTTAAAATACACTAAAGATGTTGATAATATGGAGGAGGAAGAGAGACGCATGTGCTTTTAGTTCAAGTCAATAAAACGTGAAAATACTGCTTTACAAATCGGCACATTTGAACTGCTAAAACAAACTTTTACCGGGTTTAAAGGTCTGAAGGTTTAAAGATGTGGATCTGCACATGACGTCATACGAGGTTTGGGTGTTCAAAAGGACAACGATGCAGACGGACTTAAAAGCTGCACTGTGTAAATATATTTTGTTAGACACACCTTGTGCGGAAAAATGGATTCTTGTGATATTCAACCCAAAAACATGCACTGTAGGTATAAAAGTGGGGTGTGTGTGAGTGTCGGTGGTATCTTACTACCATCAGGTCTGGAGTGAATGGACAATGCTGTTAATAATGCTCTGTAAAGTGTCTTTGAGGACATGTGTTTGTGAAAAAGCGCTATAGCTGTTGCTGTAAGGCGACCTTGGGTGTCCAGAAAGGTGCCAAATAAATAAAATGCATTATAATTGTGAGTTCACAAACTCACAGAATCCATTTGGCTCCTGCAGGTGCAACAGGTGGCGAGCGACCAGTCACAGAAGTCAAAGGCAAAGCCCAAACAAACCAAAACAGATGTACCGTGTTTTTCAGATTATAAGGCGTAATATCAATGAACGGGTCTATTTTCATACATAAGGCACACCGGACTATAAGGAGGCTGATGCCTTAGCCCCGGCATCCACGATCCACTCTCAGATTGACGTTGCCTCCCTGTCTTGGTGAATGTGTGTTCGCCTTCTGTCGTCCAACGCTCCCACGCAACTCGCAGTTTAACTCTGAACGACCTGTTGACGCCAGTATCTAGTGGTTGGAGTTCTTTGGTTAATCCACCCGGAATGACGGCAGCACCGAATTAGTTTGTTTCACTTGGGCGCGTAACTCAGCATGTCTCTGAACAGGAGCCACTTTTAGGTCCTCATACACCATAATATGATGTTGAAGCACAGTACGTATTACTCCACGAAGCTCCTGACTGTGGTCGCTGTAATGCTCTGATAATTCATCTAGTGGTGCGGCTTCGTAGTTTACCAAAGTCAGACTAAAACATTTTGACAGATTTTTGAGCGCTGTGTACCACATAAAATTGGTTCGAGGTCCGTAAGCACATCCAGAATGAATACATAAGGGGCACTGTCGACTTTTGAGAAAATTAAAGAATTTTAAGTGCGCCTTATAGTCCAAAACATACGGTACTAACGTCTATTTTAGCGTCAATACTATAGGATGTTTTAGTTTGTAAAAAAACAAGCAGAGGAAGCGCTTTGTTCATTTGTGGACGGGGAAGGTGTTTGTGATTTTCTCGACTGGATGTAACTAAAGTTAGATTTTTTTTGGGCTTGTTTTGCTCTTTTGACGCTTCCACCGATCAGATTCTCGTCCGGATCTTCTGTCTTTTCCTGATCTCTTTCAGTGAGAGCTGCTCCAGATTGATAAATGCGTAGAACCCACTTCAGAGCGATACAAATCAGTCTGATTCGCAGAGCTGAACTGTCACTTTTCTCCATGAAGACTGTATTTATACTGCACTTCTCAGTAACCCACAATCACAGACAAATATATGAATTCATAAAGGAGTAACCAGCCCTTTTCCTGCTGTTCTGAGTGTCCTTTTTAACCCCAGTCCACATGTTCCATATCCACACTGATGTTCTCTCTTAAACCCCTGACCTCCGCTCAGTCCACTCTCTCCTCTGGACACTTTTTCTCTCCGTTTACGACCGCTCCATCTCCTCACATTAACCACAGACCCGCTAGTGCTCCTGGAGATAACCCATGAATGTACGCTTGGATTTCCCTCCCTGTCTAAAATGTAAGTTATGGAGCCTCCCGCAGTGAATTTTCAATAAACGCTGTAGAAAGGGGGCGCCGTTGTGCATCCGTGGTTCCATCAGGAGGCGCTGGACTGGAGCACTTCACCTGGAGAAGGGGTAATTTATGTTCCGCCGTTATTTGCACGGAAAGGTCAGGTTTTGTGCAGGGAAATGTGTACGCACGCATCCAGGTCTGAAGGACGAGAGCCGGAGCGATGGGAACGTCAAGGAGGATCTCAAGAGAACTGATCAATGTGGACAGATTTTAAATGGAAACCTTTTGCTGGGCTATAATAATGAAAGGAGCTGGGTGTACTTTTACATATTTATTAAAGCTACAGTGAGTAACTTTGTACCAGGGAGCAGAGAAGGATGGAAACGTCAAACCAGGCCTCAAGGGAACCAGGCCTCAAGGGTTTCATTCGTCATTGAAGATGAATGAAACCTTTTTGTCGCGTTTCAGATGACGCCTCAACATTACATAAGGCTATAATGATGAATGTCAAGGGGTTATACTTGTACGGGTGTACTAAAGCTCCTGTATGTAACTTTTTTTGCTAGAATATTTACTAAATTTAAGGCATGTTTTTTGCATTTTGGTTGTTTATTCCCCTGAAAACATACGTCCTTACTCTAGAGAAGGTTGATCCGGCTTGTCTCCATTGACAATAATATTTCACAGTATGGAAGGAAAGTTATTTATTTCCATAGAGAATCTTAGAAAGTATGGTTTTAACTTTGTTTCCATGGAATCATCCATGACGTACCAACTTGATAAAGTATTATACTGTAGTAGCAGTAGTCGCAGTAGTAATAGTAGAAATAGTAATGGCCACGTTTACATGTTTTTTTTTTTATTTCAAATTAATTGTTCTGAATTAAAATATTCTCCTTCGAGTTTACATGGACATAATAATTCCGAATTGAGGTTTCCATGGAAAACTCATTAAATTGTCGTTATTTAATTCTGCTCAGTGTCTGGGGGTGGGGGAGGTTCTGATCGGACAGCGACACAAACGTATTTATGTCTTTGGGAAGAAAACCCACACTTCAGCTGCTCCCGGCTTTTCTGTCATCTCGGTTTGTTGTTTCGCCGCCGACACAAACACGATCCAAACTTTTTTCCGCAGTCGTTCTGATGATAATGAAGCAGCAGCTGGAGAATTCTGTCCTCACGCTTTACGTCTGTGAGCTGAGGAGGAGAAGGGAAGAGTGTGGGAGAAGGAGGAAGAAGACAAACTGAGTCTGAGGCTGCCACACCTCAGCCCACTCCCACATCCCGCTCACAAATCCAAAGAGACGTGGAGGAAAGTCCCAAGAGACGAAGGGTGACAAAAGTGTGACCCAACGAGCATGAACCACCGGGATTATTTTTCAGAAAAATAAACGTTTACCTGATCGAGGAATAAATTAATTCCTCTTTAAAATCAGAATGAACCACCCACTTCCTTCAGAATTAAGATTAATACCGAATAATCATTTTCTGTAGGAATTGTTTACATGTTTTTTTTTCTCCACGATTACAAATCAAATTATATGTTGTACCATGAAACGTTCAAAGCAAAGCAATAACATCTCTATGCAGACGAGCAGGTGGCAGAAAAGTTATCAGGTGCATCTTTAAAACATCTTTAAAGCAAACACGACATTGTTTCTTCTTACTCTGAAGTGACTGCATGTCCTATTTATGTTTCTAATTATAATGTGATCTGTACATCGAGGGCGTCGGCAGCGCGAGGCCTGGGCTCATTACAGAACATCACAGAGCCATCTGTCCTTCACTCACATGTGGAGTCACAGGCATGGCTGCGTTTAATGTTTATGGAGGCGCTTTGTGAGTTAGCGCTGCGAGCTAATCTTGTTAGCTCCTGGAATAAAAACAGAGGAGGTTTCAATGTCGATGATGATGAGTGTAAATTGACAATTCTGTATTTTTATTTATTTATTTTTAATCTATAAAAGGTGCTCTATGTAACCTTTCAGGTGGACAGGCTGTCAAATGCTTCTCTTCTCTGGGGATGTCATTGCTCTACCTGAAATGTTCCACAGTACGGCATTAAATGGATCTACCTTACATTTATTCAGCTTCAGGTGGTTTTATAGCTCAGAAATACCTGGAAAAACACCCATTCTGACTGGTCGCCTCTCCACAGATCTGACCTGTAACTTGGTCTGGTTAGACAAACCAATAACATCTCTATGGAGAAAATCATTTGATATATCCTCCACCAGAAAAGTTACAGAATGCACCTTTAAGGCACTCTTGTTTGCACAAATTGCACAAGTGATTTTACAATTCCTTGGTGTCTCGGAAAGTTCATCCAACGTTTAAAAGGCAATTTTCAGTTTCACTTTTAGATTTTTTGTCAAACGGAATGGAAAGGGTTGTGTTTGAGTCTAATGTATTTATTACTAATGTTCTATAATGTCTTTATTTAACACCAGACAGAAAGCACTAAGTCTTAGCTTCACTTAGACACCAAGATCATCCATGTGGGCCATGTACTGGCTGAGGAAACCCTCAATTTATATGTAACTTTTCCTTATCAATCAACTTTATTAATCCCAAAGGGCAATTCAGTTTGCACATTTCTGGTAGTGCACAGTCCACAAACAATATAAATATAAAAACAAATACATACAACATACGCCATAGATTCAAACTTTAGTGCATCAGGGCACACAAGCAAAATATGTTCTGTTTAAAAGCTTTATGACAGAAGGAATAAAAGATTTAGCGTCGCTGTGAGTGCAGCACATGTCTCCACACAGAGGCCAGATCCTCCATCTGAACACCACTGATTTTGCCGCACACTTTTACGATCTGGTTCAGACTGTTCTGATCTTTCACAGAGAGCCCATGAAACTGACAAATAAAAGGTCGGCAAACTTTCGATGAAGGAATGATAAAAAAAATATTTAAAACGTTACATGACACAAAAGAATTGAGCTTCCCCATCAAGTGACCCCCTGCTGGTCTCGTTTGATCATTTGTTCAGTGTTTTTATCAAACCTGAGGGAGGAATCAAACACAGCCCCCGAGTCTTTACTGGGGACTGTGTTTGTGCACCATTTCTCCTGCTTCCCCATGGATAAATCTGGCTATTGGGCTGTGAACTTTTTTCCTAAAGTCCACAGCATTTTCTTTGGTTTTAGCCAAGTCTAAATGGTTATTTTCACACCATTCAGTGATAATAACCATTTAGACCTTGGCCATGGTCTGCGTTTGCTCCCTGCAGAAGAGGGAGTAGGGCAGTATTTGCATTTGCAGACCTACAACTTTTCCGAGGATTTGACCAAAAAAACACCTGCGGGTTTGCTAAATCTACATCTGCACGCTCAAAATAAACCACAGTTTGTTGTCAAGAGAAGCTGCAGGACAATAATGAAGAGTTTATTTTTTATTGCCGTCTTTTTTACATTGTGGGGGCTAATTCATTTAATCTTTTCTCATTCTCCGTGTCGAAAACTGATTCGCTATGATTTAGTTCTTCCATGGCCTCCAGTGTATCTTGTTTCTTTCGTATTTGAGTATTGATGATGAAAAAAAGAGGACCATTACTAAAGCAATTAACCGTTTAAACTCTGTCTTTTGAATGGTAAAAAGTCCTCAATTGCTGCCAATATTAGAAAGCTTGAAATCCATGAATAAAAGTGTGTAAATTGCTTTCCAAAAATCTTAAAACTCAACTGTATTTGAAGCTTTAAGAGTCCAACACACGTACTTCCAATACTGATAATAACTTTTTCCAAGGGCACCATGAAAGAACTGAAGAAACTTTCACTTTTACAGGGTTTCTTTTAAACTCGGCGGAAATTGTTTTTCTTTTAAAGACCGTTCTAGCCTCAGTTTATAAAGAACCCCAAAATAACAAGCTCCTAGTGGCCTCTGAAGGTCACTGCATCCAAACCCTATTTTCTATTTTGATTTTTTTCGCCTGTGCTGCGGCGGAGGCTGTGTCCGATCGGCTCAGACATTGATCGAGCGGGACACGGCGGCGAAGGGCATCGTTAATTGTACCGAAAGAAAATAAATAAATAAACGAGCGAACGTGGACGGGCCGTGTCCCTTCGGCGCCGACGACAGGAGACGGATTAATTAGGAGCGTGTGGACGAGTCTGGACAGAGATGTGATTATCGGAGATGGGGCCGAGATGAGGAAGAAGGGAAACAGCTGCACAAGTCTGCTTTTAGTTTTTTGTCGTAGTGCTTTTTTATATCACCAATAGGCCTTATTTCTCTGTAATCCCTCAGTAGTCCAGGTAGGTTCTGCACTGGTCCATGGGCGTATACTCGTCTACGTGCTCTAATCCTTGTTCTGATACAACTCAAGAACCTGCGTGACGTCGTCCCCCCATCAAACTGAAACCTACACAAAAGCTGTCAATCATTTGTGCTTCGTTTGTGCTGCAGAAAGTTTTGCTTGTGCTTCTTTAGTTTTGGAGAAATTAACGATTCTTTTACAGGTCAAATTGGGGTCAGCCCCCAGGAAGCTTCAAAATGCTCTAAAACCGTCCAAAATGGAGTCAATCGTTTGTGCTTCATTTGTGCCGTTTTGTGCTGCAAAAAGTTTTGTTTGTGCGATTCTGGTTTTTAAGATATTTGCAGTTTTATTTTCGGCCGATGACGTAATCCAGCCCCTCAAAATGTTAAATAGCCTCAAAACAGGCAGAAAATTGTAGAAAACATATTTCATTTGTGCTGTGACAATTTTCATTTGTGCAAGTTTATTTCTAAAATTATTAATTACTATTTCTGCGGTAATTATAGGACGTCATTTCCGCTCCGCTAACGGCAACGACTTTAGCAAAACTAGTGAAGATTAACAATCTCAGGCTGTGGAAAAGTCTGTATCAGTCTTTAGTAATTTGCTTTTGATTAATATTTTATATAATAATACAGACTTTTCCACAGTCTGAGATTGTTTATCTTCAAGTTTTGCAGAGTTTACCGCCATCAACTGAGCGGAAGTGACGTCCTATCCTAAACGAAATACAAACGTTTACTATAATTTTCTGCATGTTTTAAGTATGTTTCACATTTTGAGGGGCTGGACGACGTCATCGGCCAAAAATAAAACTGCAAATATCTTAAAAACCCTAATCACACAAACAAAACTTTTTGCAGCACAAATGAAGCACAAACAATTGACAGTTTTTGTGTAGGTTTGTGTTTCATGGGGGGGCCAATTTCATGGAGGTAGCTCAAGATCGTTCTAAAGCTTCAGGAAGGGTTCAGTTCTGTCCTGTCAATCGGACTTTTTTTAGTATCGATCTCTGCTCAAATAAATACCTAGTTTCAATAATAGTTTTATGTAACCCAGGTGTCAACTCCTGACCAGCTTGTCGTTCTGTTATTCTCTCCATTCATTTACATATCTGCACTCCCGCTCAACTCACGCGATACTTCGCAATGTTCACGTGAGATTTTGGGTCACGTGCGCCTGTTGGCCAATCAGTTGCTCCCATTTCATGACGTCACAAATCGGGTTTCCTTTATCAGGTCGTGATTTAATGTCAGTCAGTGTCAGATTTTTTTGATATTTTTGACAATCCTAAGGTGCTGCTTTGAGGATGAGTTCAAACTGAACCATATCCATTTCTCTGGAGGTCGGTAAAGGCCGCAACACACTACAGGAGAATTTGCCAGATTTCCGCTGCGTTTTGTTTCTCCCAGAGTTCGGGGAGGCGTGACCCGACTTTGGGTCTTCGTCAGATGTGTAGTGGGCGTGGTCCGTGAGGGTACGCAGTCCACCCACTTCTCCCGACGTGAGATAGAAAACAATAACAAATATAAAATAGTCTACAGATTGAATGTCAAACTGTAGCTATTGGCGTTGGTTAAAGCCATCCACCCTGTAAACCAGGACTAAATCAGGACGAAAACCAGGTCTAAAACCAGGAAGAAGACCGGGACGAAGACCGGGACGAAGACCGCGACGAAGACCGGGACGAAGACCGGGACGAAGACCGGGACGAAGACCGGGACGAAGGCCGCGACGAAGACCGGGACGAAGACCGGGACGAAGACCGCGACGAAGACCGCGACGAAGACCGCGACGAAGACCGGGACGAAGACCGGGACGAAGACCGCGACGAAGGCCGCGACGAAGGCCGCGACGAAGACCGGGCGAACCGGGGCGTAAGACCGGGGCGAACCGGGACGAAGGCCGCGACGAAGACCGGGACGAAGACGCGACGCGAACCGCGGACGAAGACCGGCGAAACCGGGGCGAAGACCGGGCGAACCGGGGGGCGAACGCGACAAAGACCGCGGCGAAGACCGCGACGAGACCGGGACGAACCGGGGCGAACCGGACGAAGGCCGCGACGGACGGGGCGAACCGACGGCGAACCGGGGGCGAAGGCGCGGACGAAGGCGCGGCGAACGGCGGGGCGAAGGCCGCGAAGGCGCGGCGAAGGCGAAGGCGCGGCGAAGGCGCGGCGAAGGCGCGGCGAAGGCGAAGGCCGCGACGAAGGCCGCGACGAAGACCGGGACGAAGACCGCGACGAAGGCCCCGACGAAGGCCGCGACGAAGGCCGCGACGAAGACCGCGACGAAGACCGGGACGAAGACCGCGACGAAGGCCGCGACGAAGACCGGGACGAAGACCGCGACGAAGACCGCGACGAAGGCCGCGACGAAGACCGGGACAAAGACCGGGACGAAGACCGCGACGAAGACCATGAAGAAAACAGGATGAAAACAGGATTTAACCAGGACTAAACCATGCCAGGTGGACCAGGTCTCCTCCCGTACGCCGCGCTGTTTTTTAATAACATGATTCCACATCCTTGCGTGTATGATGTGTGTATTTCGGCAAGTTGTCAAGTTGGGTATATGGCGTAGGGGGGGGCGAGGGGAGACGACTTTATTACTCGCCTTTCGTAAAGCTGCACATTCAAACCGCAGCTTCTCATCCATATTATCCTTTGAAATTGTCCTCCGCAAATAATGACATCCAGTCTGCAAAAAACAGTGCTGTGAATCCAGATTGAAGCATTCTTTAAAACTCGACTCTACTTCCTGTGGACTTTATCGCCGATCTTCTGTGCATTAAAGTCATGTACCTGAAGTATTGCACCACACATATAATCACAAATGATGATGATAACACATTTCTCAGTCATAATTCATCCAAACAACAGTGAATATGTGAGAACTATGAAAGCATTTGGTGTTTAAACATGGAAATACACAGAGGCTGGTGTCTCAGAAGCGGCTCTGTTATTAAAAATGTGTTCATTTTCGCACAATGAACACAATCTGACTAGAAACGGCAAACTCCCACACCTTTTTGGATGAAAATCAAACTCCTAAACAGGACCATGAGCGCTCGGATTGATCACAGGCTCCTGAGAATGTTTTATTTAAATCCATTTTGTATTTTTTTTGAGTTTTCAGACTTCGACAGTGCTTGTTAATGCAGCAATAGAACATCAATAGGAAAAATTCTAGCCATTTTTATTTTTTTTTTGGACTGCGCATATTTGTTGTTTGAGGTTTCATATGTAAAAATGCAAGCTTGATTTAATTTTATTTTTTTTACATTTTTTCTTATGAAATTGTTAATATTTTAATCTGGACGTATTATATCACTGAATTGCTGAGTTTTTGAGTATGAGGAATGCATCTTTTGTAGAAAAAAATAGGGATTTCACCTGTTTTTTATTGTTTGTTCCCTAAATTTCTTTTAATGACTTTTGCCATCACATATTAGCGGGCAATGAGGATGCTAACCACACATTTCCTGATTCCTAATTCGATGCAGACTGTACACGTCAGATATTTTTGATCCCAAGAGCTGTTTATCCAATATGGCTTAACACTTTTAGCTCAAATACACAGAAATAACTTTTTTCTGTTTATTTTTATTTTCTTATAGGACTGACAAATCCAGCTTGTAATGAAAAATATGAATATTTAGATAATAAAAGAATAAAGTTCACCACGCATTTAATGATAAGCTTGTCAAAATTTGATTTCATTCGTAATGCGCTGCCTGTTAAAATAAATGTCAAATAGGTCTCAAGAAAATAAGGGATTTGTAAAATGTAGACTGGAGCCTCTGGGTCTAAAACGTTCAAATTTTTACTTTTGTCAGGTTTTGGAGAAATGTTTCCTAGTTTTTCTAAGTTTAACCTTTCTCATGAATGCTGGACAAACATTAATAAGATGATTTAGTCTTGTTACGATACAGTGATCATTAAAAACACATTCTTCAGCCAATAGAATGTGATTTTCAACATTAAATCGTAATACTTTTTCTGTTCCAGGGAGCCGCGGGGCCTTAAAAGTCTTTAAAAAGGTCTTAAACTTCATGTTGCTAAATTAAAAAGGTCTTAAAAAGTCTTATTATGTTGTCCAAGTCTTATTTTTTTCACAAAGGTCTTAAATTTCATGAGCCTAATTTTTGTAAACTCACCCGGGCTGCAGTGCAACGTGAGACAAGACAATGTGAAAGCTTAAGTTTGTCTTTTTGGCCATTTTACAAGCAAAACATAAATGAGTTCTGAATGAGATTTTATAGTTAAGTTATTTAAAACGGTGAGCAGTGTTCATTATTAGAGTTGGATCTGGTGTTTTTCGCCTGCATAACGGGCGTGATGTTGGTCTTAATTTACGCGGTCTTACAAAGGTCTTAAATTGTGGGCAGTCGAACGTGGGGACAGCCTGTATTCCCATGTGTCCTTATATCTGTGTGATCCCTCAGTGGTGCAGGTAGGTTCCACAGTGGTCCATGGGCGTATACTAGCTTCTGTGCTCTTATATTTGTTCTGCTACAACTCAAGATCATTCTAAAGCTTCAGGAAAGGTTTATATCTGTCCTGTGAATGGGACTTTTTTAATATGGATATCTTATACTAGTTTTAAAAGTCCAATATTTCACCAAATTGGACTCCTGTGAGCTTTAAGACATGTTTTAATGCCGTTACCTCCTCAAAAACAGACCTGGAGTTATTGGTGCTTCATTTACACATGTTTGAGTAATGCTGCTTTAGGAATCGGTCTACATCTCTGAAGCTCAAAAACTCTCTGTTCCACCTTGTGATGTCATGAAGTGGTAGTTTTCAAGTTAACAACTACCGTTTATCTTATGTTCAGTAAAGATTTGCAGTTCCAGGGCTGAAATTATCCAATTAATTCTAGTGAACGTGTATGGAGTTTAAAAACGCAGTGGAGCACTTCCTGTATTACCACATGACGTCACAAGGTGGAACATATTTTTTTTTTCAGTTTAAGAGAAGAACTTGTGGATTTGTGCATTAAACATGAATGAAAGAAAACACAACTCCAGGTCTGTTTGTGACGAGGAAACAACATTACAGCATAGATCAGAAAATATCCTGATATAAGCCATTTAATATTCATTAGTATCGGATTTTTGATACTTTTGACGGCCTTTGTGGATGAGTTCAAACTGAATCGTAGCCGTTCCTCTGCAGGTCGGTAACAGTGGGGCTGTGGTGGTTCTGACGGACAGAGTCTGTGATCAGGAGAATGAACAGAGAGATTCTGCGCTCACTAAATAACAGCACAGAGAGAAAAAGCAAAAAGTGAAGGGAGAATGAGAATTGTATTACTGTCAGACGAAAGGGCGGATATGTCATTTAAATGTGACTCAAATGGGTGAATGTGAGTTTAAAATACTGTCCCTGGGCTTTCAAATAACTCTTTTTTTTTTAATGAACTCAAAATTTTCACTGTTGTAAAATTTATTCTGTAATTAACATAAAAATCACTTAAAAAAAGACAAGCCGGTGAGCATAAATGGAATATTTAAAGGCGCACTGTGTAGCTTTTCTAATGGAGGGTCGTCATATGCTTCTCGCCACGGAGATGTTGCCTGGAAAGTTCCGCAGTATGGCATTACACGTCTGTGGAAAGGCAAATCCACTCACATTAAGAAGGCAAGTCTATAAAAAAAATCTGTGTTATTGAGTAAATGCAAGAAGAATCGGATTAATGCCACACCGGAAAATTCCCAAAACAAAACGGTAACATCTCCATGGAGACCACATCAAGAAATTGGCTTAATAAAGAAAGAAATTTGGTTAAAAAGGAAGGAAATTGTGTTAAAAGGATCCTACTTTAACATGCTGGTCTTATATGATTAAAGTTGGAGTTATAAATATGTAATACGAAAAAACTCGTGTTCATTTGTAGTTTTTATAAAAAAGGCAAAAATACGCTTGCTAATAGGTCGCCCTATTTGTTTATATACATACATATTTGTCGCCGTATGTTTTGGGAATATTTAGTGTGAGCTCCTTTTCTCGTTTCCATTCTTGTTTCATTGTTTTTATGTCGTTTTGCGAAGTCTCTTTTCTTATCGAGTTCCAAATAGGTTCGAGCTGTTCCAGAGACTTGCTTTGGTGTCATATTTGGAAAACGTTAAACTTGAACACATATGGGTAGCAGCAACAGTTAAAATTTAGCATTAAAGCTTAAAAAAAATCTTACATATACTGGAGGATGAACATTATAGAAACATTGGTAAACAGAAATACTGTTAAATTACTTATGGCAGCGGCAAACACCTTATACTGAGTACATTCTAGGTATGTATTCTTCTTTTAGACATTTATTGCCTAAATTTAAGATTTGCGGACTGGTTGAGCGATCAGAGAAATACATGTGACAATTTTTAACATTATAGACAATACAAAATAAAATATACTTTATTAACAATATCTCTCAATAGGTAAAGCTATAATATGCAAATAAATAAATAAATAAAAAAACTCTAAAACCCTGTCCAGAGGTTAAAATATTTACTATTTACAACATTTAACATTATAGAACCAGTTCGGAAGGAGTAAGTCGATAATAAACCTGAAAACAACATGAATAACCTGATGCGAGTTTTAAAATCTTTGTCCGATCAGAGAAATGTGCAGTGTACTCCTTTAACCACAGTCTAAACGTATCTCCGTTTAACATGGATTAAACCGTTTTCTATGACCTTGTTCCCAATCAGCACCTCTATTGTTTTCATTAACCATATCATTTTCAATTTTTTTTAAACTATGTCGTGAATGGGGGGTGTTAATATAAGTTTTTTTCTTCTTCCTTATGGAGAAGTGTGCTTTTCGGTTGTTTACAGTGTGTATCTACAGTAGTATGTGTATGATTATTGTTTCTCTCTTGGCACAAACTCAAACTAAATACAAACCAAATTCTTCTGTTTTCGCGTTTCACAGAATCCTGTTATTAAACCACAGATCACAATGTTTGTCAGAAAAAGCGCAAATTAGATATTGGCCCAACTCATTCAGATCTATCTACAACTAGTGACACTTTTGTCCTGAGGGATGTTACTGGCCTTGATATTCCTATGATTTTTACTGTGTGCTTAAATTACCCTCGGCGAGAAATGAAGTGATGTCGATTTTGATTGATTGAAGACAAAAAAAATTATACAAACTATGACACTGGTTTGATTTGCACGACACCATCTCTGTTTTAATCCCTTCTCCTCCTCCTCTTCTCCTCTCGAACTCTCCTCCTTTATTCCCTCCATCCGTCACTGTCCCTAAGTGTCCTTAAATATGTCCCCCAGCCCCCTGATCCGTCTCTGCTCCTCCCTCCTCCGGCTGCATCCCCCTCTCCCCGTGATCAATGGAGCCATCTCTGTTTTTTACACCATCTCTCTCTCCCTCTGTCGGTCTCTCGCTCTCTTTCTCTCTCTCCCTGTATCTTTTCCTCACTCTCTCCCTCTTTCTCTCTCTCTTTCCCCTATCTCTTTCCATATCTCTTCCTAATCTCCCTCTCTTTCTCTCCCTCTCTCTCTTTCAACCTTCCTCCCTTTCTCTCAGTCCCTACCTCTCTCCCTCTCTCTCTCTTCTTCATCTCTCTTTCTTTATTATCTCTCACTTTCTCCCTTTTTCTCAGTTCCTACCTCCCTCTCTCTTTCCTTCCCTCTTTCTCCCTCTCCCTTTTCTCTCTGTATCTCTTCTTCTCTCCCCAACATCTTTCTCACTCCCTCCCTATTTTTGTCTCTCTCCCTCTCTTTCTACCTTCCCCTTCTGTCTTAGTCCCTACCTCTCTCTCCCTCCCTCATCTCTTTCTTTCTCTCTTCCTCCCTGTCAGTCCCTACCTCTCTCTCTCCCTCTTTGTTTCTCTCCCTCCCTCATCTCTTTTTCTCCCTCCCTTCCTCCCTTTCTCTCAGTTCCTACGTCTCTCCCTTCCTTTTTGTGTCTCTCCCTCATCTCTCTCTCTCTTTCTCCCCATATCTCTTCTTTTCTCTTCCTCCCTCTTTATGTCTTTCCTTCATCTCTTTTTCCCCCTTTCTCTCAGTCCCTACCCATCTCTTCCTCTCTTTCTGTCTCTCTCTCATCTCTCTTCCTCTCTCTTTCTCTCATTCCCTACCTCTCTTTCTCCCTCTCTTCCTCTCAAGGTCCCTCTGTCCATTACAAGACTTTATTCACTCTTTACCTCTCTCTGCTTCCTCTCTTTCTCCTTCTCTCTCACTCTTTCGCCCTTGTTCTCCCCCCCCCAGTCCTCTGACTGTCCATCGCATATAAGACTTGATCCATTCTTTATCTCTTCCTCCTCCTTTCTTCCTCTCCCTCCACCTCTCCCCCTTCAAGGCCGCTCTGTCCATCACGACTTTATCCACTCTTTCTTTACGTTGGCTTTTATCGCGCTGACCCTGCACAATAAACGCCAAAGCAGATTCAATAATTCAGCGGAGAAACTGTAGATCGTCGATGGAGAGAAACGGCGTCTAATTAATGAAGAAAACGAGCTGCCGTCCATTTTCCATTTTCCACTTTTGAACTCGTGAACTATTGAAATTAGAAATATAAATGTCATAATGAATTGAATTTTCTGATCTATGTCATAATGTTGTTCACAAACAGACCTGGAGCTGTTTTTGTTTCATCCGCACTCGCAAACGCTGCGTATTTAGACAGAGTTCTTCTCCCAAATAGAAAACACTCTGCTCCACCTTGTGATGTCATGTGGTAGTGCAGGAAGTGCTCCACTGTGTTTCTAAACTCTGTACACTTTCACTAGAATCATTTGGATAATTTCAGCCCTGGAATTTCCAATATCTACTGAAGAAAAAAGGATCCATTAACTTGAAAACAACCGCTTCATGACATCACAAGGTGGAACAGAGCGTTTTAAGTGTTGGAGATGTAGACAGACAGAAGGGAAGGAACTAGGGTTGAGTGGTAATAGGGTATTAAAGTTTCCCGAGGTTTCAAAAAGTATCTACAGTATCGGTTTCATTACCGTCATTAAAAAACTCTGCAGTGCATAAGTACCTAATATAATATAATTTATTGATCCTACTTTTGTTTGCTCAGCACAAATGAATATGTGGTTGTATTTTTAATTTAATGCTATGTCCTGGTTCAGAACTGTGTTAGTCCTGGTTCAGTCCTGGCGATTTGATGGCGATTTGCACGGCTTTGCTGACCAGATTTTCCTATTTACCCAGGACAGTCCCAGTTTTGAGCCCTGTGTCCCCTGTCCCAGCAGATTTATCCAAAACCAGTGATTTGTCCCAGTTGTCCCTATTTTTGACCAGTTTGATCTAAACCAGGACTAAACTAAGACTAAACCAGGTCTACATTAACTCTAAACAAGGACTGAAACAACACGATCACATTTTTTGACTAATCTGATGTAAAGAGGAGCATAAATTGTCATTTGTTTTACCAAAATACATAAAACCATGTTTGCGAATGACCATAAAGCGAAAATAATGCAGCGACTGAAGTCCCTCAGATTATGACTGACATGAGGATGCACAATGTTACTGCTTTTTTCACTATTTTATTTGTGCCAACCAACCAACGCGGGTGTGTCCCAGTTCAGAATGGTCACCCTATGTATGCTCAGTGCTTGCAGCATATTTATACACTGCTAATGAGACGGTGTAGATTTTCTTGTTCTGGTGTTTGTGGCTTCACCCTGGTGTGGTCCTAAACCAGCGAGAATTCCAGCCACACTCCGGATGTACGAACGGTTCATCCTCGGCACGTTACAAGTCATCCATGCATCTCTTCTGTGTACAGTCGGACTAATGGGATCTACTCGCTGCTCCATTTTGGGACTATTGAGCCATCGGACCAAATAGAGCAGGTGGTGGAGGGGGCAGAGCTTTACACACAGCATCTTATGGACCTCCATTGGTACAAATTGAAATTTACTTATGAAATCCTGGTGTTTACCGTGGTCAGCCTGTAAATACGGTAAATCCAAGCCTGTTCTGCTGTTAGTTTCACTGTGGACCTGATACCAAAGGCTAAAGATGCCGAGTCGAGTTTGTTCGGCTTTCCCATTGAGAAACACAGAACCACAGCCACACGTACGTCCTGCTGGAGCTGTAGGAATGGTTCAGGTGCAAGATACAAAATCATTGTTAATTAGTCAAGGTAATACTGTATACTGCGGTAAAATGCTGAGAAAGTTTAACCATATCAAAATTTGGATGCCGCCCAACCCTAGAAGATGATGTCAGATGTTGACTACAACTAAAAATTGTGCATTTATTTTACAGTGCAGATCAGAAAAAAAAACAAAAAAAACAAAGAAGGGTAGTGCAGAAAATGATGGTTAAACAAAAAGGAAAAAAACAAACTAAGAGCCCTAACTAAACACAACCAAACCAAGGAACCTAACTAAATTTGTACTAACGAGTAACAAAGCGTCTCAAAACCCAAAGCAAATAACGAGAGCATCAGACAGCTTAACAAACCAAAAGGAGACACAACAGAATCCAAAAACAGAAAGAAGTGCCGAGCTGCAACAGGGTCCTTCAGCCGCACTGAACAGGCGAAGACGGTCACATTTATACTCCACGCCCCCACGGGTGCCCTCCGCAGATTGGTGGGGGCAGAAGGGCACCGGCCAATCCGACGACAGCAGCACATGCCCAGGCTCCATCTGGCGTTCCTGCTCCCTCAAACCCGGGTTCGGGGCTCGCGCTCCAGATTTGCATAACCAAAACACACAAAAAACACAAGAGGCAACAGGAGCACAAATAATAAACCCGACAAGGGCCTAGACCCATAACAGACTGATGATAAAGCTACTCAAACATGTGAGAATGAAACAAACACTATTCCAGGCATGTTTTTAATGAGGAAACAGCATTATAACACGGCTTAAAGCTCACAAGAGTCAATTTTGTGTAATATAGGACCTCAATTAAAGCCCAATAAAAAATAATGGTTCTCAAACTGCTTTAAGTGGACATCAGTATTTAATTTCACTTTATTCCCAACCACGTTTAACCAGGTCCAAAAATCCAAAGTGAGAAGATTATTGCGGGTACAGACTAACCCCTGTCTCCTTGGTGCGTTTGGCTTAATTAATGGGGAGGTAAACGAGCCGGGGGGTTTTCTGATTGGCTCCAGAGCTCCGGCCCCATTACCCTGTTGATGACTGGAGTGTCCGGGCTCATCTCTGCCGCTAATGCTTCAGATAGCATTACTGATTGTCCAATTTAGCGGGCGCTGAGGGAGGCCACAGCATCAGAGGATCACAAACACAAAGAAGGGCCATGGCCGACCACTCGAGAAATCACAGAGAAGGGTTTCTGTCAGGATGGAGCTGCTTTAGAGGCATCATACGTGTTAATAAAATAAGAATGTAATGTGTAGGTACAGGTTAAAGGGGAACTACGGCACGTTTGAAGCTAAAGTCCGGTGCTAAAGGTGGTTGAATTCTGTCAGAAGCCAAAAACAGCACAGATCAGTGTTTCCTCGGTGGAGATCTCACTGTGGCAGTGAGTCTGTCAAGTCAACAAACTAGTGTAGTGATGGGGGCAAGTTCTTAACTTCCACGTAAAACACCGATTTGCTTCACACTGAAGAAGCTTAACTCCACTTTAACCCATCTTACAACAGCCACGAGTCTAACAAACAAAACGCTCTGCCTGGTTCACTCATTAGTGTCTGGAAACGTTAGAAAACAACTTTATAAGCAGCCTTAGCCTTACCTTTATTGATTTCCCACTGTGCATGTGAAAGTTCAAAAGACTCGCTCACCGATGTTGTTTCTAATCCCATTGATTTACAAGTGAATATTTTTTTAAAATGCTAAAAAAACAAAAACATTCCCGAACCATTTTCTTTCAAGAACTTTCTCTTCGTCTTCACCATCAGTAGTCGATCTTCACTTGTTGCTTCTGGCGGCTCGAGCCTCTCGCCGCCGCTGGAGTCAACAATCGAGTCTTGTGCTTTCACATGTGCAGTGGGAAATCAGCAGAGGGAAGTGTAAGGTGATTATGAAGTTGTTTTCTAACGTTTCCAGACACTAATGAGTGAACCAGGCAGAGCGTTTTGTTTGTTAGACTCGTGGCTGTTGTAAGTTGGGTTAAAGTGGTGTTAAACTTCTTCAGTGTGAAGCAAATTGATGTTTTACGTGGAAGTTAAGAACTTGCCCCCATATCACTAAGCAAGTTTGTTGCCTTGACAGACTCACTGCCACAGTGAGATCTCCACTGAGGAAACACTGATCTGTGCCGTATTTGACCACCTCTAGCAACAGACTTTAGCTTCAAACGTCCTGGAGTTCCCCTTTAGGCTTGGGTGGTGAAGTTACTGTGGAGAAAAAAGTGTAATATTTATATTGATATAGTTTGCCAGGACTGTTTTTAGGCTCTCTGTTAAATAAATGCAGGGGTGGTGTTGTGCTAATTAATATTAAATGTGCACTATGTAACATTTCTATTGGAGGGTCCTTGGAGATGGAATTACTTTGCCTGGAATAGTCCATAGTTTCAAACAAACTCATCTTTATGAAGACAAGTTAGAGAATACATGGACCTCAAGGACATTTCTGAGCACTAAAAACGGCGCGAGTCATAATGCACGTTTACCGTCCTTCTGTGAAATGTTCCAGGCAATGCAATAACATCTCCATGGAGACAAACAAACCCATAAACAAACAAACAAGGAGAATCGCCACTAGAACAGTTACACGGTGCTTTTAAAATTATACTCCTTAAATTGTGCGACTAATGCCGAGTTCAGATCGCAGTGCCGGCCGTGGGTTTACATGCGAAGTCTACGGGGACACACGCCTACGCGTAACTTTCTGCAAAATTATGAGTACAGCAACGTGTTTCAAGCATCTCTCCTCAAACAGAAACGTGTCCAACTACTAAAGTTAAAAAATACTAAAGTGGACTCAGTTTATAATAGTAAGGGAACAGCTACCAAGGTTTTTTTGCGTTCACTGTGCCAACAAGAGTGGTTAAGTTAATAATTCCTGGTCCAACAAGCGTTTTATTTGCTGTAATATTAGCTGACCCAGGAAATTGTTAACTTATGAACGCTTGTTGCAGTGAAGTCAAAAAGCTTCACAGCAAGTTTGCTCGCGATTTTAAGTTTTGTGAACTGTTAAATTCAAGTTTTTAAGCTCAGAAGTCAAGCGCATAAATATTCCAAGTACAACAGAAGTAGAACATTAAAGCTCATTTATTAATTGTGTAATGCCACGTTTAAAAAACAGACACAAAATAGGCGTTTTGCATGATTTTCACGCCTCAGTTTGAACACAGCATGAAACTGAATCACTGATGAAATCAATAAGAACAAATGTAGAGCAGTTCATATCATAGGAAAATACAGTCATCTCTCACTATAACACAGTTCACCTTTCGCGGTCTTGCTGTTT
The DNA here is from genome assembly GCA_034769755.1 of Odontamblyopus lacepedii. NCBI lineage: Eukaryota > Metazoa > Chordata > Actinopteri > Gobiiformes > Gobiidae > Odontamblyopus > Odontamblyopus lacepedii. The sequence continues at coordinate 33,641,680 of CM068361.1, forward strand.
TGCAGATTTATTTTTTTAACGTCTGAACTACATTGTGTGCTGCTTTCTGATTGGCTAAGGGAGACCCTGCACACTGTGTTCTGCGTAATCGAAGGTGGCATGTCTGTTTATAAGAATAGTCTCGCCCAGAAGAAAAAACAGCACCAACAACTGCCCATAAGTATGTTCTTCACTCGGCACCAAGACCTTCAGTGGAAAAAGACTCCTCAGTTTAGACCACGGAGCCTGTCTTAGAAAAGTGTATAAAGTGTGTGGTGTGGTGGGAATCTTTTACTTTGTTTTCTGTTAAGATCTATTTCAGCTAAAGAATGTATTTTATGGGTTTAGATACGGTTAACTAACAACTGCTAAAGCGTTTCTGTATTCCTGCCACATGTGATGGTGTTTCTGCTGTTCCTGGGGTACCTCAGGGCAGGTCACTCTGCTCTGTTTTTATCCAGTATTGTTAAAACAACGAGCTGTTGCTTTGCTGATTCTCATCATTTAGAACAGTGACTTCCTTGGGGTCAATCTGATCAGCTGAACCAGACGAGTCTTCTCTGTTTGGAGGTTGTTTAGATATAGTCTGTTTTACCTCAGGTTGATTTTATGACGTCTGCCAACCGTATAAGAAGGCTGTTTTTGTTTTGCCAGCCGGATTAGGGAGAGACTGACCTTGCGTGAGGGACAGAATGTTTCATTTTCTCTGTAATTGTGTGCACATTTGCTTTAATAAATCCACAACAGCGGTGAGGGGTTTTTCAGCCTTAAAACATATATAATAAATGTAAAAAGTAAAGCTGACTACTTTGTGCAATAATCTGCTCTACAACCCACTGGCAATACTATATTATGTGCAATATGTAACTCTTCTGTGACATGCTCTACTTACACTTTATTTAATCCTACCTGCACCTTTGCATATTATATTTGTATTATACCTGTATTTTATGGTATTTTTTACTATATTATTAACTATTTCCCTTTTATTTGCAAACAGTACTATTTACTGCAGCTATTAGTGCTTCTTGAATATTAGCGAGTCAACGGTTCTTCTCATCCTAAGCATTTCATTGGACTGTCGACCTTGTGTTGAACCTGCACATGACAAATAAACAATCTTGAATCTTTGCTAATTTTTGCTTATTGTGGGTTATTTTTAGAAAGTAAACCCCCACGATAAACGAGGGCCCGCGGTAGTTCCAAACTAGGACAAAACTGAAGAGCTCTCCCCGAAAGAGTTACATGAAACATTACACAAATAGCACATGTGCCGGTTTGAGAAACATTTGTCGAGGTGTAACATTGCCGTTTCGCCCAGACAACCAATATTTTGTCCAGTAAACTTATAAATGAATGTATTTGCAATGTAAGTGAAGTCTTTAAATCTTAGAACCGGCCCCGATGTGCTTTGTGTGGCCTGGTGCAGGTGCAGACTGCCTGTTTATAGCAAAACACATCTCCTGTTTGCAAAGCGAGTGCCTGAGACGTGTTTTTGATTTGTTTTTGTTGACAACACAAGTGAAATATAATAATTATTCATGTGGTGTGGTCCGAGGCACATCTGCAGTGAGGACATCTGCAGCGGACGACGGTCTGCGCTCGGCTCTGGAATAAGAAGCGCCTCATTAAAGACAATGTCCCGCTGACACAGATGGTCACCTTTAGAATCACATGACAGTGCAGAGTTTATCGGTCTGACAACGCTAGAGCAAATATCACATGAATTTAAATGGTATGGAGTCACTTTTTTTTTTTTTTTTTTACACCGTGTCTTCTATAAGAGTAAGACGGGACAATACTTTCACTTCACTTTTTCCATTTACTCAAACTTTGTCTTACCCCAGGACACAATTATATTGTACAAACAGCTCTTATGATCAGAATATGTTTGCTGATCTAATTTTGAAGCGTTTTATTGTCTGATAATCAGGGAGTGCACATTAGCATGCTAGTTGGGGTTAGATTTTCTCTTGCTGGTCTTGAACTGTGGGTTGCAACACTGAAACGTGGACATCGCTTCAGTTTCTGCTCTTCTTTTTGTCATTTATTGGATAAAACTACTGAAGTAATGGCGTAGTCCCTTATTAGACCTGGTTTAGACCTAGTTTAGACCTGGAATAGGTCTGTTAAAGACCCGGTTTGGATCTGATGTCACATTGAAAGACAGAGAGTTGTGAAAAGTTCTTATAAACTCATCACAGTCAAACCAAAGATGCTCATTTTGTCTTAGGTACTTTGAAACATGACAACAAGGTAAATACACTTTACCGTATTGTCATCAGTCAGTTTGTTCTCCACTTTGACCTCCAGGCCAAATGAGTCAGGTTTGTGGAGAGGCAAGCCCTCTCTCAGTCAGGATGGATGTTTCAGTGCAATAAAAACAACCATGACTGAAACCAGAAAAGTAATGAGGCGATTGCACTTTTTTGTTTTGAGGCCAATAAGGATATTTTTTACTTTATTTACAGACCTGATATTTTGCACTTTTGTAGCTAAAGCTCTAAATTAAGCATTTTTTTACGACCAAAAAGTTATTTATAGCAAAACACATGTTTGCTCTGTGTTTTGTATGAAAGAGTATGAATAAAATTTTCTGTTTTTGTTTATTTTTTCATTTGTATTTCTGGTCCTGTAGCTTTTATTACAGCCATATGACACAACTACAGCAGCAGACTGTGAAATAACAGGTTGTACTGGGGGAAAAAAAGGATGTATAACACTTCATTAGGGGGTAAAAGAAGGAGTTTTAAGAGCAGAATTAAGGAAAAAAATCCAGGCGAGGACAAATTTAATGAAATTACCCTTAGGTCTCCAAGGGTTAAAGGTCCTCTGTTATGCAAAACTGACTTGTGAGCTTTATGCCACGTGTTAATGCCATTAAATCATCTAAAATATACATCGTGTTTTGTTTCACCCACACATGTTTGAATAATCATTTATTATTACTCTATGTACATCCCCAAATCTTAAAACGTTCTGTTCCACTTTGTGATATCAATACATAGTAGTATTCACGTTCAAGCTCCATTTTATACCTTTTATTCAGTAGAGATGGGCAGGTTTAGGGTTTAAATCATCCACAGTTCTAGTGAAGGTACATGCACTTGCAGTTTAAAAACACAGTGGAGCTCTTACTGTATTTGAGGGAAGGACTGTGTGTTAAATATGTGTGAATATAAAACTAAACGCAACATCGATCAGAAAATAACGTCTCATGGGCTTTTAAAAATAAAAATGGGGTTGAAATAAAAACAAAATTTCGTAAAATAATATCTTCTTTTACAGTGTAGCTCATTTGAAACCTCCACCCGTCCTCATGATCCACGACTCCTCTTTGTTTCCATGTTCAGACGGAGACTATCCTTTCTTCTCTTTGGCTCTTGACATAAATTTGAGTAAAACTTAATAAATTCTGTCAGATTAATAAGACAAATCTGCGTATTCCCTTGTAGGACGTCGCCTGGCTCAGATTAAAGAGACGCATCAGAATAACGCTGGAACCATTTGAATAATATTGAAATCCTGTGTAGCCATCATGTCCGCCTGGTCTTTGTAATGTGATTTGAGCGGGAATGGTCCGTTTTATTCCGGCAGGATGAGGAAAGATGCAGAAGAAACGAGCATTAACGGGAGAAAAATGGATTTGTTTTGGGTTTAGTGGGATCAGACTGTCACTGGGTCTATGATGCATGACAGTATAAGCTCTTCTTCTACATACTTTGCTTATGTAAACCAGGGACCATGGACCGGAGGCTTACCTGTTCAGTTTGTTGTTTTTTTTCCTTGGGAGAAATCAAGAATCATGACATCCCCATGGCAGAGGAGTAGTTGGCTACCTGGCTCACACACTAAGCACTTTCTGAAACATTTTTGTTCTTGAGTGCAGTTTTTATCATCCTGTCGTGGGATTTGAACGGACTAAAAAGTGCAGTATGTGCAGTTCAAAGGACACGCGTACTGTTGGACTGTGTGAAATGAGCTGTTTTTTTTCCCGTATCTGACGCTACGTTCAGGCTGCGGGGGTCAATTCGGATTTTTTTGGTGAAATCCGTTTTATTTATTTTTTGTTTGTGGTCGTTCACATTTCCAATTCAGTGCGACGTCTATGTGAACTCCAGTGTGAACTTTTAGTCCTTGTATAGTGGTTTAGTCCCAGTTCAGTCCTGACATGGTCCTGGCTTAGACCCGGTTTAGACCCAGTTTAGTCCTGGTTTAGACCTGGCCTAGTCCTGGTTTAGACCTGGTCTAGTCCTGATTTAGACCTGGTTTAGTCCTGATTTAGACCTGGTTTAGTCCTTGTTTAGACCTGGTTTAGACCTTCTTTAGACTTGGTTTAGTCCTGGTTTTGACCTGGTTTTAGACCTAGTTTAGACCCGGTTTAGACCTGGTTTAGTTCTGATTTAGACCTGGCCTAGTCCTGATTTAGTCCTGGTTTAGTCCTGGTTTAGACCTGGTTTAGCCTTGGTTTAGACCTGGTTTAGACCTAGCCTAGTCCTGATTTAGACCTGGCTTAGTCTCGGTTTAGACCTGGTTTAGACCTGGCCTAGTCCTGATTTAGTCCTGGTTTAGACCTAGCCTAGTCCTGATGCGAGAAAGAAAACAAACGTCCCCATCTTGCGGGATTCACGGACATTTGTGGGGCTGAAAATTCTGTGCATTATGTACATCACCAACATGACTTTTTTTCAGTAGTTAAAACAACTTTAACTGAATACAACTTATACCGAACAATAATGACATTCTGTTGGACATTCCCAGCAACAGAAAAGCAACACAAGAAACTAATTTGAGCAGGTATTACCAGAATACGAAAAAAAAAAAATCACATTCCCAGGACAGAAATGAACCTTTCCTGAATAACTTGATCTTGAGCTGTATCAGTTCAAGTACAAGAGCACGTGGACTCGTATACGCCCAAGGACCACACAGATATAAGACCACATGGAAATATAAAAGAAAATAATACGATTTAATGCTGAAAGTCACATTCTCCTGTCTAAATATGTTTTAATTTCATTGTGGTATCAGAATCAGTATTGAGTATTGTGTCTATTCCTCAGTATGTGAAATGTCTGTATTGTGACGACACTCCTCCACGCAGAAAACCAGGTGGTCGACTGCCAGGAAAGTTTTTACCTGAAGAAAAAGGCTTGCGGACTTATAGCATTGTTACCGTATCACTGCCAAATACATGTACACAAGATTAAAAACAATTGGCTGCATTGTTGCCCTGGAGGGGCGCGACGCAAAGGTTTTAAAATGACAAAACAACAAAAAGAAAATGAATGTTTGCTTTAAAGTCTATAGGGCGAAGTCAGTCTGCAGTGTTTTGGAAAAGCGTCTCACTTTGGAGGCAGATTTGACGGTGCGTGAGTGCCAGCTCAAGGTGTAAACAGGGAGACCTCTTAGGATTACGATACGAATGTGCAGTTAAAATAACAATGAAAACTGTCTGGGTGCTGTGTCTTTCTTGGTACTGGAGGATGAGAACACCTGTTTGCTTTTGGGCCTGGATTTAGTCTGGTATTTTCCTCTGTATGTGTAGTTTGCCCATGTTTAGTCCTGGTGTAGTCCAGGTTTAGTATCAGGCCTATAATATTCACTGTGCTGTGGTGTGGGAGCAGCTTTAAAATGGTCAAAGTACAGCTCTGGAAAAAAATAACTTCTTTGATTTTACTACTTATGAACATTTTTGTTTCATTCTATTAACTACTGACATTTCTCCCAAATTCCAAATAAAAATATTGTCATTTATTAGAGCATTGATTTGCAGGAAATGACAAAAACTATTAAATCTTTTCAGACCTCAAATAATGCGAAGAAAACAAGATCATATTCATTTTAATGTGACACAATGCTAATGTTTGGACTTAGGAAGAGTTCAGAAATCAATATTTGGTGGAATAATCCTGATTTTTAATCTCAGTGGTTTTTCTCCTTTTCCTCCTGAAATCAGATTTGGTTCAGGTGATCTCCTCATCAGTGCCTCATTATGCAGTGGTCTTTTTTCTTTTTCCTGTGCTGTATGTATTAGTAGGAATATGTGATATGTCGAAGCTTTTTTGTAAGTATTTTGGCCAATTTATAATTTTTACACTTAACACTGAGAAGCAACTTTTTTGTTTTTGTTTGTTTTGTATTTCTAAATGTCTTATTTTTCTTGTATATAAACTTTTTTGTGTCTGTGTCTATGATATTTCCATAGAAATAAGCAAAAAACTGACAAAAGTGACAGTCCCCAACCAAAAAGTTCCACAATGCACTTTGAAATAAATGTACTGGTGAAGTAAATGTTATTAGTTTTCCATTTCACTTGGTCATATCCCAGTGGGGTAAAGGCGTCCTCCCTTTCTCTGTATTCTGTGCCTGGGATTGGGCGTCCTCTTGGTTGATCAGCGCGGAGATTGGACCAGACGCTGTATAAATCTCGGAAGCGCTCTCAAATATTAAATCTCATCTGTGACATTTTCCTGAAAGATGATCCGATGAGACTGATGGAGCGGAGCGGAGGGAGACCTCATCTGTAGTCCATTAGCAGTCCCAATATGGCCTCCGAGTGTCAGCTCATTTTCATACATATAAAGGTGACCAGATCGTCCGTGTTTTTGATTACTCCAGCGCATAACGTATGCAGGAGGGAAAGTCCCACCTGCATGTTAAAGGACTCATGTTACAGTATTATCTAATCTGTGTTATAATGCTGTTTTCTCATCAAAAAAACAGACCTGGAGTTGTGTTTTGTTTCATTCACACGTGTTTAATAGACAACTCCTGCACATTAAGGCTTGGAGGACTTCTTTTATCAAACTGAAAACACGGTTCCACCTTGTGATATCATGTAGTACGATAAGAAGTCCTGCACTGGGTTTTAGCCCTGAAAAAGGTTAACGGTATTAACTTGAAATCTACAGCTTAATTCAATCATAAGGTGTAGCAGAGTATTTTGTACCTACCTCCAGGTACAGTGTCCCAATGTCTGGTTTTATGACTTGCTACCAGAAAGTTATGTACTATCTCTTTAAAGGGCTCATATTACACTATTTTCTGATCTGTTATAATGTTTCCTCATCACAAACAGACCTGGAGTTGCATTTTGTTTCATTAACACACAAACTTTGCATATTTAGTTCTTCTCTTAAACAGAAAACACTCTTACCATTTTCAGGCCAGCAGAGAACTGCCAGTGCCAGCACCTAATCTCGATCCGACTGATGTGTTCACGCTGAAAATCAGAGCGGTCGAGAACCTAAAAGTAAAAAATTGTTTTTTTCTAAGCGAACCGTGATGACACAGTAGACGTCAGCAGGTTCATCCGGGTCACGGTGGAATATGGCAGAGAAATCAAGTGCAGTGGGCATCGGAGGAGATATTCGCTATAGTCGTGTTCGCCTCGTAAGGTTCCATCATTAGATTTGGTGTCGCTGCCTCCTTCTCCACAGCAGCTGTTGTAGCATCGTTTAGCGCTGATAAATAATGGTTTGTATGAGTACAATCGCCGGTGTTGATGATGCGATCCGTGATTGTTATCTTCGTATGGCCTGGTTTTTATTTGGTGGCAAATCCCTCTGTCGATGACATGAGTTCACTTAAATAGTTTGAACGCCGGACGTTCACCCGGAAGCACTTGGGTTCCCAGTGTAAATGGTGCGGGAACTGGCACCGTTCTGGCCAGCCTGAAAACAGTTTCTGTGCTTCACTGTGTTTTTAAACTCCACACACCTTCACTAGAATCATTTGGATGATTTCAGACCCAGAATTGCGAATCTCCACTGAATAAAAATTTTAAAAAGTAGCTGTTAACTTGAAAACTTTATTATGAGTCTGTCTACATCTCCAAAGCTCAAAATGCTCTGTTTCAACTTGTGATGTCATGAAGCTGTAGGTTTCAAAATGAACTGTTATTTTTTTTTGCCTTTTGTTCAGTAGAGTTTAACAATTACTGGAGTGAAATTATGCAAATGTTTTTAGTGAAGGTGTATGGAATTTAAACACAGTGGAGCACTTCCTGTGTTACCAAATTACATCACAACACAGATTTCAAGGTAACAGCTACTTTTTTTGCCTATCGTTCTGTAGAGATCGACACTGAGCTTTGAAAATGTAGACGGACTAATAATAAAGAGTTCCTCAAATGGGTGAATGAAACAAAACAGGACTCCAGGTCAGTTTTTGATGGGTTCACAACGTTCTAACCTGGCTCAAGCTCACGAGACTCAGTTTTGCGTAATGTAGGACCTTAAAGCAAGGTCACAACTTAAGCATATTCCTCCCCGGTTGAACTAAAATTAGCCCTGCTGGGTTCTTTACAATGGGAGCTTATTGAGATAGGCGCGTTTTGATGAATTGCGTGTGTCAAGTTGCATCAGCGGACTTCCTGGCTGGCCCAGCTTTTGGCCCTGTTTCTAATAAATCTTCAATTGACACGGCCTTATCATGTCCATCCTTAACATAGTGTTCTTGAGCCACAGGGAAAGTATAACGCAACAGTACAAGGTTTAGACCAATCAGATTCTGGTTTCTTTAGTGCATTTGCAAGAAGAACAACTGGATTTATTTCCAGGGAATCATTTGTAAATAAGTAATTCGTGTAAGTAATTCATTTCTGGTGGAGCTTCCGACTAATGTTTTTTCTCCAAGGAAATGTTATTGCTTTGTCTGGAATGTTTCGCAGTGTGGTATTAAACCTTTGTATCGTCATGGAGACCAAACCAGACCAAGTTAAAGGGCAGATCCGTGGAGAGAAAACCCCGCTCGCAGTCAGAATCCCTGTTTTTCAAGGTATTTTGAGCTATAAACCCACTTGTAGTTGAATAAACGTAAAGTAGAGCTGTTTAAAGTCACAGTGTGGAACATTCCAGGCCTAGAAATTACTTACAGCATCCAAAGAAACAAGCAGGTGATGGGTCCTAACCAAAAAGTTACATAGTGCGGCCTTTGACTGCTACTTGTTTTTACGATTCTATCATTTTGACAGAATTTGGAGGGATAATAGCTATTGCAAAACATAAATTATAGTTTTACACCAATCAAAAGGCAATTTGCAAAGAGAAGTTGACAGAAATTTGAAAATTGCATACTGCTGGTGTCACAATAGGGAGAATTTTAGTCAAAAAATTTCTATTCCGTTTAGAAATAAATTTGTTCTGATTTGACACTGTGCTTCAAATGTGAAACCACTGGCGAGAGTTGGGGATAAACTACAAAAATGAAATCGACGAGAAGCTTTCTGGACTAATAAATTCAGAGCAAGTGAACATCAACACCATTCAAAAAGTTTGTCAGTTCTTCAAACGAGACTTTTATAAGAATTTAAATTGCGTTTCTCCCTCCCAGACATATAAATAAGTAATAATAAATGTAAAAGTCCAAGTGTTCTTTGGGGAGACGCAGATTAATATTGTATTAATAATATTATCTTTTTTTTTTTCTTGTTGCATGTCTTGCACTTGCCTTGTCTGTCCTGGTTGTTTGTTTTTTAAAGGCTCCATACTTCAATTTTTAACTAAACTCTGTTGAAGACCAGTCATGTTGGCTTTGGCCATTTGAATAAAGGCTTTTTAACTATACTTTTCCTCGTACAACTTTTTTTTTTTTTGGAGTACCGGGATTTAGTCGTTTCCAACATCTTTATTTTGTTGTTGTTTATTGTATTTGTCGGATAATTTGTGTGCCGATTAAAAGAAAATCGCAAAATTCTTAAATAAAACGATCTTAACTGTGTTTTAGTAAAAATAGCAGTACTATAGACTGTAATACAGCTGTAAATATGGAATAACAATAACTATGAGCAGCTCCATTTCCTTGTTTCTTGCTTGCGTCTGTCTCACGGTTTGGGTTTCGTGTACGTTCACTCACCACGGCCTCAATAAACTCTGGCTACTCTTACCTACGGTGATCCAGCAGACGCCACAAAACAATTTCCACTTCTTTATGTTTGGCAGTTTGTCCCAGTGCTGTTTTTGATAAAGATGCTCACAGTAAAAGCCGACGATAAGACCAGTGACAGATCTGAAGACGGTTTGCAGCTCGCAGCCCAAACATGTCAACAGAGTAAATATATCTGACTAATAAAATTGTCTGCCTAAAATAAATCAAGATCTCGCTTTAGGAAAATGGCGTCCAGTTGTTTTTTTTAATCCATATCACTTGTGAATGTCGAGAGTGACTCATTTTGACAATTGTGACAACTTAACGTGTGTTTGACAGATTAACACATTTATTCTACTTATGACTTAAATATTAGCTGATGTAAAATTAATATGAATAAGTAAAAAAAGAAAAGTAGGAAAATACAGGATGTAGGCGTTAGTTCTGAAACGGAATACTTCTATGTATTTGGTCAATTCCGTAATAAATGCAGTGACAGTTTTTGCACAATGAAGGCATTTTTCTGACAGTTTAAACCGTAATTTAACAAAATAAATGTGTTGTGATTTATTTTTATTTGTCATTTCATACCTATTGTGTATCCTGAATATTTAGAATATTTAGCTCTTCTCTCAAAAACTCTGTTCCACCTTGTGATGTCATGTGGTAATACAGAATGTGCTCCACTGTGTTTTTAAACAAGGACTAGTGGAGTGACATAGAGCGTTATTTTATACTTCTTTTAAAAATGTTTTATTTGTTTTGTGCAGCACGTTGGAAACTGTTTTGTTTATGAAATGTGCTATAGAAATAAAGTCGATGGGATTAGATTAAACTCCACAATCCTTCACTAGAATAATATGGATAATTTCAGCCCTGGAATGGCTCATCTTTACTGAACTAAAGCTATTAAGTTTAAAACGACTGCTTCATGACATCACAAGGTGGAACAGAGCATTTTGACCTTTGGAGATGTAGACAGACTAATACTAAAGGGTTACTAAAACATGTTTGAATGGCAAATAATTCTGAATTAATTGTTCTGAATTAAATAGTTCGGAATTAAAATATTCTCCTTCGACTTTACATGGAAATAATTCTGAATTGAGGTTTACCTCGAAAACACGTTAAATCGCCTTTATTTAATTCTGCTCAGCGTCTGGGGGTGGGGAAGGGTTCTGATCGGACAGCGACACTGACGTATTTACGTCTTTGGGAAGAAAACACACACTTGAGCTGCTTCTGGCTTTTCTGTCATCTCGGTTTGTCGTTACGCCGCCGACACAAACACGATCCAAACTGTTTCCGCGGTCGTTCCGGTGATAATGAAGCAGCAGCTGGAGAATTCTGTCCTCACGCTTTACGTCTGTGAGCTGAGGAGGAGAAGGGAAGAGTGTGGGAGAAGGAGGAAGAAGACAAACTGAGTCTGAGGCTGCCACACCTCAGCCCACTCCCACATCCCGCTCACAAATCCAAAGAGACGTGGAGGAAAGTCCCAAGAGACGACTGGATTATTATTATTTTGAAGAAGAAACGTTTACATGATCAAGGAATACATTAATTTGGCTTCAAAATCAGAATCATCATTAAGTTTAATTCTGAATAATCATTTTCATTAGGAAGTGTTTACATGGTCTTTTTTAAAGCAGAATTACTTTTTATTCAAAATTAAATATTTTTTATACGCCCGTGATAAAACGGGACGTATTATGGTATGGCGCTGTCCGTCCGTCCGTCCGTCTGTGGACACTTCAGAGCTTTGTAGTTTAAAGTTCAAAGGTGACACACAGTTCCAGCTGCAGCGGTTGCTAGGCAACGGGAGAGAGAGAATACAAGACAACTACACATTACCTTGTCCGCGCTCTAGCTCGACAACCGTCTCACCTAGGAATGTCAAACTTCCAAACTGCACCAACAATTCATCTTTAACTGGGTTTGACAAATTCTAACTTAATTCTATATACAGTAATTCAAAGTACGGGCGTATTTTGCCCCGCTGGAGGAGCTCTTGTTTATTCAGAATTAAAGCTCTCTCAATGTGGCAAATGAAACCAAACACATGTTAGAATGTTGAGAAAACAACACAAGAATACCTTTTGCATAATAAGGACCCTTTAAGCTGGTCCAAACTCCTTCAAACCGCTCAGTATCTTGTGTTTTGTGTGGGACTTACACTTGTACTTCTGTAGTAGTATTGATCTGAGATGCTCCAGTGCAAACGACCTACATTCTACTTTTTATCACTTTAGTTCCAGGTTTTCCTCCCCGCCTCTGGGCGATGCTCTCTCTCTGTTTTTATCCTCCTCCCAAGGACACGGCTCCTCTTCCTCTCTGCAGTTCACCGGGTTAGCACGAGTACGCCTCTTTGAAAAGTGCTGATTCGGATGTAATATTGACAGCAGCTGAGGCGGGAGACGCAGGCTCTGACACATTAAGGTCATATTACCTCCTGCAAACCCATTTTCACTGCAGCAACAACTGCAGAGGGGCTAAAGATAGGAACAGGGCAACGCAAGACAAACTCCTGATTAAAAATGAATGGGGCTCAAATGCTAAACGTGTCAAAAGAGAATATGAATGCGAAAATGGACGTACAAATGATTCTCGGAAGACCTCAGTTAAAAAGTGTGGATTTTTTCTATTAAATTAAACTACAGACAGTTTTGTACTTCGTCTTAATTAATTTCTGTATGTTCACCTTGCGATAAAAGGGAACTCTCGATCTCAAGGACGTCTAAAACAGTAATGACAAATCTGTAGCCTACTTACTTTCAGTCAAATCAGTCAACCGGAAGGATTTGGACCAGTTTCTACTCCAAAACCACAAATAAAACATAACAAAAACCAAAAGGAGTGTATCTAGAATATATTATTTTTCACAGACGGCTCAAGATCATCCTGTGCAAGTCTCCAAGCAGTGGGAAGTTGACTTTAATTGCTCCAAAGTGAATTGGGAAACTGTACGGCAGAATCTACAGCTCTCATCTCGTAACCCCAATTATAAAGCTCTTAATTTCAATCGTATTCATCCAACGTATTTTACTCCGTGCACTTTGTTCAAAATAGGAGCTCTTCCTTCACCCAACTGTAAACCATTATCTTATCTTATTTAGTTTGGGAATGCACTCAATTATTCTCCTTTCTCTCAAATATAACAAAAAACAATACCATAGCTACCAGAAATATTTTTTTAACTGAATGATACGTCCAGTTTATGTTTAACGTTTATGGAAAGACTCATATTCTTAACAGGCCTAAACCGCAGCAAAGTGCCTTTAGCTGCAGGTGGAACACCCCACAGCTCGTGCACCTGCAAAGATGCATGTTGGACTTCATAAATATTGTATCTCTAGAGAAATGGGTTTCAGAAATCCATAAAACCAAACTCAAAAATATGCAATGTTTATCTTTAACAATGATTATTAAGATGATAATGATGATGATAATTGGGATGATAATATTGTTATTGTTGTTACTGTTGCCATTACTGCATGTATACGTGTATATATGTATAAATGTGGTCAATCGATACAAAATGAGTTCGACAGAATGTTTCAATAGAATGTTTTTTAAGAAACTGGCGTAAGTTTAGCCACAGCCCTCTCTGGTTTAGCTCCGCTTTAAATCTTTGTTTGCGAAGCGAGCTTGGTGCAAAGGCACTCGTTGGCGGAGGTGACTTGCGAACACGCGGTTCTGTTTGCGTAACGAAACACCCCTCATTTTGCGGTTTACACTCAAGTGCACTGTTTAGGACCTGTCTGAAATGACCCACACACTCACAGGAAATACCGCACATAGAAGCTTTCAGTGGAGTTTGGGACTAAAGCTCCTGGATCATGGAGCGAGGAGCACCTGACGCAGCGTACGAGCTCTGGATGTGTCTCCTTTGTGTTTGCGTGTCTGATTCGTGACCTGTTTCGTTCACGCTGGAGCATCGTTTGTGTGGTTTCGATGCAGAACGATGAAACTCCAGTATTCACATGTCTGCTCCGTGTGCGCAGGACACCAGGAGCCTTTTTCTTGTCTCTCGCTGTTTTCATTTGGTAACCCACGCAGAGGAAGGTTAAGTTTGAAATAAAAATGTTTAAATTAGTATTTTCCCTCCCGGTCTTTATTTTCAGTAGGTCATACAGTGTTGCGATAATTATTGATATCGACCGGTATAAAACACTTATATCATGATAGAGATTTCCGCCATATTGCCCAGCCCTAGTATACATATACCTTGGGTCAGGGGGGTAAAGGTCCTGGGGCGGGGTGGGTTTGGGGCAGGATGGGGTGGTGGGTGATTAGTACACATGTGCACTTATTCATTGTTTGGATTCCCTTCACCCATGAACACAAAAAAATCCAATAAAATAGTGATCACAAAAAAAACGCACACAAATTTACAAAAAATGTAATAGGAATTTTATATGAATTTGGTGAGATCTGCTTCATCTTTGACATGGGCATCGTCAAGACCCAACAAACGCCATCCGCAGGGACACCAGCTACACCTCTTCTTATATTTACCCCCAAAGAATTCAAGCAGCATTTGAAATCTGGCTTTCCTTTATGTGGAGCTTGTTCCCGCTTAAAATGAGAGTACATCCGACAGAAGAGGTCAAAACTCCAGAGCCTCGTCTTCACAAAGAGTCCAGTCATTTGTCTGTGCTCCAAAGGGTTCAGAAACACACTCAGCTTGAATTGAGAGTAATTTTCATCAAACGTTTTAGGAAAAATGGGCCGGAATAGTAAAAGGTTAAAAGTTATGGACGATCTGAGCACGAAAATGGTGAAGATGTTTGATTTAAATAAAACATGACTTTGCTCAGGTGGGGTAAGGAGATGGACAGAATGCCAAGGTTAAGAAATACTTTAATATTAAACCCCCGAAGACTGAAAGGCAATTTTAGTGCATTTTTCCTCGCCTGGATTTTTTTTCTTAATTTTGCTTTTAAAACTGCCCCTTTTACCCTATAATGAAGTGTTCTACCTCCTTTTGTTCAGTACAGCCTGTTATTTCACAATCTGCTGCTGTAGTTGTGTCATGTGGCTGTAATAAAAGCTACAGGACCAGAAATCAAGATAAAAAAAAAAAAATCAGGAAATAAAAATTCACACTCTTTTATACCAAACACACAGCAAACATGTATAAACAACTTTTTGGACACAAAAATTGCTTAATATAGGACCTTAGCTACAAAAATGCAAAATATCAAGTCTGTAAGTAAATTAAAAATCTCCTTATTGCCCTAAAAACAAAAAAAAGTGTAATCGCTCCATTACTTTTCTGGTCCAGTTATGGAAACAGCTCCTGTCAGGTCCAGGGCCAGAGCCACAGCACTTCTGCATTTCCAGGTGTTTATTACATTTGGATTTGTTCATTTGGACTGAAATAAACCTTTAAATAAAAATAGAAAGAGATGCACAATTACACACACCAAGATGTGTCATTTTCCGTGTGTGAGAATTAACTCCACTTAGAGCGACTTTTTCCCTCGTTATAAACACACACGCTCGAGAGCGTTCAGCGCATCGACCATCTTGACTCACTTCACTCTTTGGCAAAGTTTGGCTCCATCAAAATGGACGGAGCGCATGAGTTTGGGGAAAACAAAGTTCCTATTGGACACTCGCTTTGCACAAATCATCACGCAGCATAGGATAAAGCCGCAGAAATGTACGGAAACCTCTATGTCTGCACTTTCAGAGGGAAAAAAGGAAGTTTCTGTCTTTTACAGTTAGAAAGTTATGCGTGGTTATAGAAAACATATTCCTCAGTATCTTATACGATGTCGTAGGTCTTCGAGTGTTTTAATCTTGTTTGGAAAATTCCTTCTCTACATTTGGGCGTTTGGGTATTTGACCCGTCCGTCTGTGCCCTGGGACCATCTCCACATCTTTGACTCCGTGTCCGGACTTTCTCCACAAAGTCTGTCACACAAAACATTTCACTTTCAAATCACCAGTGCAGACAAAACAAACCAGGGTTTTACTTTCGTTTCCTCTCGTACAGATCCGTTCTTAATTAAAGCAAACCCATTCTGCAAAGTCATCTTTTCGGCACTTTTAATGTTGTCGTAGTTTCTTTCTCATTTATCCTCTCCAAGTTGAATGTGGAGCGATGCGTGCACATTTGAGCAATCTTTAATCGCTTATTTTCAAGACTCCATTTTCTCGATCAATTCCAGTTTTATAGCGCTCCATCTGAGTCTTTGTTTTGATGACATTGATCCCACTGGGCTCCTCAGTTTCTCATGCAGAAGTCGGCGAACTAGTTTCTTTTATGAAGTCATTTTAGGTGAATTTGCGATTGTAAATGTCCAAATTATAACAGAATGATCCAAGCGTGTCATAGATTATAACTACAGAGCGGACACGAGCACAGGATGTGTTCTTTAAATCATTATACAGTGGACAATAAAACGTGACACGAAGTTCATCCTTATTAATTTCACAAAATAAATGCGTTGCAGTTTCTTTGTATTTGTCAAATCATACCTATTGTGTATACTGAATATTTAGGATAATATTTTAAACTTCACACACCTTCAGTAGAATCATTTTGGTCATTTCAGTCCTGGAATTGCCCATCTTTACTGAACTAATGGTAAAAGGAGCTGTAAACGTGAAAATCACTATTGCATAACATCACAAGTTGGAGAAAAGTAATTTTGAGCTTTGGAGATCGAGATATACTAATAATGCTAATAATAAAAGGTTACTAAAACATGTTTGACTGGCAAAGTTTACATGTTTTTTAATTCCTAATGAATTATTCTGAATTAAATAGTTCAGAATTAAAATATTCTCCAAGATACATGGAAATAATCATTCTGAATTGAGGTTTAGATTAAAAACATGTTAAATCGCCTTTACTTCTGATTCTGGTGCTAATTGGACAGCGACACAAACGTATTTACGTCTTTGGGAAGAAAACGCACACTTCAGCTTCTCCCGGCTTTTCTGTCATCTCGGTTTGTCGTTTCACCGCCGACACAAACATGATTCAAACTTTTTCCTTCGTTGTTCCGATGATAATGAAGCAGCAGCTGGAGAATTCTCTCCTCACGCTTTACGTCTGTGAGCGCACAAAACAAAACCTGAGGTCCTCTTGGACTTCTTTAAAGCACCTCATTTACTAATTACCTGTCCAGGCTCCGGACGAAGGGTGATGGAGCCTTTTTAGTCCTGGCGCCTTGGCTTTAGAGCGACCTGCCTGAGGAGATAAGGCTGCACCAGCAGTATTAGGGCTTGGGTATCATTAAGAAGTTGGTGGTACGATACATACCTCGATGCATACGCCACGCTATGACACAAATCTAGATATGGTGCACTTTCAGTTTCATACCATATATTTCAATTGATTCAATACTTTTTTTGTTTTTTTAAAGGCTACATGATGACTTTGACACTAAAAGTCTTTGTTAAACCACTAAAACACACCCAGTTTAATCATCGAAACAGTGAAAATATCAAATGTGTCGCACAAACGAGTTCCCTTCCACTAAACAAGCAACAAAACTGTAATGCTGTAACAATAAAATATATCAAAAAATACTCGATATATCGATACACTGAGTGACCTGGGGTTCATTAAATATGAACACCGTATAGATTTAATTGATCCCACTCATTTGTATTTGATAATAAATCAAATCCACTCACTGTTTAACAAGTTAACAAGCTAAAACCCGAAGAAAGATAATGAATAATAGCATGACATGATAAAATGTGATCACCACAAAGATTTTTATTAAACCTATATTAACTTTTGTTAATAATTCATGGAATAAATCAAGCAAGAAAAAAATTAAAGGCTTAAGTCAGGCTCATTAATAATAAAGGTATTTAGATATTTAGATTTAACTTTTAACAAAAAAAGAGACTCAAGAAGGGAATAAAAAAATAAAAATCAATCAATAAAAAAGTGATAAAATAAATACATTCAAAATATTTTTTTTTCTTTATTAAATAAGCTAAATAAATGTGTGTAGTGTTCCTGTAAAGCGAGCTAACAACCTAAACGCTGATAACCTACACCAGGCATGTCCGAACTCTGGCCCTGGGGGCCAAATGTGGCCCTCAGATCACTTGTTTTGGCCCTCAGGCTTCCAGGTGAATTGGTCCAAACTACGGCAAGTCGTACTTTTTACTGCATGTTTTTGAAATCTACCCTGATCAAGCAGATCAGTGTGTCCTTCTGAGGGTCTGAGCCTGAACAAAGGTCTGGAGAGTCATTCAAACCTGTTACAAATGCACAGATTTGAATTACTCACTGTTTTGACCCTCAGTCTATGACCCTTGAACGGCCTCACGCTGCTCTGTTTTAATATGTGGCCCTTGATGATAAAAGTTTGGACACCCCTCATCTACGTAGTCCCACGGCCCTTGTTGCCCACTGGTGCAAAACTGAACATGTTTTGCGGTCCTCTGTACGGCGCTTGAGGCCCTATGGTTAAGAATCACTGGTTTAAATCACTTGTTAAAACTCATTTTTACTGGTTGGCCTTCCTTTAGCTGGTATTATCTTGATTTTATTCCTTATTTGTGATTTATTTCATTCATTTATTTATTATAATGAATTGAATTGTTTGCATCATTGTCTGTTTTCATATGAGTTTCAGTTTTGTTTTTGTAAGATTTTGGATTTATTATTACAATTAGGCTACTATATGGCATCAAAATGATCCCTACATTTTTTCCATCTCTTTTTGAAACCTGTAGCCCATATGCGCTGCTTCAAACCCACGTAGTATCTGTATTTTCCCTGCTCCGGCGCCTGTGCTTCTTATCGGAGCGTATTCCAGAGCAGATGTTTCAGCACTGGAGCTGTTCACACGAGCTCCCGTCCACGCGTCAGACATGTCCAATACATCGCCGTGGCAACATCAATAATGCATCGCTGCCTCTCGGTAAAAGCCTTATTCATATGAAGCCTATGAGGGGAGCGTATTGACGAGCGCTGGTCCGACCGGCTCCTGTCACCACGGCGACAGGTGACCTCTACAGGACGTCCCACGCAGGGATAGTGACGGCGGCTCGAGGAGGGGGGGCGTCCACAGAGAATACGCTGTAATTAGACTAAAAGGACTGGGTCTTTGGCTCGATTTTGCTCCCCTAATAAGATCTGTCAGTACATAAGTCACTCCTAATTCACTTTATTCACTGCCAGGAAAAGATAGACAATTCCAGCTTTGAACGGCGATTCATCATAATGCATTATTTTGTCTTTGGAAAGTCAAGTTTGACCTCAGAAAAGCAAGGATACATAAAACAAAATCAGCTTTTTATTTATAAAGTTGTAAAGGTGGAATCACTACTCGTATCTGCAAGAGGTGGAAAAAAGTACTGAAAAAATGTGATTAAGTAAAAGGATCTTTAATTCAGGTTAATTCAGGTTTATTTCTTTAACACATTTAAAAGAATGTCAGCTGACCAAAGTGTTTCACATACAAGTTAAAGACAGAAGAAACATATACACATACACATCTTTACTTTGCTTAATTCCTACTCAAATAAAAAGTAAAAGTAACTGTCACGGGGTCCTCTTCAAAACACTCTGAGTCGGGATGCTCGGTTTAGGATGTTTTATTCCACAGTGCAGAACAGGAAAACAGGCGCAAAAATGGGTGCCGGAAATATTTACAGTGAAACAGTGAGAAAAAAGGTCTATTTACAGGGCAGGCCAAAAGGTCGACTTCTCCTTCAAGTCTCTCTCTAGTTCTCGCTCCACTCTCCCTTAGTCTCTCAGTCGTTTGCTTGCTCGCTCCCTCGCTTTTCCAGCGAAACACGACCTTCATTGTAGCCAGGACACAAGACACGACCCGACCAGACACGACGAGAGTAGAGACTAGACTGACACAGGTGCTGAGCGGCAGGGCGCACCTTTATACCCCCCTCGCCCCTCCCACCTTACGTAACTCCCCTCTAAAAGCTTAATTAAATAATTTCTACAACTAAATGATTAATATTACTGGGGCCAACAGTTACACATAGAGAACTGCTTTGATCTCACCTCCATAAATGCCCGAAAATGGGTTAAACACAAATAAAACACAGTTAATTGTCCAGGCCAGTCACCTGTGGCTCACATGACCCCGGAGCGCGCACAACGGGAGGATTTAAGCTCCTGACGTGGATGTGTCCGGGTTTGCCAGTGCGCACCGGGATGCGACAGCAGCGGCAGCGCGAGGGCAAGTAACAGTCGACCACCGCGGGTCTCTGAAGGACAGCTCCGGCGCCTCCAAGTGTGCACCCTTAGACGCGGCCGAGAACACGCAAAAGCGAAGTCCACTGCGCGCCCGCACCACAGCGCCCGCACCGCAGCGCCCGCACCGCAGCGCCCGCACCGTAGCGCCCGCAGCGCGGAGCCCAGCAAACAAGGAAACAGGTGAGCACGCGTCTTCCCACGCTTTCCCCCGGGGACCGTGCTCTCAGGGACGGACCTGCTCCGTCACAGTAACGATTTAAAAATTGACTCGAGTGAAAGTAAAAAAAGTACTACATTTAAAATATAATCTGAGTAAAAGCTGTAAAAGAAAAAAAAAGTCATAAATCTAATTCAGCACAAGTTGTTTTAATCAACTTTTAGGTGATATATGCAAACTTTGTATATTTTAAAGACAACTGAGCTGAACCCTGACACTGAGCTCTTCCTACTTTTTATAGAACTTTATGGAACTTAGAACTTTAATTGCATAACAAATTAACTAATTCTGAATTATTTGGTCCAACTCACAACACGACAGCTCTGTGCGGTGGGAAAGGTGCAATTTTGCATTATTATTATGTTCAACTATTTTGCGTTCGAAGGTAAATAACTGCCCGAGCTTTAGACAAGGGTTTCCTTCGCTTTCCTCTCGAGAATTATTCAGTTGCACCTTCTTCTTCTTCCTGAATATCGTCCATGTCGACCTCGATCTCTGGCACCAGCATCGTCCAGGTTGATCCAAGACGGACTGACGGTTCTGCACAATGACTGAACGTTCTATAGGGAAAATGCCACACGTGCAAACTTGTGCAACTTCCTTTCCTTTCCGGCAGATTGTTGTTTTTTTTTTCCACATTTAATTTTCAATCAGACTGATTTTATGCAGTAACGAGGTTGGGTTCCAGTGTAATGAAGTAAAAATACTTCAAAATGTACTTGTGTTAAAGTAAAATGACCTATTTCAAAAACGACTTAAAACATTTACAAAATACTCAGGAAAAGTACTCGGTTAAAGTAATGTGAGTAAATGTAACTCGCTACTTTCCACCCTTGATCTATGGATATGTCATTTCTCTGCCTGGAATGTTCCACAGTGTGACATTAAACGTATTCCCCAAATCTCATGTTTAGTGAGACATGGGAATTGCCAAAACCCGACAAATGCTTAATCTGCAGTTTTTCAGGCCATCCCCAGAGGCACCAGCTACATATTCATATATTTATCTAAGAATTCAGGCGTAAATTGAAATCTGACTTTCCTGTGTTGAGCTTGTTCCCCTTAAAATGAAAATAGATCAGACAGAAAGTACAGAAAAACTCGAGAGCATCAGCTTCACAAAGAGTTCAGTCATTTGTCTGCGCTCCGAAGGGTTCAGAAACAGATTCAGCTTGAATTGAGAGTTATTCTCGGCAGACGTTTTAGGAAAAATGGGCCGGAATAGTAAAAGGTTAAAAGTTGTGGACGATCTGAGCATGAAAATGGTGAAAATGTTTGATTTAAATAATACACGACTTTGCTCAGTTGTTATAAGGGAGATGGACAGGATGCCAAAGTTAAGAAATGCTTTATTATTAATCTTATGTTTGGAAAATCCCTTCTTTGCATTTGGGCGTTTGACCCATCCGTCATTTCTCTGCCTGGAATGTTCCACAGTGCGGCATTAAACAGCTCTACTTTACATTTATTCAATTACAGGTGGTTTTATATAACTAAATCTGCTTCTGTGAGTCTATACGGCGCTGTGATTGGTTGAATCTGCCTGCCACTCACTCACACATGACAGAGACTGACCAATAGGAGCAGAGTATTAGGAATACATTGAAGACAATACAATCTAAGGGTTTCAGAGTGATGAAAAATTAGCACTGTTGCCATAAAAATGAGCAATTCAGCACCAAATTGTCCTCAGCATGTCCTATAAACACAAAGCTTAAACCATTTATTAAAATACATTAATCTCAATTTTGGTTTGGCAGTGACTAGGCTCCACATAAGTCTTTAATTTCCGTTAATACCGACTTAGTTTTGAGCCACTTTTCTATCCTCGTGTGAATGTGGTTAATTTTTTTTTCAGCCCTGTGGTCATACATCTCATTTCCAGTCTATTCCCAGAACTGTAATAAATCTCTAAATTGGGAATATTTTCATGTTTTTTTTTCTTTTTCCCCCACATAATTGGAGTTGTACCCAGTTTTCCGGCTTATCGCACTTTCCCAAATTTCCCCCCAGCGTCTCAAAGCCTTCTGCCCATCTGCCATCTCCTTACCCGCGAAGTAAAAACGGGATTTAAGACAAACTACAAACAGACTCGAACATGGACCATTTAGGACACAGTACATAACCTGAGAATCAAGTTGTACGGATCTCTATGGTGGAATATTTAGGACTTACCGTGGAAACACAATGCGCACATAAACAAACACTGTCAAGAAAATCTACTCTTTATTCCTTCTTTTAGTGAACAAAATATAATCGATCTGTCACACAAAAAGCAGGACTAAAGCAGGACTAAAGCCAGGGCAAACTGGCAGTGGCAACCAAAAATATCAACAAACAACATGGTACAATTTTCTCACGTGGTAAATGAAAAAATATGAATAATTGACCTTTCACACTATGGAAAGAAACCAGACGTGAACTATAACACAGTTCATAACAGACCTAGGACTGGGCCAGTTTTTTATTTTTATTCTACAACAATAGAATAAAACATTAAATAATACAATAATATAAATAGAAATAATACACATAAAGCAATACATAATCATATGGAAAGGCCCCTTTTATTTTTATATTCAGGCTTATTTATCAATTCATTTTCCTTTCTTTTTTTCCCACATTTGTCTTAATAAACACTTTAAGTTATTACTAAGTCACTCATAATTCTCACCATCATCATTTACTTACATCATTTTTTTTCACTATAACCTTAAAGCATAATTTTAATGGCACTTCCCTCTTATTTATTCATGAATTGTCTTTTTTTTTTTTGGTCTTGAGCATTATGTATTTTTTTATTAACTACATTTTAGGTCACTAATTTTCCATTACTAATAACATTTTAGATCATTTCTTTTCCATTACCAATAGCATTTTAGGTCCCTATTTTTCCGTTACCAATAATGTTTTAGGTCCCTATTTTTCCATTTCTAATGCCATTTTACGTCCCTACTTCACCGTTATTAATAACATTTTAGGTCCCTATTTTTCCATTACTCATAACATTTTAGGACCCTATTTTTCCATTACTAATAACATTTAACATCACTGTTTTTCTATTACCAATATAATTTTATGTCCCTACTTTTCCATTACAAATGACATTTTAGGTCACCACTTTTCCATTAACAATAACATTTTAGTCCCTAGTTTTCTATTACCAGTAATATTTTAGGTCTCTACTTTACCATTACTAATAACAGTTAAGGTCCCTACTTTTCCATTACCAAAACTTTTTAGGCCATTACTTTTCCATTACTAACGACATTTTAGGTCACTACATTTACTTTACCAATAACACTTTAGGTCACTACTTTGCCATTACTAAACATTTTAGATCCTCTGGGTTTCCATTACTAATAACATTTAGGTCCCCACTTTTCCATTACTAATAACATTTAGGTCCCTACTTTTCCATTACTAATAACATTTAGGTCCCTACTTTTCCATTACTAATAACATTTAGGTCACTATTACACTAGACTAGACCAGATTTAAATGAACCAAGAAGACCAGGACTAAACCAGATCTAAATCAAGTGTAACTCTGGTCTAGTGTAGGTCTACTCTAAATTATAGAACAGACCATACTGCTTGGGTGCTCTACAATCTTTACCTGATGGTTCTGCAACATAAATCCACAAGTTAATTACAGTTTATAGGGCTATACAGTGTTCTCCTGTCATGTGAACCCCCTCAAAACAGTTGACTCTCCAGGCTATGGCTAACTGGAGCAATACAGAGCTCCCCATTACCTCCATACCCACCACATATCACAGCAGAAACACCCCTCGAGGCCACGGTGAAGGCTCAGGACCACGGACAGCTCTAATCAGGACTATACGTAATACCAGTGAGTGATGCTTGTTGCCTGGATGTGTGTAATATTGGACATGAGAGGTGATAAACTGATGGTCAACCGCATTTTCATCAATAATAAATGTGTACAGAGGGTTTCTTACAGCACATTGTACACTGATCTTGTATGCGGTAGCCAAAATAGAAAGCTAAATAGAGGCACTGGTCTGTCTGAAGTTAGAGCTGAACTTTTGTTTTTGCACAATCCGACCATAAAGAACCGACTTAGCTGGAACTACAACATGTGAGCTGATTTGTGCTGCTAAACAAGTATCTCGCTAATAGCATTACAGTCACAAGCTAGCTAGCATTAGCCAACAGTTTTTTAGGTACTTTCACCTTTTTGCTGAAATTCAAACTCCTAAACAGGACCACGAACACTCATAATGATCACAAGTTCCTGAAAATATGGTTTAAATTGATTTTTGTATTTTTTCTTGAGTTTTCAGACTATCTTTAAAGTTTCCTAATGTGTGCATTGTGTCACCATGGTAACCTCTGAACATTCTGCCATAGACGTACAGGCAGAACACCCCCAACATGATCACAGCAAAGCATCAATACTGAAATGTAAACTTTAAAGCGATTAAAATGCACTTTTACCTTTCTTGCCTTCATGTTATGTTATATTTAGTCATTGTTTTGCTTGGAATGTTTCACAGTAGGGCATTAATGGCAAAGGAGAAATTCAATTTGTCAACTGGACAAAAGTTTTTTTTGGTCAAATACGTTTTGCCGCTCATCCAAGCTGCCATTTTCAGTTCTGGTCAGAATTCTGCCTGAAGATGTAGCTTGGACGAGCTGGGAAATGTACCAAATGTACCAAAATAAACTTTTGTCCAGTTGACAAACTGAATTTCAACTTTGCAGTGGATTCTACCTGGACGGCTGAAGGATTTTACCCACAGTCGGGCATTAAGCTTATTTATCTCCTTATAGAGCCAAGAACTGGTCAGATTTGTGGAGAGGCGAGCCCACACACAGTAAAACTAAACTTTTATTCAAGATACTTTTTAATCAATAAAAAAGCAAGATGGGTTATGTATAATGCACTACTTTTAAGGCCAAGCAATAACATCTCCAAGTAGGTGACATACCCTCCACTAGTAGTTACATAATCCACCTTTACGATGATTAGCCCTGATTTATGCCTTTTTTTTGAAGAAGGAAAAACAAATCTTTATATCTACCTCACCAAAGTGGAAAAAAAAAACATTCCAGTTCATAAGATCTTCCAAATGCACTTCCACATCTAACTGCTCTTTTATAAACACGCAAAGTCCCGCCGAACAAGTCGTCTTAAATATTAGCACGTGTTTTCTCGGTCCTCTTTGGTGCGTGGTGAAGTGTGCTCACTCCTCCTCTGATGTGTCACCCTTTCCTCTGAGCGCCGAGATAATGAACACCCAAAGGACCCGGCGCACCCACGGATCACGTACAACATACAGACACTAAAGTGCTGCAGATAGATAGGCCAGCGCTCTGAATCTGTGATGTCGGCCTCGCAGGGTGTAGCGGACCCAGAGGCAGCTGTGTTCTGCTACCAAACTGGAAGAAGGACGAACGTAACGGCAATAAGGCCCCTGGTACTTTGCGGTGTGTTTGTCTTCTTTAATACGCCGCTGTAGATTTGAGCCACAGTCTTGGTATTTTCAAAGGTGCACAGTGGATTTTTCCATGTGCTTTTCTCTGGTGATTAGCAGCACCGATGTAATACTAGTGTTAGATATCGGGGCCAATACCAAAATCAGCTTCCAAATGTCTGTTGAGTTGATATTTTGGTTGACCATACGAAATTCATGTCATAAAAGAGCTATTTGCTGGTTGTAGTCGACCCAGAAAGTCTCAGTGTTTATATAAAGATATTCTGTGGTTACTTGAGAGATAAATTACAGCTACAAAACGCATATGGATCAGTTCTGTCTTATTTTAGTTTTGTTAAAAAGAAATAAATGGTCTTTCAGTCTCAGTCTCTGCACTGGTATCGGCTGATATTGATGGTACCATTTGTTCTTTTGAGTTTCAATTAAGGAACGAACAACAATAAAATGGGAAAAAGCATATTTCATCATTCCATTTTAGTGTTAAACAAACAAACAAACAAAGAAAAAACAGATTTTGACCCCTATTTCCAACATTTAATTTAAAGTTTATCTCGATGTCAATTTCAATTTTGATATTTTCTTCTCTATGGTTTATTTTCTCCGGAAGTTCTGCTGTTAGACGGACTTCCCTGAAAAATCGTTGCAGTTTTGTGGACAAACATTCTTCTTTTATAGTGACTTGTTTACTTTCTAACGTCTTAGAAAGTAGCTGTTGAACTCTATGAGGAGAAACAGGAAGCAGCGATAAACTCTCCTTTGTTCAGGTGACACCACAGAACTATAATAAAAAATAGTTTCTATTGTAGATCCATGGTTGACACTGAATTCACATGCGGCACTTTGAGCAGCAGAACTTCTGGAGCAAATCAACCAGAGAGAATAAAATATCAAAATTAAAATAGGCACTGAGACTGTTTTTTCATTGGTGTCATTTGAAATAAACTTTGAATTAAATATTGGAAATGGAGATGCAAATCTGTTTTGTTTGGCACTGAAACGGAATAATGAAAGAATAAACTCTTCCCGTTTTATTGTTTTTTGTTCTTAGTTGAAATTTAAAGGAACGAATGGCACACGGACCACTGACAAATCCTTAAAGCCATAGTATTGAAATTGGTATCAGAACTGAAAAATCTGTAATGGAGATGCCGCTAATATTCCACAGAATGACAAACTCTTTTATTTGTGAAATTCCTCAGTCGAGGCAGCATCACAGCAACAGAGAAATCCAGTTCTGTACTAAATGTGGCCATACCGGCTCGTCAAAGCCTGAACCTGTCAGATCTCAGAAGCTAAGCAGGGCCGGGCCTGGTTAGTACTTGGATGGGAGACCACTGGGAACTCCAGGTGCCACAGTGGGGCCAGTCGCAAAAACTGGTGTTGTGTCCTTAGGCAAGACACATCACCCACATTGCCTAGTATGAATGTGGTGTGTGTGTGAGTGTTGGTGGTGGTCGGAGGGGCCGATGGCGCAGATTGGAGCCTCACTTCCGTCAGTCTGCCCCAGGGCAGCTGTGGCTACAAGAGTAGTTTACCACCACCGGGTCTGGAGTGAATGAATAATGCTCTGTAAAGCGTCTTTGAGTGTCCAGAAAAGCGCTGTATAAAACTGATGCATTATTATTATTATTATTAAATGCACAGCTCAAATACGTAATATCGATTAAAAAAACGTTTGTCCAGTTGGCAGAATTGAATTTCTCTTTTGCTATAAACTTCTTTATCTCACATAAGCAAATGACGCCACCAGGTTAATTTACAAGTAAGATCTGTGAAGAGGCAACCCTGCCTCACTGTAACAATGCATGTTTTTCAAAGTACAGTATGTCTGAACAATTACAATGCCTGTAACTGTAAGATAGATCAATTTAATGCCCTACTGTGGAATATTCCAGGCAAAGCAATAACATCTCCATGGAGACAAACAGGAAGTGTGCCCGCTATCGGAAAAATGAATCATTAAACTGAAGGTCAACTGAAAAAACGGACCAATATTCATCAATCCGTGTTATCTGCAATATTTTAACATTTGACTTTTTACTATTTGAAGGATGTACTTTTTCTTTTACTTTTCATTTATTGCCCTTCTGAAACCCACGGAAAGCCAAATGAAAAATCCCTCTGTTAAAATAAAGCTCAGATTAAATTCCAGCTTGAGTCACGCATGGCCTCAGATCAACTTTTATTATTTTTTTTCTGTGGTTTTCGGTAAAAGGGCGGCGCAGTTCTCCGTCTGTCCTGTAGGGGCGCTGCGTTTGTGTTGAAAGGCGTTTTTGGCTGCAGATGCTGTGTACGGCGCTGAGCTGTAGGGGGCCCCGCGGAGCCTTTTTTCTGCCCGTGCAGTCTGTCCATGTGCCTCTGCGCGGCTCCTCTGGCTCCCGGCCCGGAGTTTTGGATCAACATCAACCCTCCTGCTAAGACTGCGCTTTATTCTGCTTCTCTCTTTCCTCCTCCCTCTGTCTCTCTGTCTCTCTTTCCTCCTCCCTCTGTCTCTCTGTCTCTCTTTCCTCCTTCCTCTGTCTCTCTGTCTCTCTTTCCTCCTCCCTCTGTCTCTCTGTCTCTTTCCTCCTCCCTCTGTTTCTCTTTCCTCCTCCCTCTGTCCCTCTGTCTCTCTTTCCTCCTCCCTCTGTCTCTCTTTCCTCCTCCCTCTGTCTCTCTTTCCTCCTCCCTCTGTCTCTCTTTCCTCCTCCCTCTGTCTCTCTTTCCTCCTCCCTCTGTCTCTCTTTCCTCCTCCCTCTGTCCCTCTGTCTCTCTTTCCTCCTCCCTCTGTCTCTCTTTCCTCCTCTCTCTGTCTCTCTTCCCTCTCTCCCTCTGTCTCTCTTTCCTCCTCCCTCTGTCTCTCTTTCCTCCTCCCTCTCTCTGTCTCTCTTTCCTCCTCCCTCTCTCTGTCTCTCTTTCCTCCTCCCTCTCTCTGTCTCTCTTTCCTCCTCTCTCTCTCTCTTTCCTCCTCTCTCTCTCTCTTTCCTCCTCTCTCTCTCTCTTTCCTCCTCTCTCTGTCTCTCTTTCCTCTTCCCTCTCTCTGTCTCTCTTTCCTCCTCCCTCTCTCTGTCTCTCTCTTTTTCCTCTTCCCTCTGTGTCTCTCTTCCCTCCCTGTTAATCTTTCTCTCTCTCTTTCCTCCACCCTCTCCCTGTCTCTCTTCCTCCTCTCTTTAAACCTCTCTCTTTTTCCTCTCCCATTCTCTCTCCTCCCTTTTAACCTCTCTTTCTGTCTCCCTTTCTCTCTCTCTCTGTCTTTCTTCTCTCCATGTTAAACTCTACCTCCCCCTCCCTGTTAGCTTCTTCTCTCTCTCTCTCTCTTTCTCTCTATCTCTCTAATCTCTCTCTCTCGTTCTGTAAACCTCTCTGTCCTTCTGTCACTCTTTCACTCTCTCTTCCCTCCCGTTTAACCTCTTTCTTTCCTCTTCTCTCTCTCTGCCCCCCTTAAACCCTTCCCCCTCTCTGTCACTCCATTTTCTGTTTCTCTCTTCTATCTCTCTCTTCTCTCTCTTCCCTCTCCTGGGACCTTAGCCTAAGGACATGTGCAATGTTCTGTGTGTCTTCCTGTCTTCTTTTCTCTCTCTCTCTGTCTTTCTTCAATTATCTCCCTCCCTCCACCTCTCTCCGTCTTTCTCTCTCCCTCCCTCTCTCTTTCTCTCTAGCTCCTTATCACCTTCCTCCTTCTCTCCCTCACTTTTTGGATCCCAGCCTAATGACATGTCCAATGCTCCGTGTTGTCCTGTCTGGCTTCTTTTCGCTTTCTCTCTTTCACTCACTCTCTCACCTTATCCCTCTCTTCCTCTCCTCTTCTTCTATCTCCCTCTCTCCCTCTCTCATTGGACTCCAGCCTAAGGACATGTGCAGTGCTCTGTATCTTGCTCTCTTTCTTTCTCTCTCTCTCCCTCCTCCTCTCATTGGACTCCAGCCTAAGGACATGTCCAGTTCTCTGTGTTTTGCTCTTTTCCTTTCTCTCTTTCTCTTTCTCTCTTGCTCTCCCCCCTTATCTCTCTCTCCTCCTCCCCTCTTTCTCTCCCTCTCTCATTGGACTTCAGCCTAAGGACATGTGCAGTGCTTTGTATCTTTCTATCTGCTGTCTACTTTCGTCTTTCTCTCTCTCTCTCTGTCTCTCTCCCTCTCCTCTTATCTCTCTTCCCCTCCTCTCTTTCTCTTTTTCCCTCCCTCCCTTATTGGACTCTGGCCTAAGGACATGGGCAGTGCTCTGTCTCTTTTTCTCCCTTTCCTTTCTTTGTATCTCTGTCCGTCCTCTCTTTTTCTCTTTGTAACTCTCTTTCTCTCCTCTATTTCTCTCTCTCTATTTCTTTCATTGTCTCATTCTCTCTTTGTCTCTCAGTGTCTCTCCCTGCCCCCTCTCTTTTTCTTTCTCTTTGTATCTCTCTCTCTCCCTCCATCCCTCTTTCACTCTCTCTCGTTCTGTCTCTCTCTCTGCCTCTCTCTCTTTTTCTCTTTGTATCCCTCCCTCCCGCCTTTGTCTCTCTCCCTCCTTTCTCTCTCCATCCTCTCTTTCCTTGTCCCTATTTTCTCTCTCCCCCCTTCTCTCTTCCTCCTTTCTCTCTCTCTCTCTTCCCTCTCTCCCTCTGTCTCTCTTTCCTCCTCCCTCTGTCTCTCTTTCCTCCTCTCTCTCTGTCTCTCTTCCCTCTCTCCCTCTGTCTCTCTTTCCTCCTCCCTCTGTCTCTCTTTCCTCCTCTCTCTCTGTCTCTCTTTCCTCCTCTCTCTGTCTCTCTTTCCTCCTCCTCTCTCTGTCTCTCTTTCCTCCTCCCTCTGTCTCTTTCCTCCTCCCTCTGTCTCTTTCCTCCTCCCTCTGTCTCTTTCCTCCTCCCTCTGTCTCTCTTTCCTCCTCCCTCTGTCTCTCTTTCCTCCCCCCTCTCTCTGTCTCTCTCTAACCCCTCCCCTCTGTAAACCTCTCTCTCCTTTTCCTCTTCCCTCTGTGTCTCTCTTCCCTCCCTGTTAATCTTTCTCTCTCTTTCCTCCACCCTCTCCCTGTCTCTCTTCCTCCTCTCTTTAAACCTCTCTCATTTTCCTCTCCCATTCTCTCTCCTCCCTTTTAACCTCTCTTTCTGTCTCCCTTTCTCTCTCTCTCTGTCTTTCTTCTCTCCATGTTAATCTCTACCTCCCCCTCCCTGTTAGCTTCTTCTCTCTCTCTCTCTCTTTCTCTCTCTCTCTCTCTCTAATCTCTCTCTCTCTCGTTCTGTAAACCTCTCTGTCCTTCTGTCACTCTTTCACTCTCTCTTCCCTCCCGTTTAACCTCTTTCTTTCCTCTTCTCTCTCTCTGCCCCCCTTAAACCCTTCCCCCTCTCTGTCACTCCATTTTCTGTTTCTCCCTTCTCTCTCTCTCTTCTCTCTCTTCCCTCTCCTGGGACCTTAGCCTAAGGACATGTGCAATGTTCTGTGTGTCTTCTTTTCTCTCTCTCTCTCTCTGTCTTTCTTCAATTATCTCCCTCCCTCCACCTCTCTCTCCGTCTTTCTCTCTCCCTCCCAATCTCTTTCTCTCTAGCTCCTTATCACCTTCCTCCTTCTCTCTCTCACTTTTTGGATCCCAGCCTAATGACATGTCCAATGCTCCGTGTTGTCCTGTCTTGCTTCTTTTCGCTTTCTCTCTTTCACTCACTCTCTCACCTTATCCCTCTCTTCCTCTCCTCTTCTTCTATCTCCCTCTCTCCCTCTCTCATTGGACTCCAGCCTAAGGACATGTGCAGTGCTCTGTATCTTGCTCTCTTTCTTTCTCTCTCTCTCCCTCCTCCTCTCATTGGACTCCAGCCTAAGGACATGTCCAGTTCTCTGTGTTTTGCTCTTTTCCTTTCTCTCTTTCTCTTTCTCTCTCGCTCTCCCCCCTTATCTCTCTCTCCTCCTCCCCTCTTTCTCTCCCTCTCTCATTGGACTTCAGCCTAAGGACATGTGCAGTGCTCTGTATCTTTCTATCTGCTGTCTACTTTCGTTTTTCTCTCTCTCTCTCTCTCTCCCTCTCCTCTTATCTCTCTTCCCCTCCTCTCTTTCTCTTTTTCCCTCCCTCCCTTATTGGACTCTGGCCTAAGGACATGGGCAGTGCTCTGTCTTTTCTTTCTCTGTCTGTCTCTTTTTCTCTGTTTCCTTTCTTTGTATCTCTGTCCGTCCTCTCTTTTTCTCTTTGTAACTCTCTTTCTCTCCTCTATTTCTCTCTCTCTATTTCTTTCATTGTCTCATTCTCTCTTTGTCTCTCAGTGTCTCTCCCTGCCCCCTCTCTTTTTCTTTCTCTTTGTATCTCTCTCTCTCCCTCCATCCCTCTTTCACTCTCTCTCGTTCTGTCTCTCTCTCTGCCTCTCTCTCTTTTTCTCTTTGTATCCCTCCCTCCCGCCTTTGTCTCTCTCCCTCCTTTCTCTCTCCATCCTCTCTTTCCTTCTCCCTATTTTCTCTCTCCCCCTTCTCTCTTCCTCCTTTGTCTCTCTCTCTCTCCCTCCTCTTTCTCTTTCCCTCTCTCCCTCCTTTCTCCCTCTGTATTTCTCTCTCCCTCCCTCTCTCTTTGTATCTCTTTCGCCCTTTCTCTTTCTTTCTCTTTCTCTGGCCTCCTCTCTCTCCCCTTCTTCCTCCTCCCTTCTTTCTCACTCTTGCTCCCCCTCTCACCTCCAAACTCTCTCCCTCCTTTCTCTGCCTCCCCCTCTCCCTCCTCTCTCTCTCCCTACCCCCTTTATCTCTCTCTCAAATTATCACTCTTTGTATCTCTCCCTCCTTTTTCTGTCTCTCCCTCCGTTCTCTCCCCTCCTGTTTCTCACCCTCAGTGCCCGGGGCCCAGACTCTCTCCCTCTCTCTCCCTCTTTTCTCCCCCCCTCCAGACCCTCAGGACCAGGCGTGGTTGAGGCTGAGTCTGGGCCTGGGCCTGAGTCTGAGTCTGAGTCTGGGTCTGGGGCTGGGTCTGAGTCTGGGGCTGGGTCCTGGGGCTGGGGCTGGGTCTGAGTCTGGGACTGGGGCTGAGTCTGGGGCTGGGTCTGAGTCTGGGGCTGGGTCCTGGGGCTGGGGCTGGGTCTGAGGCAGAGTCTGGGTCTGAGTCTGGGTCTGGGTCTGGGTCTGGGTCTGAGGCTGAGTTTGGGGCTGAGTCTGAGTCTGGGTCTGGGTCTGGGTCTGAGGCTGAGTTTGGGGCTGAGTCTGAGTCTGGGGCTGGGTCTGGGTCCTGGGTCTGAGGCTGGGTCTGGGGCTGGGTCTGGGGCTGAGTTTGTGTCTGGGTCTGAGTCTGAGTCTGGGGCTGGGGCTGGGCCTGAGGCTGAGTCTGGGCCTGGGTCTGGGCCTAGGTCTGGGCCTGGGTCTGGGTCTGGGTCTGGGGCTGAGTTTGTGTCTGGGTCTGAGTCTGAGTCTGAGTCTGAGTCTGAGTCTGGGGCTGGGGCTGAGGCTGAGGCTGAGTCTGGGCCTGGGTCTGGGCCTAGGTCTGGGTCTGGGTCTGGGGCTGTCGCACCGTGAGCCTCACACAGTCACTTAGAGCTTCAGATAATGAGAACAAATGGAGATGTGGGAAACGCCGCAACATCTGCTCCATTCAGATGATGTTCCTGTGATGTGGGGGGGTTTGTACGGCAGGATCTCGGGGTAATTAGGCGTGCAGGCCGCTGGGGCAGGTTTGACTGGAGGTAAAAACGCCAAAGAACACAAGGATTGGCAAAGACGGTGATGACGCTGTAACGGATGCTCGGTCCGGTTTCTGTTCTGAAAGAGGCGGTGAATTATACAAAATGTGCAGAATCTCTCGGTTAAACTGCAGTGTTGTGTTTGCCTGTCAAATTATCGAGCTTCTAAAGGTCCGATGTTACGCAAAACTGACTGTTGAGCATTTTAAAGATGCACTGCCTCACTTTTCTAGTGGAGGGTCCGTCACCTGCTGTCTCCATGGAGATGTTCTGCAGTATAGATTGTTGTTTTTTTATTTAGGCCGCGCTCACACGTACACAGATATTTTTATTTCCCTTTGTTTGTACCTATCTTTTACATGCAAATGGAGAATTTAAAAACAAATCTTTCTAAAAACTCCGGCTAAAGCGGAGATTTTGGAAAACTACGGTTTGGCGTTTGTGTGTAAAGTGACATAAACGGTGTTTTAGGCAGTTGACGCCAAAGTGCGACTAGTGTTAAGTGATGATCTTGGAGGCGCCTGAGTGGCAACACTCAGGCCTCACAGCAAGAAGGTTGTGGGTTTGTGTGGAGTTTGCATGTTCTCCCCGTGTCTGGATGGGTTTCCTCCGGGCTCCGGTTTCCCCCATCAACTCAAAACATGCAGCACCCTGTGAACTAACATCAAGGACCCTGACGCCCACCCTCCTGTGGGCTCACCACCCGCAGTGGGTTCATGGGGGGATTAAGCTGGATTAAGCGGGAGAAGATGGATGATTATGGAAGCATCCGAGCAGCAGTCGTGTTACTTCTGCTGCAAACACTTGTCCTGTGTTTGCATTTGCACATCTGATGTTTCATATCGATGAAGAGACGAATGAGGCTCGGAGCTCAGCAGTTTTCTCTCTTCTCCTTACGACTCAAAGACCAGTCGCCGTCACCGCCAACGTCGCCGTTTCCGGGTCTGACCTGGGCGGACGCCGTCTGGTGGGATAAGTTTGAAAATGAAGTGTTTGTCCCGGAGGAGCAGGGTGAAAATGTGAGGATGTCGCGGTCATCACTGCTGTTACTCTACGACTGCGTCAAAACTACTGAAACTGAGGCCCCGTTGGCTGCAGAGCCTTTTCCTTCTTCCTACACTGGCCCCTAGAGGCTCGGCGTAGTTATGACGGCGCTCAACGGTGTATTTATGTGGGTTCATGTAAACAGAAACTTTTTGGAAAACGATGCTGTGTGCACAATGTTATTTTGGAAAACAGAGCGAGGGAAATATTTGTTTTTAAAAATATCCATGTACGTGTAAACGGGGCCTTGAACTTAGACAAACTTTATTGATCCACAAGGGAAATTACTTGGACATTATTTATCCGATTCCAAAGTCGGATTTTTAACAAATATGCACTGAAATGCCAAAATAGAGCCAGGGATAGGAACAGCGGTCCCTCGTTTATCGCGGGGGTTACGTTTTAAAAATAACCTGTGATAGGCAAAATCTGCAAAGTAGTCGGCTTTATTTTTGACAATTATTATGTATGTTTTAAGGCTGTAAAACCCCTCCACGATCTAAACAGAGGAGCGAAGAGGTGAAAAACAAACATGCCACCTTTGATTACACAGAAAACAATCCGCAGGTTCTCCCTTAGCCAATCAGAACGCAGAACACAATGCGCGTTCATACACCGTAAAAGAAAAAAAACATGCAAAAAACACGAAATAGTGAGGGACGACTGTATACACTTCTATTTTAAACCCATTTACACAGCTAATAAGTGGGGAAAAAGAGTGATTTTTGATGTTTAGTGACCCTTTCTCTCTCCTTTTCCTCTTCCCTCTGTCTCTCTCTTCCCTCCCTGTTAATATTTCTCTTTCTCTCTCTCTTTCCTCCACCCTCTCCCTGTCTCTCTTCCTCCCCTCTTTAAACCTCTCTCTTTTTCCTTTCCCGTCTCTCTCTCTCTCTTTCCTCCTCCCCTCTCTCTGTCTCTCTTTCCCCTCCAGGTTATCCTCTCTCCCTTCCCTCCCTTTTAGCCACTCTCTCCCGTTCTCTCTCCTCCCTTTTAACCTCTCTTTCTCTCTCTCTTTCTCTCTCTCTCTCTGTCTTCTCTCCATGTTAATCTCTCTCTCCCCCTCCCTGTTAGCTTCTCTCTCTCTTCCTCCTCCCTGTAAACCTCTCTCTCTTTTCTCTTCCCTCTCTGTCAACCTTCCCCCTCTCTCTCTGTCTCTCTCCCCCTCCCTGTTAGCTTCTTCTTCTCTCTCTCTCTCTCTCTCTAATCTCTCTCTCTCGTTCTGTAAACCTCTCTGTCCTTCTGTCACTCTTACACTCTCTCTTCCCTCCCGTTTCACCTCTTTCTTTAACCTCTTTAACCTTTCTTCATGACCATATCTACTGCTAGAAAACCCCTTCTGTCGCCAGGAGGGGGCAGTGTATCACCAGCCACCCCCTCATACACACAAACAAACACACAGCACCAAGGCAACAGTTTAATTCAGTCGTGGCGATGGCCTCGGCTGCCGTCTTCACTCTGGACTCACACTGGAGTCTTGTGTTGTCAGACTGATCACTCACTCGGACTCGGCGCCCACACCGGGTTGGGGGTTCTGTGCCTGTGTGCACGACAGGTTTTCTAATTATGACCTTGAACTGAATATTCATCATCATTTTGCATCCACTAAACACCTCAATCACTTTTTCCCTACCGATTAGCTGTGTAAATGAGTCTAAAATAGAACTGTATATCTACCTATGTTTGCCTTATTTTGGCATTTCAGTGCGTTTTTGTTAAAAGCCGCGTCTGTAACGATCAACTAAGACCAGTATGTTTCACTTTCCGGGGTTAGGGGCGGAGTAAAGCTTCAGGAGGGTGTTTAATGGCTCTTTAAGTGGCAGTTTGTGGAAAGAAAGTTGGAAAAATTACAAATATACAAAAAAAAAACAGTAAGTAGTGAGTTTTAAAACACAATCTGGTGATGAGATACTGTTGTATCCGCAGCTGCCCCAGGGCAGACTGATGGAAAAAAGGCTGCCAATCTGCACTTTTGGCCCCTCTGGTCACACACTCACACACACCACACTCATACAAGGCAATCACAGTGAAGTGCCTTGCTTTAGGACACAACAAAACCCCCATCTAATCTGCAGGGATGATTTGTCCTCAGAGAAGATATTTTTCTGGCAGTTTTAACATAAATTTACAAGATTAGCGGTGTTGCAATTTGTTTTTTATTCATCTAATAATAACTATCGTGTAATTTAGACATGTTTTGGCCCTTGTACATTACGGTTGCTATGGGTAACAGTTCTGAAAATACCTTTATGTAGGACATATCTGCTCCCCATGTCCAACCAGGTAAATAGTAGAAATCCCCAAAAAATTAAATAAAATGAAATGAAGAAATAATAAAATAGTAATAATAAAAAAATTGAAAAAATATAATAAATAAATATAAATATAACAATATAGTATAATCTATAGTATAATGATAAATTTAAATGAGTGTAATGAGTGCTATACCCTGTGATATGTGCTTTACACACAGAATACGCTGTTTTTAAACATGGCGACAGGAGCAGGGTTTAACCAGAAGAGGAAGATGAGATCAGGTTTGACCTCCGGGACAAACTTAAGGTGCCCATAATCCAGAGGAGAGGGAGGAACGGGGAGTTTGTAATCTGTGAAATGCAGGAGGGAGTTTAAAATGGAAAGTCAAGACCGATGGAGCAGCACAGGAGATAGCGATAAGTTTCCGGGTAAATGCAAACTTAAAAATACTGCAGTGAAAATGCCTACTACTACTACTACTACTACTGCTACTGCTACTACTACTGCTACTGCTACTGCTACTACTACTACTACTGCTACTGCTACTACTACTACTACTACTGCTACTGCTACTGCTACTGCTACTGCTACTACTACTACTACTACTACTACTACTACTACTGCTACTGCTACTGCTACTGCTACTACTACTACTACTACTGCTACTACTACTGCTACTGCTACTACTACTACTACTACTACTACTACTGCTGCTGCTGCTGCCAGCTACTGCCACTACTAGCAGCAAGCAGCACTGCCACTGCTACTACCAGCAACCAGCTACTACCAGCACTGCACCAGCTGGCTACTGCGGCACTACAGCAGCTGCAGCACCAGCAGCAACCACTAGCAACTACTACCAGCAGCAGCTACCAGCAGCGGCTACGGCAGCAGCAGCACTGCTACTGCAGCGGCAGCGCTACTAGCAACCAGCCAGCTACAACTAGCAGCACCACTACGGCAGCGGCAGCAGCCTACTACCAACTAGCAGCAGCAACTACCAGCTACCACTACCAGCGGCAGCGGCAGCAGCAGCAGCACCAGCAACTAGCAGCAGCGGCACTAGCAGCACTGCAACTACTAGCAGCTGCAGCAGCAGCAGCAACTACCAGCAGCTACCAACAGGACAGCAACTACTACCACCAGCTGCTGCGGCTACTACTGCTACTGCTAGCAGCAACTAGCACCGCTACCACTACTACTACTACTACTACTACTACTACTACTACTACTACTACTACTACTGCTACTACTACTGCTACTGCTACTACTGCTACTGCTACTGCTACTACTACTACTACTACTACTACTACTGCTACTACTACTACTGCTACTACTACTACTACTACTACTACTACTACTACTACTACTAAAACTACTACTGTTACTAGTCTACTTATTTC
This sequence comes from Odontamblyopus lacepedii, assembly GCA_034769755.1. Taxonomy (NCBI): domain Eukaryota; kingdom Metazoa; phylum Chordata; class Actinopteri; order Gobiiformes; family Gobiidae; genus Odontamblyopus; species Odontamblyopus lacepedii. Next base: position 33,679,691 of record CM068361.1, read on the forward strand.
ACTAAATGGGGATCTCCAGCCTGTATCTCTCCACCTTCTTCCAAGTAAATCGCCAAAGATTTTCTGAATTATACATTCCGTCCTGAATGATTCAAATTGGTTGAACTGTATAATTTTGAAGCCTAACTTTGTGCCCTAATAAATGTTTATGTTTTATCTGTATCTAACTCTCCCCCATCTAAGGTTTTCCTACGCTCCTAAAGTAGTTTCTCTTTGGCATTTTCTTTTTGTAAACGTAGTTCACCAGAAGAAAAAGGCTGGAGACCCCTGCACTAAAACATGCCATTATTATACTTAAGATTTTACTAAAACCCTTGCCTAGTATTTTCTAATTAATAAAAAAGTACTGAATTTTATAATTGTACTTCCTGGTTGGCCACAGGCACCAGATATGCACTGGAAAAAAAAAACAATATCTGAAAAAAATGATCTGTCAGTGGAATAAGTAATTTTTTTCTTTCTTAATTCAAGCAACATTCAGTTTTGTGTCTTATTTTAAGTGCAATAAGTTGTTTTTCTTATTTTAATTGTAGCAAGGTATATTTTCATCTTTTAAGTAAAAACTTAAACTTGTCAAACTTTTACTTGTCAAGTGAAATTTCCTCAAATCATGGTAAAACTTTCTTAACTGAAGTCAGTTTAACTTGATTAGATTTTGTTTTTTTGTAGAAGATACACAATAGTTCTGATTAGAGTTATAAAAATAACTCCACTTTGCCACCTTCATTTTGGTAAATGAAGGTTTAAACTGTCAGGAAAAATGTCTTCTTTTTGCGTAAGTTGTTTCAATGTTTTGGGAATTTTCAATATTTATGGAATGAATAGAGGGATTCTGTTATCGTTGTCTGACACTGAGGTATAGTTCTATTGAAAAATGCTTTGAGGCTTCAGTGTTTTAAAAAAAAAATTCCCGTTTTCACCTGCCTCCTTTCCACGCCCACTGCTTTGTACTCACTTGCAGTATTTTAAAAACGTCACATACTCTTGTCTTACACGTAGAGCTAAAAATGTCTCGTAACGATTTTCAACGGGCTTTATTCACACTTGCGTCACAAAACTCGAAGACGTTTGGAAACCTGCGGATGACGACTTCCTCTGGGCTCTGTTGGCGATAGAAACTCTGACAAAATCTGGGAAAACTGAGAAAATGTCCCGGTTTTCTTCATCTAGAAGTCAGTGTATTCTATTGTAATTTATTCCTTTTATAACGTGCCTGTTCATTTGTGTATTTTGCTTTGCCTAACTTAATTTAAACTTAAAAAAACACCAGAAGTTGTCATCCGCATGTTTACCAAAACGTCTTCCACTAAGCTTGACTTGAGCCTATTCAAACAGTTAAAACGGTGTTAAATCTGCTGCTTGTTGGGGAAATGTCATTATGAAGAAAAAGGTGAATCCTGCAGTTTTGAACAAGAAGTCAATGGACCCGTTTCCCCTCACCCCCTCTATATTATTAACTATAAACTTAGTGATAAATTCCTTGTTTAAATACGTGGTCATCTGCAGAAAGCTGCTCCAAAGACCTCTGCTGCCATCTGGTGTCAGGACGGTGTCAGTACAGCTTATTAACGCGGCGCTAAATTGACTTAGATACTGGGATTTATGGGTTTCATTTTGTCTGTTTTAGAAGGAGGACACGGGAAGACGGATTGGCTGAATTAATGGTTGTGAAGATGGACAATAAGAGAGAAGGAATGAGAAAGGGGGAGAAAGGGTGTGAAATAAAGACAAGAGAGAGGGAAAAAAAGAGAAGAGGGAGACATTGTACTTGACACACAGCAGTGTCTCCCTGACCTGATCACCCCAAAACGTTTTCTGGGTCAAACGCAGAGGACAAATGTGACTTCAGGGACAATCTGTCAAGGGCAAATTTATTTATACGGCACAGGGGTCGACAACCTATAGCTCCCCAAGGCATTTCGTAATTATATCATCGTGCTGAATCACAAAAAAAGTGGGTAATTGCATTCCTTTTACCAATGTATATGTAGAATTTTGAACCCCAACGTTGTGCACTAATAAATCAACAACGGTTTGTGTTTATAGGTTTTATAGGCTTGTCTTCTTTCTTATAATCATCCGTTTCTTGCCTCTAAAATGAGTAGCTCTCTGGCATTTTTGTTTTGTACAGGCAGCTCACGGGAGGAGAAAGGTTGGAGACCCCTGATATAGCACGTGCTGTGAGGTTGAGGTTGAATACAGTGCACCGATATTACACAAAATGGACTTGTTCGAGTAAACTGTACCAATATTACACAAAATGGACTCTTGTGAGCTTTAGCCTATGTTAGAACCTTGTCAAGTCCTCACAAACATACCTGGAGTTGTGTTTTGTTCATTCACACGTGCTTGAGTCACCCTTTATTATTATTAGTCTGTTTATATCTGCAAAGCTCAAAAATGCAAAATGTTTCACCTTGTGATGTCATGAAGTGGTAGTTTTCAAGTTTCAGCAGCGACATTTGACCTTTTGTTCAGTAGAGGTTGGCAATTCTAAAGCTAAAATCATCCACATGATAAAAGAAAATGTGCGTGTAATATTTGTATTATGGGACCTTTAATATACAAATTTTATTGAAATAAAATGAAATATTTTAAAATTCATACCATTTTGTAATGTAGGTCGTCTTTTTGAATACGGCTGAAATTCTTTGTAGTGTTAAATGAGTTTAAAACGGTTTTATTTGCTTTTAAATGCCTTCATAGTGCGGCCCCTCAGTATCTGTGTGACCTGCTCGTCCCTCACACCCCCCCTCGTGCTCTCAGGTCCACAGATCCGGCTCTCCTCTGTGTCCCAAAGAGCAGCAGAGAACAGAGAGGGGGTCGGGCGTTTGCCGTGGCTGTGACACATAAGGCCGACTGACTCACTGCGTGTTTTTAAGTCCCTTTTAAAAACTCACCTTTTCTCCTTGGCTTTTAACACCGTTTGAGGGTCGACTTTTTCCCAGTATTTGTATTATGTTATATTTTACCTGTCGCTGTATTTGTCGCCGTTTGTTTCACTTTGGTCGACTGTGTTGTTTTTAAAGCGCTCTAGAAGTTAAGTTGAGTTTTCAAGTAAAGATGGACAATTCCAGGGCTGAAATCATGTCCACATGATTCAAGTGAAGGTGTGTGGAGTTTAAAAACACAACGGAGCACATCCTGTATTGCCACATGTGTTTGTTTTTTTTCTGTTTGAGAGAAGAGCTCAGCCTAAATATGCAGGGTTTGTGTGTTAAACATGAGTGAATGAAACAAAACACAACTCCAGGTATATATTTGTTAGAACATAGATCAGAAAAACATGTACAGTTGCATAACATTAACATTTTAAATGTAATTATTTTGTATATTTTTTAAACACGATCATGCTTTTTAATTGCGTGCTATGTTTGAACGAACCACAAGATGGCGACACACACCAAAGAATGAGCACTTCCTGTGGCAATAACAATAAAACATCTGCGATTAACTTGACAAGAAGTACAAGAAAACACAGTGTGATCTCTTCTCCATCAAAACTACAGTAATTATGCAGTATTTAAGTTGTATAGGACATCAAACTTGTGTATTTGCGTCCCCATTACAGTGCCATTGCTTCAGATTACTATAGCGCTTTGATAAACAAAACCGGGAGATGACAAGCGAGCTCCCTGGTGTATTGTCCGTTTCCGCGGCGTCTCAAAAGGTACCCATTTTCACAACAGCAATTACAGACAAAGCAAACGATCCAGATGGTTTTGAAATGTTTGGTCATTAAGACACCTATTCAACGCCATATTTTTGTGTGTGTAATTATCCCGGAGAAGCCGCTCACACGGCACTGATGTGCTCCCTTTGTGATCAGGAGCCACTTTGTTTTCCCCGGGGAGAGCGTCGGCAGATCGGCGTGCGGCGCTTTTAACGCTCAAACTGTGTGTGTAACCACTGGAAAAGTCCGGCGAAATGGCTCGAAACGTTGGAAGAGCAGATCCGAGAGGCCGAGAGAGGAGCACGACTACGGAAGATTCAAAAGCGTTAGGAAAATAAGAGAGCGAGTGAAGTGTGCTGTGAAATGAGAAGTATTTGTCATGTCACAGTGGTATTATGATGCATGTTCCAAACCCGTGTGTTTGTTTAAAGTCGGATTGTGGAATTTTTCTGGTGAGCGGCCCAAACACCTCATGGAGATGTTGTTTAATGGTTCCACAGTTATAGTACTATGTTGTTTTATTATTATTGTTATATTTTTTTGACCCCATAGGGATTTATTTTATTTTATATTCCGATTCCTGACCTCGTCGCTGGAGAGAAATGAAATTGAGCCGGGGCACTAGGTGGCGCCAACCTGACTACAGTTCTCCACCTTGCCACCAGTAATTTCCCCACATTTATTTGTTTACTATGAGTTTAATTTTCCTATAGGTGACGTTTTGAGGACTTTCCACCATCCAAAAGATGGACGATTTTAGGTTTTAACTGTTAATTGCTACGAAAACAATGCCAAACAAACACTCTGAAACCAACAGGGAATGTAGTGGCTTCACTCGTTAACCATGAACATGTATAGTGTCCGTTAATCCATGTTTATAATGTGTGACACAGAAAAACTGCCCTTACAAATGACCACCTTGTGATGTCATGATGTAGTTGTTACAGCCCCAGGCCTCCAGTTCTTTGATTTGTTTCGTGTGTGTTTTAATTTCTTTTTTTTTTTGGCCCCTGGATTCCTGTTGTGACAGCTCTGGTCTCTGATTGGTGGAGCACCTCGCCACTCGGCCACTCCCACCTCAGCTCCAGCCTCCTCCCCGTATTTAAGCTGATCTGCTGCACTGTTCGGCGCTGCTGGCCTTTGTGTGTCTGTGCCTCTGTCAAGTCGCTGCGCTTGACTTCGAAAAAAGACTCTAGTTTTTGTGTTTTATCTCTTAGTTTTGTTGCGTCTCTCGTTCTGTCACTGGTGACTCGCTGAGACGCTCGAAAGTCAGTCCTGACCTTGTGTTTGTTTGTTCGTCTTGTGTTGCGCCCTTTTGGTTCATTTTTGTACATTTAGTTTGCTTAGATTCCACTCCTTATGTACATATTTTAACATGTTTTGTCGAGTTAACCTTTTACAATCCTTTTAATTAAATTACTTTCCCTGCCCCTAGAACTGGGCCGTGACAGTTGTACAGGAAGTGCTCCACTGTGTTTGGATGATTTGATGATGATTTCAGCCCTGACATTGCCAATCTCTGCTGAACTAAGCGTAAAAGGAGCTGTTAAGTATAAAACTACCGCTGCATGACATCACGAGGTGGACCAGTGCACAACAAACTAATAAATTTAAGAAAATATTACTCTTAACGTGTGAATGAAACACAATCACAGCTCCGGGTCTGTTTTTGATGAGGTAACCACATTATAACATGACTTAAAGCTCACAAGAATCCATTTCGTGTAAGATATAGGACCTTTAATGTAACCGGCCTCAGCTCTATGAATTACTTAATACGATTTTGCCAATACCACCATAAAGAAAGTACTTAATTATTCTAACACGAACGCCTCCATTGGGCCCGTTTCAAGACCGATCTCTAACCGTATTAACAATAAGGACACGGGCGTCGTAAAAACTTAACGGCGTTCCTCTGACAATGCAGTTAGCACATTAAGTAATGAAAGGAGTCACTTTGGGGCCCGGGCTGGAGTCTGCGTACGCGGCGGGGGGCTGCGTTTGCCAGAGGTCGGTTAATGGGAAAATCAATATGCACTCAGGAGGTTAACCCAGGCTCCAGCCAAATGGACAGTTATGTCATTGATTTGGGTTAAAAAAAATCGTTCACTTTCACTTACACTTTAGCCTGGGTAAAGATGGATTTGCACTATGCACTATTGTTTTTTTTCAGTTCCGTATTTCATTGAAGAGGGGGGTTGTTTTATTTCTACGAGGCATTACAGCTAAAATGTTTCCTTGTACTGTTTTGAAACTGCCATATTCACCAAAAACAAGGTATTAATATGTTTTATACATAGATTGTATATAAAGGGTGTCCGAAAAAAACAAACAAATTCGACTTTGTTTGCCAGTTGGTAAGGTTTTTCCAAATGTTGCACTGAAGGCTGCACAGTCTTGGGTGAGTGTGTTTGAGCAGATTCCAAAACACAAAATGTCTCGTTGGGAGTGAACGGCTCAACCTGAAAACAAAACACAAATAAAACATTAAATACAAAATCTTGATCTGTTTCTATTTGGTGTGTAACGATATCCAAGTCTCCTGTTACGATATTTATTGCGATATCGTGGGAAAGCTCACGTTATGGTGGGGAGGCTCACGATATTACGTCTACAGAATAACAAGAGTGACTTTCTAAAACGCTTTGACCAGTTATTTGGTGCAACATTTATTGTCATTAGGGAAGGAACGAAATCCAAATCTCTTTGTACGATGTTTTCACCATATACATCTCACCGTACGATATTTATTGCAATATTTTGTGTAAATCTGCTACTTTTTCCTCTAAAAACGCCTTCACGACTTAATTCAAAGAGTGAAGATTTCAAAGTGCTTAGAACAGTTATTTCTTCATGTCGTCTGCACTGAAACGGAGCAAAGGATCATGGTCTATGTAGTTCCCTCTGTGTTTTTATTTATTATTTCTGCATCAGAACTGTTCATTTAAGCAGTGGCCGTACCTGCTTGTCAAAGCCTGATCCCGTCAGATCTCAGAAGCTCAGCAGGACTGGGCCTGGTTAGTACTTGGATGGGAGACACTGGGAAGTCCAGGTGCCACAGTGGGGCACAGTCGCAAAAAAACCCAAAAAACTGTTGTGTCCTTAGGCAAGACACTTTACCCACATTGCCTTGCATGGCAGGGCTCTCTTGAAAAAGAGATTAGTAATCTCAATAGGACTTTCCTGGTTAATTAAAGGTAAAAAAAAAGCAAAGAGCCTTGTGATTCGATATAGGATTTGAGTGTTCGATAGGGTTTGAATAGGGCCCAGGAGAGATCGCTAAATTACTGAAACATGCATGGATGACAAATAAAACCACTTCAGGCATGAGGTTTTGATGAGGGAACAAAACTTTATGCATTTATCATTACATATTATATACAATGTGATTTAAAGCTATAGAATGAAAAGATGTTTTGCAAAATGTTGAACCTTTAACCCAGACGAAAATCAGTGAAGAACATTGCCTTGACAGAGAGGACATTTTTATTTTATTCCAGTTAATTCAAATATTTTCTACAATACCTTTAACTCCACTTGTGTTTATCCAGATTCTAGTATCATTTCTTCTTCCAAGAATCTTTTTGTTACCAATTCAGTTGTGCATGACCCTGAACTAGCCTTGACCTATTTTATCATACCTCTTTAAAAGTCCATTTTCTTTCAAACCGCAGAGCTAAACTTGACCTTCGTGAGCGTCAGAAAGAGCTTTTGAAATGTGCCCCAGTCAGGATACAAAAATACTGCTTGTCATTTGTTTATAGAAAATGGTTTTATCGATCTGACGAAATATGGACAAAGTAGAGAGCTCCATTTTGTGATGCGGTTTTACATGAAGTTTACAAAGCTTTTGGGGGCAGGCAGTGGCAGAGTTAGCAATATGGGGGCCTTCGGGGAACTTGAGCTGGGGGCCCTCATTATAAAGCACTGCAACCCCTCCTGTGGGCTCACCACCTGCAGAGAGGTTCATGGGGGGGGGGTCAGGTGCTATGAGCGAGGAAGATGGATGGGTGTTTTGTGTTTTTGTACCATATTATTTGACTATAAGTCACACTTTTTTCAGGGTTTGGGTGGTCCTGCGACTTAGATATTACATTTTTTCACACTGACAGTCCATAGACCACATATATGAATCGTATATATGAATCAAAAATGAAAAAAAAAAAAAAAAGTCTTTTTTTTTTCATTTTGGTTTTAGAGACAAATAAAAAAGAAGCGTTTTTTTAATATATTGAAAATCAAACGAATGAATTGATTGTTCTCTATTCAGTTGTTTTTATTACTATAACTTCTATAACTCGCCTTTCAAGATGAAATATATGTCTTGGTCTCTGATTTTATAAAATAAATTTCCCCCAAAAAAGTAAATTTATTCCTCAATCATGTAAACATTTATTCTTCTTAAAAATATTCCTGGTGGTTGTTGGTTGTTGAGTCGTCCTTCTGATGTGATCCGGACGATCCGGCTCCTCCAGTCGTCTCTTGGGACTTTCCTCCTCGTCTCTTTGGATTTGTGAGCGGGATGTGGGAGTGGGCTGAGGTGTGGCAGCCTCAGACTCAGTTTGTCTTCTTCCTCCTTCTCCCACACTCTTCCCTTCTCCTCCTCAGCTCACAGACGTAAAGCGTGAGGAGAGAATTCTCCAGCTGCTGCTTCATTATCATCGGAATGACCACGGAAAAAGTTTGGATCGTGTTTGTGTCGGTGGCGTAACGACAAACCGAGATGACAGAAAGGCCGGGAGCAGCTGAAGTGTGGGTTTTCTTCCCAAAGACAGAAATATGTTTGTGTCGCTGTCCGTTCAGAACCCTTCCCCACCCCCAGACACTGAGCAGATGATTTAACATGTTTTCCATGCAAAACTCAATTCAGAATTATTATGTCCATGTAAACTCGAAGGAGGATATTTTAATTCAGAACAATTCATTCAGAATTTTAAAAATATGTAAACGTGTCCATTATATCTTTCGAATGGAGGAAAAAAAGTCCTCAAAATGTTGCAGATGATGGGGAAGCTAAAACTCGAGTTGTGGGCTTGTTGCCATGGCGCCCGCTCATCAGGCCTCCAATGGTTTGACGGCTTAAATCTGCCTCGCGACGCAGCAGGATCAGCCAATCACAGCGCTCGATACTCAGATCAGTGGCAGCGCCTGGGGTTAAGATGGAGGAAGTGTAAAGTTCACGCTGCTCGACACACGGGCAGAGAAAGACAAGCTGCTGGTGTTAGAGGAGATTTTGAACCACCAATTGTGCAAATATAAATATTTTTACCCGTGTATAGCGCTTCTACTCAAACTCATGCTGAACTGTGAGGCAGGGAGCTGTTGTGCTGTGTTCACTACATGCAGTTCTATATTTATAAATCTTAACAATGTTTATCTGTTCGGTACATTTATTCATCTTTGGGCCAATCCAACAAACCTGCAGAAGCCAGAGAGAGGGACACACATCACTATCTGGGATCTCTCCAGTTGAAAGCGTTCAGGAAAAGGCAGCACTTTCAGTCGTATTTCACCGATAAGTCAAACTTTTGTTAAATCCAGTTGTGAAAAAAAGACCTGCATCTATATATATATATATATATATATATATATATATATATATATATATATATATATATATTACTCGTATTTAAAATGTTTTGTTACAGAATTGCCGTAGAGCTGCACAATGAGAAAAAAAGGTGATACCATAGACTGTTTAAAGAAGTGGACATAGTGCGGCTCCAGTCAAATGAAGCTCATCGAGGCTTTAGATATACAATAGAATTTGGAGCACAGTTCCGTATCAGGAATTGGAATTGATTTACGGACAAAATGGCAAAATAAAAACACCAGCACGGCAAAAAACAAAATCGAGTCACGCTAAAATGACTTGGATTAAGAAAGTTTTACCATGATTTGAGTAAATTTCACTTGACAAGTAAAATGATCTGCCAGCGGAATAACTTTTTTGCACTTACAATAAGAAACAAAATCGAATGTTGCTTGAATTAAGAATACAATTATACAGATAAGGCAGATAATTTTACTTGTCAAGTTAAATCCACTCAAATAAAGTAAAATGCTCTTAATTTGTCATTTTAACTTACCTAGATATTGTCTTTTTTCCACTGAGGATCATACAGAGTGGGTTAATACGAGTATTTTAAGACCAGTTACAGAAAGGGGCAGCGTTTTTTCAGTACAAAGTGAATTGGAGCCAGCGTCGATGTAGCTGGAACCTTTTATATATAAAGTCTCTGGGTGATATGTAATGGTTTCTCTTCATAAAATCATAGGAATATTACTGCCGAGAATCATCACTAAAGTCTACCGTTTGGTCCATGAGCCCTTCTATCAGATGGAGAACTTTTTTGTTGTTTTGATATATTTATTTTCGGTCATTGCGTCAGCCAATATTGCGATTTATTTTGTGTGTTTTTTTTTTTTGTCTTGTTTCTTTGGGTGACTCACCTTTGGCTTTCTCCCAAACCACAATACTGCCGTGCCTCAAATCCACCAGTGTATTCAAGCCCAAAGCCCCAGCGGGAGCCGTTCAGGAGTGATTTTGTGAACTTACAAACATTGTGAGAATTTATTTTGCTGCCCAAGTTTACGCTCCAGCAGTCGAAGGATCAAAAGGCCAGAATGACTGCTGGTGCAGATTTATTTCTCCTCTTTTCTCTTTTCAGGCCCAATATAATATCTAAGCATAAACAGTAAAGATTTGCAAACATGCTTGAGAAATCTATAGTCCCAACTCCAGCTACGGCCCTTTAGAGCCTTAAAGACGCTGTAACGGATTTTTCCTGTCTTAAACATGTGAAAAACACAGCGAGTATTTTAAATGGTTTGTAATGGTCCGAAGTTATTCCTCACTTGCTTTATGCATCCAGAGTGTCCTAATTACTCACAGCAATGACTTCTTCCACGTTTCACAGCATTTAGAGGCCAGTGCAGAGTTTTGCTGTGGCTGTAAAGCTGGTGTCAGAGCTAAAGTTGACCCCGGGAGGCAGATCTTTCCCCCAAGGATTTGACATTTTTAAAGATTTGGTCTGCTATGGTTTTGTTTTTGCTTGTTTGCGCTCCAAGTTGTGCTATGAATTGCCTTATATTATTTTTTGACTTTAGTTACAACTGCGTCAATAATAAATGTGTTTTTTTAATAGTCGCCTTAATTTGGTTCATGTTTCCGGGGCGTATTTGGGAAGGGTTCAGTCCATACACTTTTAATTGCTCTTTTGTTTTAGTTATTTTGTTGTGATTGCATGGTAGCGGTAGCACTTTCCATTTTGCTCTGGGTGGATCGTCCTTGTTTGATTCGGTTCTAACATTTATTTCTGTTTTCAGGACTTGTTCCTTTGCCCAGGGGCAGCACGGTTTCATTCTGATTTTGGTAATTTATCTTCTCTTTTTATTGTTTTTATAGAATAAATCCTTTTAAATTTTGATTTGCTCTTTTAGACTTTTAATACATTTTAATTACATCTTTTAACATCAGCCGCTGGACTTATTTTCTCCTCTAAAACTTTAGCTCTGCTGCATATAGATCCACGTGCCGCTTCGACACGTAAACAAACGGCATCGTGTGATGACGTCCTCACCCTCAGTACAGCAGCGTTGGGGCCATGGATCTATAATAAATTTTTATAGATTTTATTATAGTTCAATGTTTGGCGCAGACAAGCACGGTCGCTAATACAGCTGCAATAAAAAAAAATTTAAAAAAACATTTGCACAAAGCCTATCCACTTTTCAGTGTATTAAAATTATTTTTCAAGGGACAAAAATGTGTGATAATTTGTGATTAATTGTGAGTTAACTAGGGCATTTATGAGATTAATCGTGATTAAATATTTGAATCAGTTGACAGCACAAATTTTTACTTTATTTATTAAATGGGGTCACACTAGCAGCCTCTAGCATGCTAACCGCACACTTCTTGCAGACAGCACTAAGTGGACATTGACCTCAAGAGCAGCTTATACAATATATGTGTAATGAGGAAAGGCAAAATCTGCTCAAATACATGAAAAAAACACACACAGAGCCAGAGTTATTGAATCTATTTAATCACATTTTAATCTGAATGAGCTATTATATTAGGCCTAAAACTACATCTGAAAGAAAGCCAAGGAGAAATATTCTGCATCTTACCTTTTCAAACTGTTACAACTTGACAGTAAAACTATAAGAAGTCGAAAGTCTCGAGTCTTCTTTTTCTCTGTGTTAATATTAGCTCCTTAGACATTTGAAGGCATTGTTGGGGTTGCCAGGTCAGGCTAGAAGCTTGATTGCTCCGTCATATTCCACCTACGATCTGACACTCCGAGTGGATAACCTCTTGACGTTGACAGCGACTGAAGTGGGAACAAACTCCTCTCAAACCCACGTGTGTCATATAAAACACAGAGGGCTTTTAATGCGTATGTACCATCACAGACACACGCTTCTACTCGAGAATATAATACCTTCATTGCATTCAAAGTGCTGGCTTAAACCTCGACCCGAACAGAAAGCCAATCACACGTCTACATTTACGCCGCCGCGCTGAAGTAATGAAAGGCAAAGCGTTAGTACGGGGCTCTGTCTGTCATGTATTATTCTATGGCGAGCGTACATCATGTGAAATGGAAGAACTAATCACGCGGGCCTATGTGAGAGGAGGAGAGAGCTGGAATGAAGGAGAGCATATTAATGCTTCTTTGGTCTTTTTTCAGCTTTTCTGCAATTTTTCATGACGTTACAGTGAAGAGCTGTGCTGGATGTAACTTTTAAAAGGCCTGAGTTTGAAGAAAATGCGTCTCTCTCCAGTACAGATATATTAGTGTATGAGCAGATCTTGAGGTCAAAATAAATTATAGAAAGCATGAGAAAGCATTTTATTTTCCCATAATCAAGAATGTAAGTTGTTAGCTTAAATGCCACAGCAAAACTCCACTCTTGTGTCTGAGAGTCGTGAAAAGCGCTTATAAACTCATCATGGTGAATAGTTGGGATGATCTGAATTAGGGGTTGACGATATCTTGAAATCGGCGGCATGATGGCTGAGGCGGCACGGTGGCTGGTCACCCGGGCCTTTCTGTGTGGAGTTTACATGTTCTCCCCGTGTCTGGATGGGTTTCCTCCGGGTACTCCGGTTTCCCCCATCAACCCAAAACATGCAGCACCTGAACTAACATCAAGGACCATGTTGTCCACCCTCCTGTGGGCTCACCACCTGCGGAGGGGTTCATAGGGGGTCAGGTGCTATGAGGATTGGGCAGCAGGCTGCCCCCGCGACCCAGGGGAGAAGATGGATGGACGATATATTGAGATATTTTTTAAACTCGACATGAATTTTGACATATCATATATATGGATAGAATGCTTATATTTACATCTGATTTCGCTGCTTAGCTTGTTTGGCTTCTCTGTGCTCGGTTTCCTCGCTCTCCCCTTGTGTCTCATTCAACCACCACCAGACCGTAAATGCCCAAAGTGCCAAACCAAAGCTTCAGCACCATCGACCTTTTCCGCCATTTACCTCCTCAGCATCAGCAGCACATCCTCTGTCACAGGGAGAACACTCATATTCCACTGAGTCGTGTCCTTTAGTCCAACAGAAGATGAACACATCAGCTGTTTTTTTCAGCATGTATAGTTTATGCAAATGAGCCGTGCTGTTTTAAGTTTTGTTTCTGTAAAACATAAACAAATGTGGCAAAGCTGCATTAAACACATCACTATTTCAAGCGGGCTGATGTGGCTCTGTCATAGTTCTGGTTTATATGTTGATAAATTGAGTTTATTTCTGCAGAACATTTGAATGAATAATCTGTCGTGCTGAACTTGTACAATCGTGTTTGGAAATGTTCAGTTTGATCTGTGCAGTGGATTGTGGGATACGTCAGAGCTCCTGACCACTGGAGAGGAACATGGGTCTGTTAAAATAAGGAACCTCCAGAGCTTCAGGTTAAAGGAGCTCATGGTTCTGGTTATTGTGTAGTTCGCAGAGTTAATCATGTTGAACATGAGTTTGAATTGAGTTGTTTTATTTTTGAATGAAAAGAAATTGAAAATATGAAATTGTTCCTACATGACTTGCCTCTTTGCACTTCAATAAAAAAGACCTTGTGGAATTTGGCAGATTTGTTTTAGCAGTAGTTTTTGGGGGGTTATTTTTCCTGTCCAGATATCGAGATACATATTGTATATCGAAATATAGCAAAATATATCAAGATGTATTTTTTGCTCCATATCGCACCTATTTTTATTAGTGTTTGCACCACATTTAAAGGGACAAACAATAGGCACAAATGTTAAAACATAATAACAGAAGAGTGCAGGGAAGGTCATTAAACCCAGAGGGTTTATGAGTGACCCTCCTCTTAAAATAATTGAAATTAATAAGCAAAACAAACAACCTCTCCCTACCCCAACCCGCCCCCAGACATTCAGTAAAAAACAATTACACACACATGCATCCAGCTCCCACACAATCTCACACTCCACACACACACTCCCACATTAATGCATAATAATAAAAGCAAATAAGGAACTATAATCGCCTATGTTTACATACAAGGGCATGGGTGCTTTTGGATAAAGGACTGAAGTCTACAAGATATTTTTCTTTAGTTTGATTTTAAAAGTATTAAACTAAAACCTCTGCACAGCACTGCACCCCCCGGTGAACAAAAGAACATTTGGCAACAGAGGTCCTACAGAAAGGAACAGCAGTTTCTTCTTGTAAAATGAGTATGATAGAAGAAGAACTGGACTGAAAATAACTTTGGTAGAAAACGGGAAGAGATGAAAGAAGACAAATGACTTTAAAAATCTCCAGTTTGGTGCTTGCTCACTTCATATACTGTGAGTAGACGCAGTTGTTTTCTGAATTCTATGGATGGCTTTTAATTAAATAAGAAGGGTAAGTGCTGGCCCAAAGTATATTACAGTAGGGTATATAAGGATAAAAGAGACTATAAAGTTCATGCCAGAAAACGAGATGGCGTCACGTGTGGAGTATATTGGCGGCAGTCAACATGCCAACGAGCTGTTGTGCATCTGTCTGTGGCCAGAGCGATCTGTCAGTCAGACGTCTTCCAGAGAAAATAGTTTGGGGAGATTGATGCCTTTATTGGCAAGTTTTAACTTTTCAAATACAACATTTTTGATCCTCAACATTCACTGACTTAGAGTAAGGATGATGAAGTCATGTCAAAACAATTAAATGCAAAACCTACTTCAAAATAAGACGAGTTCTCTCATGACAGACATACGCAACACGACTGTCAACACAAACACTGACTTTTTGCCTACCAGCCACTGTACACGTGTGGAAAAGCCGGATGTAAACAAAAATGTTTTCTCGTATAGAGTGCTAGTTTATAGATAGAGGTTTTACCCTTTTTATAATACCCAAAGATTTTGAAACCTTTTTGGAAACAGTTTGAATCTGAATTTGAATTTCCCTCAGGTTTATAATAATAAATTGTGAATAAATAATAATAATTTTAATGTACCCATCCTTCAATCTTTGCTGAAAAACAACACTTACATTCACTTACTTACATTACGATTTGTACATTCAACAATCTTTATATTTACTGGGGCGACAGAAGCTCAGTGTTTGTCCATTGATCTGAAGGTTGGAGGTTTGATTCCAGTCCTCGACATAAACATCATTCGTTGATGTGGCGGTGCGATTCCGACTCTCACAGATGAATGCTGTTGTCGTGGCCTTGGCCAAGACACTTAAGCCTCCATCCTTCCAGTGTCTGAATGTATGGATCTGTGTATAAAGGGACGAGTGGCTCCTTGTTGTAAAAGCGCAATTACAAGCTTGAGTGCCTTGAAGTGCAAAACGCTATATAAAAATGTGATCATTTACCACTTATTAAGATGGAATCTCTCTGCCATCGTGTGCACACTTCAGTATAACTTTTTCAGCTTTCAGTTTTGGATGTGGTCAAAATATATCAATGCTGTGCCAACATGAAGGTGACTTTGGTGTTAAACATTCACCCAGAAATCAGAAGGTTTGAGTTTGAATCTTGCGCAAGGTCATAGGCACCATAGAGCAGAGCAGAGCAGAGCAGAGCAGAGCAGAGCTGAGCAGTCTCACTCCTGTAACACTGAAGAGCAAAGGGAAAAAGCCCTATCATTATGCATCATTCTATAAGGCTGCATACATCAGATGGAAGCACTAATCATGCCGGCACTTATGTAAGCGCAGAGAGGAGGGAAATCATGAACGTAAAAACCCACACTGCAAAAAAGGAAAAAAAAGTAATGACTGGAATATTGATGTAGATTTGAATCATTGTGGCAATAGCTTTCAGGATCAGTGTGGTGTGAGTGCTCGGGGGCTATACTAGTGCTAATGCTTCACAGTAAGAAGGGCTTTCCTTTGGACTTTGGATGTTCCCTCCGGCTCTGGGCACTCCCATTCTCCCATCAATCCAAAATATGCACAATAGGTAAAATTTTAGGTAGTTCTGACCAAAGTATCTGCCTATGTACAATTTCCAGTGTTCCCTAATACCTTGTAACCACACATGCAAAGAAAGTTTGGCAGTTCAATCCCCTCTATCTATTGGATACTGTATTATTGCCACTGAGCAAGACTATTCCTACTTTACACTGACATTACACTGAGGAGGTTCTACATGTATGTCTATAGTACTATGTTTAGCAGTAACTGTGGTAACACATTACAAAAAAGCAGAAATTGTGTTAAAACAAAGCTCACAACAAACAAAGACAGTAACTCAGTTGGTAGACCGTTTGTCCACTGATCAGAAAGTTGGCGGTTCGAATCCCGCAGATCCATTGACCCATAGGTTGGTGACGTGATTCCAGCTCTCACATATGCTGTTGTTGTGTCCTTGGGCAAGACAATTAACCCACCTCAGCCCCCAGTGTCTGTGTGTGGTGTGTGTGAATGGGTGAGAGGTTCTTTGTTGTAAAACGCTTTGAGAGCCTTGAAGGTGGAAAGACACTATATGAAAATGTAACCAATAAAGAGCCAGTTTACAATTTTGGACATAGGGCCTCATTTCCTCGTGCGCCAGAGTGTTGGAGACGTGTGGAGACACTTTTGTAAAAATTCCATGTATTTGGAGAGGTCGCTGGTGCTTGGCTGGTGCATGTCAATGGCCATAGTCGTCCTGCCACTAAAAACAGTCTTACCCATTCCACAGACCCGAGGCAAAACTATTAGAACTCCAGACTGTCCATGTGAATGTCTGTGTCCAGAGAATAATGTTTGAAATAAAACTAACCTTGCATCGCATGAATCGTCGCATGTTGAGGGACTATTTTCTCATATATCAGTCCACCGTTACGGAGCTTTCTGTCAGGAAGTACAACTCACTGCTGCTGCTCAGACATAAATCCTTCAAATGCAACATTTGGTTTTACTTCTAAAATGATTCTATCAACACAGACATTCACATGGACAATCTGGAGTTATAATAGTTTTGCCTCGGGTGCTCTGTGGAGTGGGTAAGACTAGCGTAGCACCAGCAACCTTTCCAAATACAAGGACCGGATGGAATTTAAAAAAGTGTCTCCACATGTCTCCAACACTCTGGCTCAAGAGGAAATGAGGACCTATGTCCAAAATTCCGAACTGTCCCTTTAAACTTTAACTCGAGTAACAGAGCGCCAGACAGAACAGTTCCTCTAGTTAGCATCAGACCCCCAGGGAATGTTGATGACATCTGCTGCAAAATATCAGTTTGCGTCTGTATAAATTATGTTTTGTAATTGTCAAACAAAAGACGAAAAGCGCAATAGAACTCCAGTGAATCACTTTTTATTGAACCGTTGACGATTTTCTAAAAAAAAAAAAAAAAAATCCATAAATCCATCTTCATTTCAGTCATTTATGAACCATTAAAACCAGACAAGTCGAACGCATCACATGTACTATTACGCGGTCTAAAGTCCTAATTATTAAAGGCATTATCCGCTCTCACTCCCTGTAAATCTACCCCTTGCAGCCTCGTACCGTTTTATAGTCCTCGTGCGAGTATCGATGGTGCTTGAGATGTCATCATTTAGAGTGATGACAGCCGGTACCTGAGCAGCCCATTGAGTCCGCACCTGTTCCCATATAAAACTATTCTCACAGCTGTCCACCAATCACGGCCCAGTTTGAGCAATAACACAACAGCACGGGTGTGTAATTAACTGCATCACAATAACACAAATGCCTAAGGAAGACTGCGAGCGGGAGAGGAAAAAAGCATTTTCTAACGATTAATTCTGTCATTGTGGTTCTGTGAAATCTGTACGTTTTGTCTCTAAATCGCCAAGGCCAAGCAAGAGAGCATACAGAACTTGTGTATTCAGCTGGAGGATACTGCATTTTGAATAACCTTTGCAAAAGAGACACAAAGGGCAGTAAACAATGTCCTCTTTATTCAATATGATCGTGAATACCAATGTCTGCGACCTCAAAGTTCGCTTCCATTTGCAAGAGAAATCACCACCATTATTAATACATTTTAGACTCTGACACAGCAGCAACAAGATGCACTTTGTGACTTTTCTTCTTGTCTCCACGGTGATGTTATTACTTTGCTTAGAATGTTCCACAGTATAGCATTAGCCAGCGATAGATGGATAGATATATTTATAGTAGTACTTGTCCACAGTAAAAAAAAAAACAGGCAAATAATAATAAAAAAAAAATGTACCTATCTATTCATCTCAGTAGACACAAAAGGATGACACCAAGTTAAAGGTGACTGATGTTTTTAATTTCACTATTTTGTCCATAAACCAAGATATGAACATCCAAATAACAGAAAAATCAAGCACCTTTTGTAACTACAACTGCAAGCCTCAATGAGCTTCGTTTGACTGGAGCCAAATGAAATCCACCATTATTAATACGTTTTAGACTCTGAAACAACAGCAACAAGACACACTGTCACTTTTCTACTTTTATCCATGGAGATGTTATTATTTTTGCTTCGATTGTTCCACTGTATAGCATTAAACATCTATAGATATCTTTATCGCAGACTTGTGGTCCAGAATAAAGACACAGCCAAATAATAAAAGAACAAGAAACATATCTATCCATCTATCCATCTCAGTGAACGCAAAAAGAAAAATGACACCACCAGGCCAAGTTAAAGGTGACTGGTGTTTTTATTTCACTATTTTGTACATAAACCAACCCTCAAGGAGCTTCGTTTGACTGGAGCCAAATGAAATCCATTTCAGGGAGATGTTTTCAGATTATTTTTGCTTGGATTGTTCCACAGTATAGTATTAAACATCTATAGATATATTTATTGTAATAAACCATAAAAAAAACAATTTCATTAGAGGCAAAAGGAAGACTTGGCCACCAGGCCAAGTGACAGATGACTGGCATTTTTATTTCACTATTTTGTCTCTAAACCATGATATGAATACCTCCAAATAACAGAAAAATCAGGTACCTTTTTTCTCTAGTGTTAACAACAGGTTTGATTGACAGCGGTTGCTAAGCACCCGCTCCCTGGTAAACCAGCGGTGTGGGCAGGAAGGGGCATTACATTCAACAGCCTCTGAATTGGCTCTTTGGTTGCTATGATACTTCCGGTCAGACTTCATAACGTGGTACACAGCTCAATATTCGCCTATAACTGCAAGCCTTGATGAGCTTCGTTTGACTGGAGCCAAATGAAATCCACCATTATTAATATGTTTTAGACTCTGAAACAATAACAAGACACACTATGTCACTTTTCTACTTGTATCCATTGAGATGTTATTATTTTTGCTTGGATTATTCCACAGTATAGACCCTTTGAGTGTTCGTAAACAGTGGTGACGTAGACTCGGTTGCGCATTTTAGCAACTGAAGTACGGTTGAACTCAGCGGCTTGTCGAGCTCTGCGGAAGGATTATCATCAAAAGATTGAGAATATTTCCTCAACAAGCCGACTTTGACAAATGGTGTCCGACTGCCAGATCCTCACGCAATCAGTGAGTAAAACTTTAACTCTTTAGTCTGCTGGAGGAATATCGATTCTAACAACCACACACAGAACAACCAGACATTTTGGTGCTGGAAATGTTTTTATCTCCGTCTTCTTCTGCCCATGTTTAGTGTGAATGAATCGGAATGAATATCACTTCCATCCTAAAAGGGTCTATAGCATTAAACAACCATAGATATCTTTATTGCAGACTGGTCCAGAGTAAAAAAACAGACAAACAATATACAAAGCAATTTTATTAGAGGCAAAAGGATGACCCCACCAGACCAAGTTACAGGTGACTAATGTTTTTATTTCACTATTTTGCCTGTAATTCAACATATGAACATTAATAACAGAGAAATCAGGGGCCTGCCTTCTCCATAATCGCTCCCGTTAGCGTTGGCAACAGATTTGAGCGCCCACTCCCTCCTAAACCAGCGATACGAATGGGAACCTTCAACAGTGTCGCTCTGGATTGGCTTTATAATTATGATACTTGTTGTCAGAATTCCTAATATGGAAGTCTGCTACAAATTCACCCCTATAACTACATGAGCTTCACTTGACTGGAGACGAATGTTAGGGGTGACGTCACACTCCCTTAGTCTGCTTCTTTTTACAGAGAAAATCAGATGACGCTATCAGGCCAAATTACAGGTGACGGTGAGATTGCACGTTTTTCACTTATTTTAACAACATCTCCATGGAGACGAGATGACAGAGATGAGATGACAGGCCCTCCGCCAGAAAATCTATGCGCTTTCAATGTTTTTTTTTTTTTTTTAGCTTTTAATTATGATTCAATTTAGAGTGGTGTTTGCAACATTCACACATTTGCATATAGTCTTAATTGCTGTGGTTCGATACAGAAATTTATTAGGATTGTCCGTTAAGCATGTTCAGATTCTTAGTGCAGAAAGTGTTTTTGTACGTGTTTTTTTTTACCATAATATAGGAAAATGGCAAGGTGCAAACTTCAAAATGCTCATGCAATAGTTTAAAATGTTAAAAATCCACATATGTATTCACTTTTAAACTAATTTAATCTAATTGCACATGTTTTAACACGTATTTACTTAAAATATAGAAGAAAAGTGTTTGAATAGTTCATTAAATGGATGAACTTTGAGATTTGGTCTTGGCAGGAACCATGAAAGATGAAGAGTAAGATATGTTGAAGAACGTACCGTTGCTGGTGAAGAGGAGCATGCAGAGGCTGAAGAGGTTTCTGTGGCTGTGGAGATGTTGAGATGCGACACTCAGGAGCAAAAGTACAGACTAGAGTATTTGACAGAAAGGTGAGAGGAGGACCGAGTACAAAAACTCAAACGGCCACCTTCAGTCCCTTTGAGCCCGTAGAAGTGTCCGGTCCATACTGATGAGAGGAGAGTGGAGCTGAATTATACATAAAACCATCAAATGCAGTCAAGTTATAATGTAGGCTTTCACTTTAGACCTTTCCTCAGCGTGTGGGCGATGCAAAGTGGACATTTAGATCAACTTTACAATGACAAATCGGGCTGTGGAGAATCTACTTAGTTTGAGGACACTGTCAAAACATCACATCAACCTTAAAAGGCCCTATATTACGCAAAATGGGCCCTTGTGAGCGTTGAGCCGTGTTATAATGTTGTTACCTCCTCAAAAAACATACCTGGACTTGCATATTGTTTCATTAGTGTTTGAGTCACACTTTATTATTAGTCTGTCAGCATCTCCAAAGATCAAAATGGTCTGTTCCACCTTGTGATGTCATGGAACGGTAGCTTTCTATTGCCAAATGACATCACATCATCATCAAGGTGGAATGGAGAGTTTTGTGTTTGAGAGAAGAACTCGGCCTAAATATGCAGCGTTTGTGTGTTAAAGATAGTGTGTTATAGATGTGTTAAAGAAGTGTGTTATAGATCAGAAAATAGCCTAATATGGGCCCTTTTAATTCACCAAGGTCTTATTTTTGGCACCTCAAAAGCAAGGTTCCAGTATTTTCAGATTTTTTTGATTTTTTTTCTTCTCCCCACTGTTGTCATTGCACGCTATTTTTGTTTCCATCGGCAAAGCACACCAAGTTTACCCATATCGATCTTGTGATAGGGTTCGTAGGTGTCGACTTATGAACAGGCCGATGGTTGAATCCTCACTGTTGGGCAAGGCACACCACTCACCTTGGTCAAAAGGGCAGCCACAGTTTTGTCAGTCTGGAATACCGGCTCGAGCGTCCCACCTGGCTTGAAAGTCCCAGTGCGAGCGTCCCATTCTCTTGACTGGAACATCCCCCACCTCCCTCCAGATGCTACTCTTGGGTAGCACACAGTTAGCTGCTATGCCCAGGAGAGGGGGGATTTTCTTGCCGGTCTTTAGTAGGCCTCGTCACGCACTGGGATGTGTTGAGTAAGAAAATCAGTATTCTCTAGCATAATAAAATGAAATGTGAATGTAGCGAGACCAAATGTCAGGAGCTGTTTGTGTCATTTTACCGATCTTCACATTTTTTCAGTATGTAATATCAATATAATCCTTATTTGCTCGAAAAAGTTTACTTTAAGCACCACCTACACCACTGAAAGACTAAGCACAGCAGTGATTCATCCACAAGTTCTACCTGCCAACAAAATCTGTTTTAATGTGAGCTCCACTATAACTACAGTGCATGCAGTGCAGAGCAGTAGAGGATTCTGTTGGCGAGGAGCAAATACCAGATGTTATCATGGAGGACTCTTGTCACACACAAGATTAGTGAAAGTGGCAACAGGAAAGGTGGTCAGCTGCTCAGTGATTCCCTTGGATTTACTTACTCTGAGAAACGTCACTCTGGTGTGGCCGTTACTTGGAGCTGTCGAACTGGGAAGAAGTGTTCAGCAACTGTGTGACAACTGGGGGACTTTCAGGCCAGGGGGACTTTCCAGCTGATTTCCCAGCTGTGGTTGTAGAGTTTTTGGACAGACCACCCCTGCAATCCAGTCAGCTCTTCATCCCAAAGAATCATGGCTTTTTTGCAGTAAATAAAATGTTTTGTAATGAGAAGAGAATGCATCTACCCATCTGAATTTACTCATTTCTGATAAAAAAAAAAAGGTGTTCTTCAGTTTTAAACCTGCCGTTCTGTGTGTAAATATAGCCATGTCTCTCCAGTTCTTTATCAGATTCAGTGACTGGCCCCTGGTATCCGCTCTCTTCGTGCTGAGTTGAGGTGCAGCTGTTTCATGCCTCATGGATTCTCTCTCTACTTCTGCAGGTGTTGCATTGTGCTGTGTCCATC
Source organism: Odontamblyopus lacepedii (assembly GCA_034769755.1). Taxonomy (NCBI): domain Eukaryota; kingdom Metazoa; phylum Chordata; class Actinopteri; order Gobiiformes; family Gobiidae; genus Odontamblyopus; species Odontamblyopus lacepedii. The sequence goes on from CM068361.1 coordinate 33,702,573, forward strand.
GTTTTCACATAGTCCTGAAATCTACACCACTCAGCTTCTGCATTTATACAGAAATACAGTCTGTCCTCCGCGGGGACTGAGGGGACAAAATGTTTGACATTTCAGATATTATTTTACAGAATAAATACGTCATTTTCAATAAAGGGACACTGCAAAATCAGTTTCTCGATTAAATGTTTACTAATTAATACTCTGATTGATTTTCAGCAATAAAAGGACAACAAATATTAATCTTGTTGGGTTCATTTGACACCACAACATTGTAAAAGTCCTGAGCTGGAGGTGCAGTCACAGTTTTCAGGTGGAATTTGCTGTGTAACTGTCAGATTGCAGATTTCTTGACTTGATTTATGGTTCCTATCTTTCTATTTACTGGGCCTGTCATCTTTTTTTCAGTATAAATGGACCAAGGTTTTTACAATAGCTTCAGTATTCAAATCTAAAGGCATGATTGTTGTTAATATGACAAGTCTGTGGACCTTATCCCCAACACTACGACTTATTAAGAAGTTGATGTTTGGATCCTCACTGTTGTCATTGCAGTCTGTCCGTTGTGTCCACGGCAAGGCACACCGCTCACTTTGCTTCACCTGTGATGGTCTTAGTGGTCCAAAGGGTATTAAAAGTATGACACGACCATACCCACTGGTCTTTTCGGTCGGAGTTGACTCATTTAAACCAACTATTAGATGGTCAGGATGGTTTAAAAGCATTGCAAGTTCGGATTAAGCTAAAAGGGTTTTAAAAGTATGTCACTTAGGGTTAGGTGATAATACGGTATCCCGCGGTATCAACAAGTAGTAATGGTATCAATTTCATTACTGTCATAAAAAAAAAAAAAATCTGCATAAGGACCTAAAACCACAGCGTGGACTTCTCCCCTCCGCTCGCTCTCCTCTTCAAACGTTACGCACTAAGATTTCCATCCACACACAGCGAGTAAGAAGAAAAAAAAACTGAATGACGCTTCGTGTGTGATGTTGAGCCGAAAAGTTTGTGATGGAGACGTTTTATTGAACGGCGAGAGTCCAGAGGGGACGAGGCGCTGGAGAGGAGAAAGTTCCCGCTCGAGGGCGAAGTCAGACTTTCACGGAGGAGACGGTAAAGCCCAATTTATGGTTCTGCATCAAAACGTGTTTGTGTGGACGTGCATCCCCGACACACAGCATACCTGTCGACCGCTGTGCATCTCCCAAACTTTGGTCAAAACGACGCAGACAGCGAGGGGAAGCAACGCAGATAATTAGGGTTGTGATTGGTCCTCTCCACCGCTCTACATTTCCGCTGCTCCGCTCATCATAGACTTTGAGTAATAATGCGTGTAATGCAGCTTTGCGCACATTTATTTACGTTTTACAGAAACTAAACTTAAAACCACGTGGCTCATTTGCATACAGTATAAGCGCTGATAAAAACAGCTTGTGTGTTGATGCTGATGCGATCGAACGCGCTGCAAAGTTTTGGTTTGATCAAAACCTGTGCCTCATCTTCATATATAATGCTGCTCTTCTGTTTCTGAATGCTGCAAAATAATTCTTAAACCCCGGTAAAATGCTGAGATGGTTTAACGGTGCCACAATCTGGATACCGTCCAACCCTAATGTCACTACCATAACCATTGGTCTTTTCGAACCGCGCTGAATCATTTCAAATCCACTATCAGAAGGTCAGTATAATTCAAAAACATTGCTAGTATGTTGAGTTGGGATTAAGCTACTTTGACTGCTAAAAGTAGAAGATACATGTGCTGCCTGGTCTTACATTTAGCGTTTTGGACTCATGTGATTTCTCACCAAACAAAAAGAAGCGTTTGTCTACATGCAAATACAAAAGACCCCCGTAAAGAACAGGACGACTGCAGCTCTCAGCGAGGGGCTCAGAGTGCTTCAAATCACCACTTTGTCGAGTTTTCAGAAGACAAAGTCCACAGCTATTTCCCCCACTGTGTTGTAATTAGCTCAGTTGCGCACTGCAGAAAATGGTTTCATGTGACACAAGTTTGATGTTTGAAAGTTGTTCATTTAGCAGTTTTTAGTGGAACTTTGTGTTAAATGAAGTTGAAGAAAATGAAACCTGTTTATTTTTCTTTTTGAAAATGGATTGAAACTCAAAAGTGTGTTGACAGTTATATTTTATGGTTTAATACATGTACAATAATACTAGTTTCTTAGTGTTTGCATCTCTTATATCTTCTTTTCTGGGTTTACCTTTATTTTAATATTTTACAACATTATTACAACAGATTCCCTCCCAAAGTAACCTTGTTTCTCTGATTAGATTTTTTTTTTTTGTATTACACAAAATTGACTCTTGTGAGCTTCAAGTCATGTTATGATGTTGTTATCTCATGAAAAACATGTCCTGAGTTTCATTTGCATATGTTTGCATGAGGGACAGTTCAACCCTACCTTGTCAAATCATAGGTAGAAAATCCAAAATTTCACATTTTAGTTTGACTGGACCAACGGTTTCTGAGATTTGGCACTTTCATGTTTTCAATTTTTTGAGAGGTCACCGAATTTCAAATTGCATTTACACAGCAACTACTGGTCCGATATCCAAAACCAAGGCATCTCTGGAAAGGGGTAATCATAAGGAATCCAAATCTAAAAATCTAAAATCCAAATAGATTTTTACATTTGAGTATGTTTGAGATGAATGACTTTTTGACCTATATTTTGACCTTGATTTCGATTCCTTATGATTCCCTCTTTCTAGGGATACCTACATTTTTTATATCAGACCAGTCGTTGCTGATAAATGCAATTAGAAATTTTGCGTCCACGCCCATTTTTGCAAAAAAAAAAAAAAGATTAAAACAAATGAAACTGCGGTATCTCAGCAGCCGTTATTGATACTCGTATCATGCTAACATTAGAGATGAATGAATTTTCTTTGCAATTGGACAATGTGAGGGTTCAATGCAATGCAACAGTTTTTTTTTTTTTTAGTTTTTTTGGGTGAATTGAGGTGGAATGACCCGTAACCCTTTATTATTAGTCTGTCTACATCTCCAAACTCAAAATGCTCCGTTCCACCTTGAGATGTTCAAGTTAACAGCTTCCTCTTAATATTTGTTTATAAGATATTGGTAATTACAATGCAGGTGGTGAGCCCCCTCCTGTGGGCTCACCACCTGCAGAGGGGTTCATAGGGGGGGTCAGGTGCTATGAGGATTGGGCAGCAAACTGCCCCCGCGACCCAGCTGGATTAAGCGGGAGAAGATGGATGGATGGATGGATGGTAATTACAAGACTGAAATCATCCAAATGTGAAGGTGTACGGAGTTTATCATTGTACATGTATCATTCGGATGCCTAACTAGATGATGGATAATGGTTTATGTTTTATAGGCATCAAACTGTACCTCATCTAAGTCCTGCTGTGGCTCTTTTATACTCTAAATTTCTTGGGACCGCTAAAATTAGTAGCTCTCTGGCAGTTTTGTTTTGTAAAAGTTGCTCACCGGAGGAAAAAGGTTGAAGGTCCGGTCCATTTCTAGCACGGGTTAGGGTTGAAGAAATTGACATATAAAAGGCATTCTGACTCAGATATCCCGCCATAGACATTGCCAATAATTGTAACTATGAAATACCATTTTTTCACGCCATTTTATTAAGAAAATAAGTATAAAAATATAAATATAAAACACTATGACGCCGCATTCAAACAGCATGAATCCAGTGTATGACGATTTCCTAACACATACACTTTTCCATTACATTTTACACCGAGTACATGAGATCATGAATTCACAGTTTGACAAATCAACTGCACCAACCATTCACGTGGTCAACAAAGATAGCAAATAGAATATTATAGGATGTCCATAAAAACACTTTGTACACGTACTGTTAAGTGGCTCCTACGGCAAACTCCAACTACCCAGTCTGCTCCCATTGGACGATAATACAACTATCTCTCAATACAAAACACATGTCCACATTATTGTTCACAAAACCCTAAAATTCAAAGGCATCTTCACTGATTATGACCAAAAAAATGGCAAAACTTCAAGAATACATTAATCCTCTGTAAAACTGAGTTCAAGTCTATTACATCCATCGCTGGATTCATCGAGTCCTTTCAGTGTGCTAGTGCGCTAACAAGAATCAACAAATGGTCGGCCAGCGCAAAGCCAGTCGACTAGACATAAAAACAGATATATTTCGATAGATAGGTAGACGGACGGTGGGCTGGCTTGCACGAGTCAATGTTGGCGAGCGCCACAATAGTTAAAAACATTAAAAAAGTCTCTTCTAGGTGTCAAGTTCCGCGGTTTTCCCTATGTACATTTCCGCCAACTTCTTGAAGTGCGGCCCCCAGTTGCTAAGGTAGTCGTACTCTTGATCTCCTTCCGTCGCCGTGGATTCCAGCGAACTTAACGACTCCGCTAATGAACCGCTTCCCTCGTAGGCGTACGTGGCCAGAGAATCGTAAGGGGGTGCCGTCGGATCCGAATCGTTCTCCTGCAATCTGCTGTTGATGAAGTCCCTGACGTCCGTGTTATCCTTAATGGGTGAGGTCCTACGGAACGGGAATAGCATCTCTGGAATGATGTCTCTCCGGAGTTTGTTGGCGTCCATGACTTCGGGGTTGCGCAGGGTGCCGATGTCGAAGGCCTGGGTGTCTTCTTCTCCTCCGCCCTCATCGTTGTAGCTCACCACATTATCGCGGACATCCTCTTTGGAGATTATGAGAGGTTCCTTCTTCCTCTGCCTCCTCAGAGCGGCGAAAAGCACCACGATCACTGCACAAAAGAACAAAAGAAAGCATTTTAGTACTTTAGCGGTCCAAAGTAATTACAAGGTTTCAGATTTGAATCACAATATTCTATAGGCTTGTAGCGTTTGACTGAGAGGCTGACAGTGTATACTTTTGGAGTGGTTAGATAAATATAGAGTGCAGTGATGTACTGTGTCATAAAAATAAACCAGAAGGCTTAGAACTTTGCTTTTGGACATTTATGAACATGTTTTAAAAGGTTTTTATGGGTTAAGGACCCATGATATTCTAGGAATTTTAGCAAAACAGTTACAATCATTATGTTTAAGGCAAAAGGAGAAATTCAATTAGTCAACTGGACAAAAGTTTATTTTGGTCAAATTCGTTTCGCAGCTCATCCGAGCTGCTTCTTCAGTTCTGGTCAGAATGCTGGAGGACATCGCCGTTTATCTGCCTGCAGGATGGAGCTATCTACAGTGAATTTCTCCTTGAATTTCTCCTTTTGCAGTGGATTTTTACCTGGACGACTGAGGGATTTTACACACATTATATTTAAGATTTTATTCAAAATATTGGCAAAATGTGCTGAACATTTGGGGAAAATTCTCTCTCGCAAGATGCCATCAATATGAAACTCTTGAAAATATTACTTTTTACATCCTGTAACTGAGAACTTAATTTTCAACTTTTCTTCACAAATTTCTTCTTTATGTGTAGAAGGTGTAGAACTATAGTTCACATTTACTACAGGTATTTTCCCACCACATTAAGTCAAAACTGGAGAATCTTCAAAACTCCTCATATGCACTTTAACCGACCTAATGCCGGGCGTACACTGTGCAATATTTTAGACGGTTTCACTCAGCCCCAGCTCAAACTGTACGACCAAATCACAGGGTTTAAAAGTTCACAGCTCACGATTCATGTTCTCACACTATACGAACTACTTTAACAGTGCCAAACCCTCCTGGGAGCTGGTCGTGAGGTATTAATTGGTTCTCGTTATCCCATGTATACCACACGAAGCACGACACACAATTAAACCAAACCCAAAACCCAAAAACAGCTGCACGAGTGAAAAATCTGCTCAAAAATGGCCAATAATCTCACAGTGTACACCCAGCATAATGCAACCCTCTCCTCTTCAGGGAGTTAATAACCTCTTATATCTGGTTTCATTATCACCATAATACATGTAAGAACTTCCATTGTAAATTCACTTGCGGTGTGAAAAATGTACACCTCCTGCCCCCTCAAAATCTCTTACAAAAATAAGTGTATAAAACATGTATAATCTGTGTATAAAACATGATGGCTCTGCTTTATAATGTTTTATAAGAAATACAGACTAATGCCACCATCTTAAAGAAAAGTTAATTACGTTCTACCATTTGAAAACAAGAAATAACTAACTTTTATAATGTTACATGAATAATTATCCTTATTAATATAATGTGTGCTCAAATACACAAGACACTGGCTCCAACATCAGCTCATATATTCTGTAAAAAACAAAACAAATGTAAGTAAACTGAGACTGTTCTTTTCCTTTGGCTGTGATAGAAGTGATTTGATTGTAATTGATAAAAAAGTTCTCTTAAACTACTTCCCCGTAACCGCTTTTCTATTGATGTGTCCATTATTCTTCGCTCCTATCTGCTCCTTTTATTGTAGCTTACTTCTATATCGACTCAAGTTCTTTGCAAAACGTCAATGACAAACTGATCAACATTCGTTCGAGGCGCCCGCTTGCCTTGTTTGCTCGGACCTCGGCATTTAAAACGCAGATAAAAACACAGCGCGCGTGCAGGGCAGAGTGGACTGTTGTGAACATATGTCGTAGATTTAAAAGCGCGGCGGCGAGGATACATTTTCTACAGTGATAAAACCCCTCTCCCCCTCTCCCTCTCCATCTCTGCCTCGGGCTCACCTCCTTTTATTAAAGATTCAGAGCAAAGGCTTTCTCTTTCTTGTGCCGTGAATGGCGCCCTGGCTCACAAAGTGCTCCGCTTCGTCTTTATTCTCAGCGGCGGAGGCAGGCTCATATCTGCTCTGCCTCTTGTGATGGAGGAGAGACTGGGACGGGAGTAACACTGCGTACTGTATGTCGTGGCGGGGAAAGAAAGAAAGAAGAATATTGGAACTTAATAATGTTTCACAGCCTACGGAATTCTCCAGGTGCGGGGTTGGGTTTGCGGATTCAAAAAGTCAAAGTAGTGGGTGTCGGGATGAGTGGTGCTAATCTCGCCAGGTAAATTCGCCGGGAAACGGTGAATACATGAGGGAAATTATCTTGTGAGATTGTTTTTCCTCAGTATTTACATTTGGATTGGGCAAAAAAACGGTTCATACTGAGCACACCTATTGATACTGCTGTCGTCGAGACTTGTTAAGACTTTATTTGCGCTTCATTTTAACGCAATCTGACCAGACGGAGTCGACTTTAGCCAGAGGTGAACTGATTTCTGCTGTTAAACAAATCTCCCTCTCATATTCCGACATTAGTTAGTTAGTCCCTCTCACCCTTTTTGCTGAAAATCAAACACCTAAACAGCACCATAGATGCTCATATTGATTACAAGCTTCTGGAAATATGTATGAGATCATAAAACTTTTTTTTTTTTTTTACGCCGTTTGCATTGCGTCACCATGGTAACTGCTGAACATTTCACCCTAGATATACACGTGGAACACTCCCAACCCTGCAAAGTATCAGTTGAGAAAGTGTTGTTCCAGAAATCCAGGGTTGATGTGACAAAAAAATAAAATGATAATGTCTAAAAACTTCTAAATGAATGCTCAAACTCATACTATCTCCATGGATACGAGCAGACGGCAACCTGAACTGTTGCTCAGTGCAGCTTTCAAGTCAAACATTTTTGACTGTTTTGTACTAAAGAGGAACAAATAGAATCAAGTACAAAAAGTTTCAGTAAGAATCAGTAGATTTCTAGAAAATAAGTTAAAATCCGATGGTAGTAGTAGTAATAGTGGCAGTAGTGGTACTGATGATTGTGGTAGTAGTAGTGATGGTTTTAGTAGTAGTAGTAGTATCAGTGGTGGTGGTACTGATGGTAGTAGTAGTGGTGGTAGTAATAGTGGTAGTAGTAGTAGTAATGGTAGTAATAGTAATGATGGTGGTAGTAGTAGTAGTAACGGTAGTGGTAGTAGTAGTAGTAGTAATGATGGTGGTAGTAGTAGTAGTAACGGTAGTGGTAGTAGTAGTAGTAGTAATGATGGTGGTAGTAGTAGTAGTAGTAGTAGTAATAGTAATGATGGTGGTAGTAGTAGTAGTAGTAATGGTAGTAAGAGTAATGATGGTGGTAGTAGTAGTAGTAGTAGTAGTAATAGTAATGATGGTGGTAGTAGTAGTAGTAGTAATGGTAGTAAGAGTAATGATGGTGGTAGTAGTAATAGTAATGGTAGTGGTAGTAGTAATTATGGTAGTAGTAGTAGTAGTAGTAATTATGGTGGTAGTAGTAGTAGTAGTAATGATTGTGGTGGTAGTAGTAGTAGTAATGATAGTGGTGGTAGTAGTTGTAGCAGTACTAGTAATTGCAGTATTTTTAATGATTGTAGTAGTACTAATGGTTGTAGTAGTGGTTCTAGTATTTGTATCCTGCATTCAAAATAATATTTAGTTTATTTTCCTTCAGTCATTTAACATAATCAATCATATCACAATGATTTAAAACTGATTTTATTTTATGAAAAACTATCACATTTTCAGATGTCGCTCATAATGTTTCAAACTCCTCCAAATGCTCCAAACTTCCAAACCACAGAAGCCGCTTGTTAGCCCAAAATAAACTTGTACATCTTGTGACAAAAGAGCCCTGCTTCCTCCTCCTCCTCCTCCTCTCCACAGCACTCTCCTCACCTGTCCCTCCTTCTCAGCTTTGCCTTTTTGTCCCCCTGCAGGAGCCGTAGTTGTGTCCCGGCCCTGGCTGGGTGTTAATTACAATGCCTTCTGCCTGGCTGCTCGGAGGAGGGGGAGGGCTTTAAAGAGGCCTGATTTCGGAGTTGCCGGATGCTCGTTTCAGGGGCTGGCGCAGCGGTTGGGCTCAGCGGCGCCCCCGGTGTCGAATGGAGGTGAATGACACTCAGTCTGTCAGGGGCTGCCGGTGCGAAGAGCTCTGGATAATGAGCAGATGTCACGATAGCGCACGTGAGAGGAAACCAGAATAATCCTATTAGAGCCAATTCATATAGGCTTAAAACTTAAACACCCTGTACTTGATATGTTATTATTAAAATCTGAGCATTTCTATTGAATATATTTGAGCAAAATTTGTCTTTCTACACTACAAATACTAGTTTAAACCATACACAAGTCCATAAAAGACCATATTGTAAGTTTACACCGATGAAAGTGGATGGAGCAAATGCGTTCGGCGGAAATCAAAGTTTATATTGGACACTTATATTCCTCAAGTCAGCATGGAGTGTGCATATGACATAGGATAATGCCAGAAATATGCTCGGAAAGCCATTAATCTCAGCTTTTTAAGGGGAAATAAAGTACGTTTCTATGGTTGGAAAGTTACGTGCCGTTATATAAAACATGTTCCTAGGTATCGTACATGATACCGCCAGTCTGGAAGGGTTTTAAACAGCCCTGTTTTACATTTATTTAATTACAGGTGGTTTTATAGTGCAAAATACCTAGAAAAACACATTCTGACTGTGAGCGGGATCGCCTCGCTGCAGATCTGACCTGTAGCTGTAACCTGTTAAACCGTAAACCGCCTGTACTCTAGTTTTATTATTAATTTGAGCATTTGTGCTGTATATATTTGAGCAAAATTTTTTTTCCATAGTACAGATACTAGTATAAACTCTTAAAATAAACCACACACAAGTCCATACAAGACCATATTTTTTTTAGGCCATTCATACTTATTCAATCAATCAAACTTTATTTATAGAGTGCTTTTCACATAAAAAATGCAACACAAAGAGCTTAAAATGGATAGAGTGCATGTATTTGGTGGAAATCAAAGTTCCTATTGGACACTTGTTTTCCTCACAGAGGACATCATCACAGACTCAGCTTTTAAGGGGGAAAAGTACGTTTCTATCTTTTATGGTTGGAAAGTTATGTGCAGTTATATAAAACATGTTCCCAGGTATCGTATATGATATTATGTACAGTCTGGAAGGGTTATAAACAGCCCTAATTTACATGTATTCAATTCCAGGTGATTTTATAGTTCAAAAATACCTAGAAAAACACATCTCTGAGTGGGCTTGCCTCTCCGCAGATCTAACCTGTAGCTGTAACTTGTTAAAACTGTAAATTTGTGCATTTGTCTTGTATGTATTTGAGTAAAATGTGTCTTTCCACAGTACAGATACTAGTATAAGCTGCTCTTAAAATACACAAGTCCATACAAACCATATTAAAGAGCGTAACCATCCCCCCCCCCGATAACGCTTTATTGTCAGCCTTATCAGGAAGCGCACTGTTTGCATGGTAGGTGTTAGTTGTGAGGGCAAAACTCAGAACTCCCCTTTGGTCTCTGAAAGTTGCGAAAAGCGCCTTTAAACTCATCTTTGTCAGTGATTAGGAAGCTCAGAATTAGGCTGAGCAGACGTCCCCATTTCCCCGGGACAGTCCCAGTTTTGAGCCCCGTGTCTCCTTGTCCCTGCAGACTTATCCAAAACCAGTGATTTGTCCCAGTTTTACACAAGAAATGTCCCAGGTGTCCCTATTTTTGACCAATTTTATACCTGCCAACAGTAAAGAGAGGCATACACTGTCATTTGTTTAGGTAAAATGCAGAAAAGTTGCTTAAAAATTGCCAAAACACAAAGAAAATGTGACTGACTGACACATGTTCGTCTTGAATGGGCCAATTTAGTATGCACTCGTTTCACAATTTTATTATTACCAACCGCCACAAACGAGGCATGTCCCAGTTTTTGCTTTTGAAAATCTGGTCACCCTACTCAAAATGCGTAACGTAAGTCGGGAATAATGGAACTACTTCTGTTTTTCATGTTTTTAAGAGAATAAAAAGGGTAAAAATAAGTTTATAAAGCGGTTTATTGTCTGATAATCAGTGTGTCGGCATGCTAGTTGTTCATTTTACTGTCAAAACTCGCCTCGAAAAGCGTTCATAAACTCATCACAGTGAATCATTAGGATGCTCAGACTTTATTTAAGTAAGGAATAACTTTGGACCACTGCGATTTTTGTTTTCCAATGTTTTTGCAATGGTGAAAATCCACTACAGCATCCTTAAAGCCCCCGTTCCCGTTTTCTCCTGTAGGACTTAAACAGACTTTAGTGATTCACAAGGGAGATAAGCAGTAAAACTGTCTCGCACAAACCCTCCCACATGCCCCGATTCTATATGTGTGCATTTTTTAAAACTCCCCAAATCCCAATTAAACACGACAATCTGTTTAATCACAAACTGCTCATTTCAAATTATAGACATGAAATGATGGAAGAAGATTCATTTGTTGCAAGTGCAGGTGCAGTCGTGCTGTGTTGGAGTTTTCTCAGAGTGATGATTTGAATCAGAATAAGTCTCAGGTGCACTGTGTAACTTTTTGGTTGAAGTTTGTCACTTGTTTCTACCACATATGTCACTGCTCTGCCTAGATTGTTCCACAGTATGACACTGACCCTTCCAGACCTATTTTTTTCCCTTAATTTTGCTATTCAAACTCCCCCTTTTACCCCCTAATGAAGTGTTGCACGTCCTTTTTCTCAGTACAACCTGTTATTTCACAATTTTCTGGCTGTAATAAAAGCGATATGAAAGAGAGAATTTGTAAGAAATACAAATGAAAAAACGAAAATTTAATTCACACTCTTTCATACAAAACACACAGCAAACATGTATAAACAACTTTTTGGACATAAAAAAATGCTTAAATTAAATTAGGGCCTTAGCTACAAAAGTGCAAAAGATCAAGTCTGTAAGTAAACTTAAAATATTCTTATTGCCCTCAAAAACAGAAAAGTGCAGTGGCTCCATGACTTTCCTGGTCCAGTCCTGGAAACAGCTCCTGTCAGGTCCAGGTCAGAGCCACAGCACTTCTGCATTTCCATGGTGGAAATTACATTTGGATTTGTACATTTGGACTGAAATAAAACCTTTCAAATAAAAATCACAAGAGATGTGCAATGACGCAGACCAAGATGCGTAATTCGCCATTGATTTGAGAAATAACTGCATTTAGAGCGGATTTTTCAATTGTTACGAACACAGACGCTCAGAGCATCGACCATCTTGACTCACTTCACTCTTTGGCAAAGTTTGGACCAAAATGGACGGAGCAGAAAACAAAATTCCTATTGGACACTTGTTTTCTTGACGTCATCATGGGGTGTGCATGTGGCGTAGAATAATGTCAGAAACATGCTCGGAAAGCCACTTTTCTCAGCTTTTCAAGGGGGTAAAAAAGTAAGTTTCTATCGTTTAGTTGGAAAAGGTAAGTGTGGCTCTAGAAAAACATATTCCCAGGTATCGTATTTTACATTTATTCAATTACAGGTGGTTTTATAGCTCAAAAATACTTTGAAAAACGCCCATTCTGACTGTGTGTAGGGTCGCCTCTCCGCAGATCCGATCTGTAGCTGTAACTTGGTCAGGTTTGGTCTCCGTGAAGATAGAAAACTTGGATAACGTGCTGCGAGACATTCCAGATGAACCAGTACCAACTCCACGCTGAAAAGCATTTGACGAACCACAAAATTACACAGTGCACCTTCATCAGCCAGTTCATACCGTCTGAAAACCGAGTCCGGCGATGCATTTAGACTCTACACTGTCATATATGTGTTTTTATTGCCTTGTTTTGCCGTAAACTGTAGTAACCGGGCAGAATTAGTTCAAGGTAACCTTCCTGAAGCGCGTTTCGACGGACGGCTCATTGGGCTCCGGCGTAATCGTCCACGTAAACCAAATGATGGAGCCTCATTCAATCCTCGTCCTGGAGACACTGACAGACTCCCTCCTTTATTTCCTCCATGTTCTTTTCCAGACACCTTATCCATTCTGCATAACATTCTACGCCCATTCTCTTCTTTCCTTTTCTCACTCCCTCCTTCCCTCCCTCTCTCTCTCTCCATCCCTCCGTCCTTTCTCTCTTCTCTCTCTCGTTTTCAGTCTCTCTTCCCCCCTTTCTTCCCTCTCTCCACCCCTCTCCCTCCCTTCTCTCTCTTGCTCTTTGTCTCTATTAGTCTTTCTTCCTCCCTGTCTCCCCCCCTCTTTCTCCCCCTTCTCTCGCTCCTGCCCTCCTTTCCCTCTTCTCTTTTTCTCTTTCTCTGTCTCTCTTCCTCCTTCTCTTCTCTCTCTCGTTCTCTGTCTCTATTAGTCTTTCTTTCTCCCTGTCTCTCCCCCTCTTTCTCTCCCTTCTCTCGCTCCCGCCCTCCTTTCCCTCTTCTCTTTTTCTCTTTCTCTGTCTCTCTTCCTCCTTCTCTTCTCTCTCTCTTGCTCTTTGTCTCTATTAGTCTTTCTTCCTCCCTGTCTCTCCCCCTCTTTCTCTCCCTTCTCTCGCTCCCGCCCTCCTTTCCCTCGTCTCTTTTTCTCCTTCTCTGTCTCTCTTCCTCCTTCTCTCTCTCTTGCTCTCTGTCTCTCTTAGTCTTTCTTTCTCCCTCTCTCCCTCTTTCACCCTGTCTCTCTCCTGTTGCTCTTTTTCTTGTTCTCTGTCTCTCTTCCTTCCTTTCTTCTCTCGCTCTCTGTCTCTTAGTCTTTCTTCCTCCCTGTCTCTCCCCCTCTTTCTTTCCCTTCTCTCGCTCCCGCCCGCCTTTCCCTCTTCTCTCTTTTTTCTCTTTCCCTGTCTCTCATCCTCCCTCTTCTCTCTCTCTCCCTCTTTCACTTCGTCTCTCTTCTGTCGCTCTCTATGTCCCTCCTTCCTTTCCCTCTTCTGTTTTCCTCATTCTCTGTCTCTCTTCCTTCCTTTCTTCTATCTCCTACCCCTCTCCCTTCCTTCTCTCTCTCGCCCCATCTCCATATCTTAGTCTTTCTGCCTCCATCTCTCCCTTTCTCTCTGTCTCGCTCTTTCCATCTCACTCCCTCCGTCTCTCCATCCCTCCCTGACCACTTCTCTCTCTCTCTCACTCTCTGCTGCATTTCTTCCTCCCTTTTCTTCTTTCTCCCCACACCTCTCCTTCTCTTCTCTCTCTCCCTCCCTGTCTATTTTAATCTTTCTTTCTCCCTCTCTCCCTCCACTGCTCCCTCCCTTTTCTCTCTCTTTGCATCTCTTCCTCCCTCCCATACGTCTTTGCCAAACCCTCTCATCTCTCTTAGTCTTTCTTCCTTCCTTTCTCTGTTTCTCTCTCTCCCACTTCTCTCGCTCACTCCCGCTCTCTCCATCCCTCCTTTCTTTTCTCGCTATCTGTATCGCTTTCTCCCTTTCGTCTCGCTGCCCACCCCTCTCCCTCTCTTCTCTCTCTTACTCTATTTCTGCCTCCACTCTCCCTTTCTCATTTCATTTCATTTTTTTCATTAAAGATGAACCTCTTCTCTCTCTTTCTCTCTCTCTGTCTCTCTCTCTCTCCCCACACACCTCTCTCTCGCTCTCTCTCTGTCTTTCTTCCTCCCTCCCTCTCTCTCTTTTCGTTGTTTTTCTCTGACAGTGTCTTGAATCCGCTCTATCTCTTCGTCTGTCTTTATTTTCGCCCTATGTATGTATCTATATTTATATCTCTCCCTCCCTTCCTTCCTTCCTCCCTCCCTCTCTCCATCTCTCTTAGTCTTTCTTCCTCCGTCTCTCCCTTTCTCTCTGTTCCCGTCTCCCTCTCTCTTCGTTGTTTTTCAGTGACAGTGACTTATGAATATAATGAATACTAAATCCGCTCCATCTCTCCTTCTCTCTCTCTCTCTCTCTCTGACTTTCTCTTTATTTATTTTCTCTCTATGTATAATGTATCTATAGGTACATCCCTCCCTTACTCCCTCCATCCCTCAGTGTTTCCCCCACCCACTCGCTCTACATCTCTCCCTCCTTTCCCTCTTTTCTTTTTCTCACTCTCTGTATCTCTTCTTCCCTTTCTCTCCCTCTCTCCCTTTCTCTCTGTCTCTCCCATTTCTCTCGCTCCATCCCTCTCTCCACCCCTCCCTCCCTCTGTTTTCTCTCTCATTCTTGCTCTCTGTCTCTCTTCCTCCATAACTTTCTTCTCTATCCTGTGGTTATTATTAATGATTGTTTTACTTTATGTAAACTATATTGTAAAGATGACCTAGTGTGTGGTGTTGGAAGTGGACTTTGATTCTGCTGAACCTGCTAACTTGAGAATAATGCCAACTGTAATGTAAGGAAGTGAACTTTGGTTTCTATATGCAGCAGTTCTAGTATCTATATGACGTCTGAATGTACACGTGGCAATATCCTTATCTGAAATGTATGTATGTATAAATAGAAGACCTGTCTGATGGGGCAGGCAGAGATGAGAGATGTAGAGATGAGAGAGAGAGACCAGAGAGACATCTCATAGAATCAAGTGTAAGGCCTATACCTCTTGGAAATAAAAGTCCGGTGTTTGAACACGTCATGCCTTCTGATTTATTGTTTCAAGAGTCCTCAACCGGAAAACCGACAGATTTGGTGACCCCCGACGGTGATTCTTGAGGAAACTGGACCTTACCAGAACATCTCTCCACAGATCTTCCCGGGAAAACATCGCAGCGAACGTTCAATATACAAACGGTATGACAAGAGCCTTTTTTCTAGAATTCCTGTCAAATTGGTCAAAAGTTTAAATTGATGTGATGTATACTGGGACTTCTGTGACCTTAATTAAATAGTATAATATAAATCAGTAATTTATACGTGCCGCAAAAAGAATCGAGAATCTTAGTAGTAGGATCTTAGGTGGGGAAGTGTGATCAGGAATACAGGTTAATTAACGTCTTTTAGTGGCTTTTTGTACGAAAAGAAGAAAGGCCACCACGCTTTTTTCGGCAATGTTGTTCGGCGTGTAAATAAATCAGGAATCAACAAGCCACGCCACTTTTAAAAGTTTTCGGGGCGTGTTAAAATAATAACGAAAAGGACTGAAGCCATTTTTAAAAGTTTTTGGGGCAAAATATAACGAGAAAAAGGACTGAAGCCACTTTAAAACTTTTTGGGGCAATAACAAAAAGGAAGAATTATTTTTTAAAGAAAGAACAAAAAAAGTACTTTTAATTAAGTTTATATAAAAAGAAGGCCTATATATAACATAGAAAATAAAAAAAGAGAAGAAGAATTTAGGATGTCGAAATCGCTATACATAACTTTACTGTTACAAATAATGATTGCTGTTAGAAAGGCAGAGAATGTTAAAGAAGAACCTGTTAAAGTAACAGTAGACACAGAGAGAGGGAAAGACAGAACAGCATCCACTGCAGAAGCAGGGGAAGCAGATAAATCATTAACCATAGAACCTGACCTCAGCTTTGACCTCCTCAGTGTAAATTCACAGGACGAATTTACGACCCCCCCACAAACTCTTAAAACCTACTGCTACGATTAGTCGGCGGAGAAGCTGAAATAATAATTAACAATTCAACAGATACTGATGATTTAAATGGGGGTTTGTTCGATATCCAATCAATAAAAAATAGAATTAGTGCACTCGTGGGGAAGGTCACGTCCACGGTAGGGGCAGTTTCTGAGCCCATTTCCATACAAGCTCTAATTTACAGCCCATACTTGAAAAACTAAAAACGGAAATAGTGAGGGAAATAACAGGTCAGGCTAGGGCAAATAACTGAGAGGTTGTGTCCATCAAATTCATCAAGTATTGCTAAAATGTTAGAAGTTTTAAGGGAGGAGTATGATCTATTAAAAGTCACTTTGAGGGGGAGTTTTCACTACGCCGTAATTTTGCTTATCTTCGTCCTTTTAACATTAACAAGCGTAGTCATGTTGATCTGTCAGCGTTGCCACGGGCCTCTAAAATTATGATGATTATTCCTGATTCCACTTCCATTTTAAGTATTCAGACTCAGATGAGTAACAGGTTAGAAATTGCATCTGGTTTTGGGGCTGTTCAGAGATCTGTGACTGCTGTTGCTGTCTTAAGCCAGCGCCGCTGTGCGCCATCCCATGTCTGTGCAAATAATGCTGAATTATGCTCAAATCATTCAGAGACAGGTCGTCTCATTTGCTCTGTGCTGTGAGTGTGTTTGAAGCGGGTCTGGGGCACCTGTTAATGATTGGCGAGCGGGAGCGTGATGGGCGCGGTTCGGCTCGTGGCTCGCTAATTATTGAGGTGCTTTAGACTTTGTGCTTTGAGTGCGTGTTTGCGTGCGCGGGTATGACACGGCCTGCTCAGAGGGATCAGCAGTGCTGAGGAAGTTACCTTTGGTTTACGGATTACATATAGTGTGTAACGTAAATTATTAAATTGTTAAATTATTAAATTACACAAAATAAACAATTAAATTGTTTAATTATTAAATTACACAAAATAAACAATGTGACTTGAGTATTTTGAACTATTCTATATTGTCACACCTTTGAAGTGACAAGAATGTTGCAAATACTCCCTGCAAAGTAACTGTAATCCAAAATTACCATCCAATGAAATAGTAACTATGACAAAATACAGTTACTTATAAATGTATTTCAATTATGTAATACCAGTATATGTAATCCACTACTTCCCAGCACTGGTGGCTAAGTGAGCTATTTTTTAAATATAAAAGACAATGTCTGGCTTTTCACTTTTGTTCGAGTTACTCTTGATCTTGATGAGCTGTGTTGTCTGCCAATGTTAAAATAGATTAAAAGCAACAGCTGATTTTGTTTTTATTTTGGCCTTTTCTTCTTGCACGGTCTATGCTCCACTTATGACAAAATTGTTAAACTTCAGTCAAAAAGGGGTAATAAACATATAAACAGTGTGCAGGCATTGTGTACAAAAAATAGATTTCACTAATTCAGAAATGACCTGCTTTCTTCCAAAATTTATCATGAGTAATTTATAAATGTAGACAATTTTCAACACTAAATTGGAGCTATATGCAAGAAAGGGTTAATTACAGAATACTGTTGTTTTTAATAAATGTATTTTAATTTTTTGAAAAGTAGATTTCTGCTTATCTTATAAGTTGCACTGGCAGATAATCTAGCTTGTTGGGTGAAGAGGTGCTTGGGTTATGGTGAAACGGACTCTTGTCCAAGGTCACTCAGGACCTGGCTGGATTCATTTTTGTAAAACGCACAGACTGGGAGGGTGATTTAAAGCTGCTGGTTGAGATTTGTGATAAGGAGTTGTTAGATTTCTGTGGCTCACTAGCTGGATGCTTATTCTGTTCAAGTTAGAAGAAGTTACTATTAAAGGGTTAGTATTGAATTAACAAAGTGAGGTTCCGAAAACATAATTGTCATAAGTTAGAGGCAGGGTGAAGTCAGGTCATGAAGGACACTGCTAAAACTAAATTTCATAATGTAAAATCAATTACATTCTTTAGTCATTAATAGTCGTTCATAAAAACTGATAAAATAATGTGCCAAAAGCTAAATCTACATTGCCAAATTAACAATTGTTAAAATACGTACATGTTTTGCTGGGGCTCTACACTGCAAGGAATGATTTTCCAGTAGAATTAAAATGAAAGGTTTTGTTTTTTGGAAAGGCTTTTTTTGCAGTGTACAAGCTGACTCATCACCAGTGTTGTGAAAAAGCAAAATAAATGAATAAGTAAATGAGTAATGATCCCAGTCAACTCTGTGTCCTAATTAGACTTGACTCTATTTCAGAAATAATAAATTAAGAATAAAATAAAACTACTAAATATTAGGCTAAATTAAAACAGTTAAAATAACTAATTATAATTAAAGATTAAAAGTAATGTTAACACCATTCAACAACCATATAAAGCCAAATCTTCTTCTCCTTTTAAAAAAATCAGACTAAGGATAGAAAGTGAGGACGGGAGAAGAAGTTCTGCGCGATCAAAATCTTAGTGCATACAGATAGATAAATAATTCATCTAAATAGTGATCCAATCAAATTAAAACAACATTCAGTTTGTATTTACAATAATAGTAAAGAGTAAAAGTATATTACTACAGATATGTCCCAGTTCATCACATTAGACCAATTGATTGAATTCTGGAATGGTAAGACGCTTGAAGAAGAACCAGACAAAAAAGGCGAATGAGACCCAATCCACCATCCAAAGCATTATCAAGAAGGACATTAAGAAGAAGATGATCCATAAAAACATGGCAACAACGGAAGATCAATGGAGAAACATAAACATTACTACAAGGAGAAAATTAAGCAATGCAAACTGGAGCCGACCCAAACTGCTATGACAAGGAAAATGAACTTACTAAAAATAAAGAGCTACAATAATGAGATGAGACGCTGATTGAAAATACAAAAGTACAAAAAGGACATGGGCGTGGCAAAAAGTACATACATACATACACACACATACATACATACATACATACACACTACATACAAAACCACTGCAATACTGTACCTCTCTCCAGACACTGCAAAAGATTTGAAAACGCAAGTTACAATCTACTGGACACAAATACTCACGGATCCAGAAAAAGGAAATACTGCGTCAGCACTGTGGCAAATCTATAAGACATGGGCAAGATCACTATATCCACTCAGCGAACCTTTTGACCCCCTACACGTCACGCTGTACTACTCTGTACTTGATGAAGACGTCTATGACGAACTGTGGCAAAAGGTCAATGGACAAACATTTCAAGTGGGCTACTCGTACCTCTACTTGGGCCCTCAAGGAATGGCACTCGCAGTCTCCCAGAAGAACTGAAACCATATTTCACGGGGAGTGAAGAAAGTGCCCCTCATGTGTCGCTGGCCATCTCGAAACATCACTCACCAAGACGACTTGGTCCAATGGTCAAGCTAGCCTTAAGTCTTCTGTACGACTCCACAGGAGCTGACAATGTTTTCTACAACGCAGAGCACCAAATATTCAGAATTGTGTTGCCCCAAGGCTCTGAAGACAACGCCAGAGCATCTAAGCAAACAAGACAACAGATTTTTGAGAACCATCCAGATACGGAGATGTATCTTGCTCAAGTACCACCAAATATATGGATGACACACCCTAATGATGTGGGCCAAACAAAGCATACTGTGGAAGTGCAACTCACCACAAGCAAACCAATATATCATCCCCAATATCCACTCAAAGAAGACCAAGAAATGGGGATACAAGAGACTATTAATGGATTGCTGGAATCCGGAGTGATATGAAACAGAGTTGGAATATCACACACACCACTTTTTCCAGTGAAGAAATCAGATCTGCAAAACTGAAGGATGGTCCAAGACTTTCGACCAATAAATGAGGTCACAGCTGGCGAATCATATCCAGTACCAGATCCATACATTGCATTGAATAATCTGTCACCAGAGCACAAGCTATTCGTGCAGCATGTAACCTGTGTGCTCCAAACTATGACATTCCTTTTCATCTAGATGTGACAGAGAAGCAAGCATTCGTTCAAGCTGTTCTTTATCAGAAACATCATCAGAACAGAAGGGTGTTGAAACACTACTCTTGTAAACTTAATCTACATGAGCAAACTCAACCTGGCTGTGCACGTTACCTGGCAGCTCTGACAAAAACAATTGAGAAGACTTCTCACATTGTGCAAAATCATCCACTGGTGATTCACACTCAACATGGAATACTTGCTTATCTCAATTCTCGCTTGTTCATCACTACTGCACGAAGATCCAGCAATATCTCAAAAACGCTGAGACAGCCTCACATCACTTATGAAGGAGGACATATCAATATGGCAACGAACATGGAGACTGAAGGAACTCCATATGTGTGTGAAGAAAAAGTTAAAACTGAGTTATATGTGAGAGCAGACTTGCACACTACGCCACTTCCAGATCCAGACATGACAATTTTCTGTGACGGCTGTTTATACAGAGCAAAAGGAGGTCATGTTGTGTCATCATATGCAGTAGTGGAATAACGTCCCTCCAATCAATATCGTGTGATGGAAGCTCAACAGATACCAGAAGGATCTGCACAAGTAGCCGAAATAACAGCAATGTTACGAGCACTACAACTCTCAGCAGACAAAGCAGTAAACATTTACACTGACACTGACTCAGTCTACGCCTACAAAACTGTCACGATGTCACTAGCTGGTTGGATCAGAAATGGTTTCAGACTTTTGACCGGCCTTCCGATAAAACATGAACAATTGATTAAACAACTCATCGATGCTGTCCAACTGCCCTCAAGACTTGCTATCATGAAATGCAAAACTCATACCAAGGGAACTGACTTTATACCTCAAGGAGAAATATGCTTGTTCACACCGGTGAAGACATTGAAATGCTAACAGATGCAAACGTGATGGATACAACATATGTAAAAAGATTCAAGCTCCAGTTGCATTGCTTCAAATGTTATATGATGAATACCACACTCCTACTCATAGGAGTTACAAAGCTATCTATTGGTGATAGTCTGTGAAAATACAAGATGGGTCGAAGCATTTCCCTGCAAAACAGAAACGGCTAAAGTAGTCAAACACTTAACTACAGAAGTTTTTCCACGTTTTGGTATTCCACATGTCATAAGATCTGATAACGGGACACACTTCACTGCCAAAATAGTCCGAGATGTGCTGAAAGCTCTAAACATTACTCAACGCTTTGGAACTGTATATCATGCCGCCAGTCAAGGAGTCTGTGAACGTGTGAATGCTACTGTCAAAAGAAAACTTGCAAAGGTTTGGAAAACAACAAAACTTGATTGGGTTTCTGCCTTGCCTTTTGTTCTAATGGACATTAGAAAACAGTGTGAACAAAACTACGTCATGTTCTCCCCATCTACTCCTAACGGACAGAGAAATGAAGAAGAAGAGGATGAAAAAAGCCAACTCCGGACAACGGCGACGTCAGCAGCCAGAGAAGCTACCCCGACCACCCTCTGCCACTGGGGCTCCAGGAGGAGAGGAGGAGAAAAAGGGGAGGAGAAAAAGAAGAAATAAAAGGAGAGTATAGGCCATGTTGTTTAAAAAATGTAAATTTTAAATGTGTAATTTTGACCATGCTAATCACAGTGATTTTTATTTTTCTAGTATACACCCCACAAACAAATGAGAAAATTCAGACTGATCTCGGACAGCAGCCGACAATCAAAACTACAGCCTACAACACAACCGGCTCAATAAACAATGCAGGTAAGAAACAAGGAATGCTAAAAAGGAACACTAGGGACACTAGGGGAACCCCAAAAATTGTAAAGTACTGCTACGAAGGACAAACATGCAATATAGTATTTGATGTATGTGAAGTGCTAGATTGTATGTTAGACATACCTGCCATAGATCATGCGCTAAACATACAAATTGTTTGTAAGGAGACTTGTTTGTCAACAAATTCTTATGGACAAACAGTTGTAGACATTGCCAGAGTTATAACAAGTACTGACGGACAACATAATGATGAAGTAAATAAAGTTATTTTAACCAAAAACAGAAAAGACGATGCATTTTTTCAAGCTGAACTGAAACATTGTAGAGGTCGCAAATCAATTACTCAACGGTGTAATCCTTTAATATTATCCATTAAAAATCCAACGGCCAATGATTCTGGAATATATTCCATGGGGTTCCAGTGCTCCAGAATAACTTCTGTGCCATACAAAAGAAAAGCAAATTTGAATTTTGAAGGTTATATCCAAACAACAATCTTAAAAGCTAACAAACCTGTTCCAGAAGGTGATTTAATTTCTTTGACCGAAGTCATAAGAATTGAAACAGGGCTTGAAATGAATGAGAATACTTGGCTGAAATGGGTCCAATACACTGCACACACTTTAACAACAGAAGACTGCATTGTGTGTTCTGCAGACCACGGTTAACTACTGCATCCATACCACACTCTGATAGCAAAGATTTGACCTGTATACTTAAACTCTTCACTAAGAAGGAGTTTGATAAAACTGATGCATGTTACCACCTTCACCATAAATTGCCAGTGGTTTCCTCCAAACATGTGCCTACGTCTTGGATGTTGGGAACAGCTAAATATACTTGTTTCCTTAAAGATACTGTTATACACACAGGTACACAAAGTAATGATAGAAATGAAATAGAAAGTTTTGCGGACAACTTCTGTAATCAGACTTTGTCTTCAGACAATTATAAAGACTTTTCCCTTCTGACTAATCATTCTATTGCACGTGCCGACATTTGGTGGTTATGTGCAGATTTCCGTATCTATGCTATTTTATCAAAAACATGGTCAGGCATTTGTGCACCAATTATGCTAATTATTCCATTCACTATAGGCCCAGCTAATTCATTAAGTTTGAAATCAACTCAATTGCCATACAGAGCCAACTCAAAGCATAATTATGTAAACAAGAGGTCATTGTCACATCAGCCTAAGTCCAAACCTCAAGGATCCTTTAATGAAGATATTTACCTCAGTGCTATTGGTGCACCTGTTGGGGTTCTGGATGAATTCAAGGCACAAAATGTAATTGCAGCAGGGTTTACCTCAGCTCTATTCGCAGGAATAACCGCTACTAAGAATGTTGTTTGGATAAATTATCTCTATTACAATCAGCAGAGATTTATAAACTATACAATTGAGGCACTAGAAGGTTTTGTGGAGCAACTGGGTCTTACGTCACTCATGGCTTGGCAAAATTGGATTGCCCTTGATATGTTACTTGCCAAAGAATCATCAGTGTGCAGCATGTTTGGAGCAGAATGTTGCGCATACATTCCAAACAACACCTCTCCAGATGGGAGTATTGCTAAAGCTTTGAATAAGTTAAAGTCGTTGTCCGCAGAATTTGTTAGAAACTTCGGCGTATCTGAAAACACTCGGTCCAGTTGCTTTATGGTGTTTTTGGGCCTTGGACTGATGCTATAATCTCTATAGCTACCACAGTATTAACAGTAATTGTGATTCTAATTATAATTGGATGTTGTGTTGTTCCCTGTCTTTGATCATTAGTGGAACGTTTGATTTCTACTGCCCTGATGCAGAAAATTCTTACGTCCCAAATTTTGTTACTCTCTTTAGAATCCCAAAGTCTCTAAGTGTTGGTTGAAATTGTTCCTGTGAGCATTCATTGTTTCTTATTTTGCTGTCCGAGAAGTCATGTATTGATTTATACTCTTAAAGGGGGTTATGAACAAAAGAAATCAGCTAATGCTAAACTGATGCTTTATTCACATATATAAGTTTAAGTTGTGATAAAATGTTATATAAAAGGTAGCGTCTTGCTCCTTTAATTTTGTTTGATTTTAAATTAATTTAAATTCATTTTTGTTTGACTTTAATTTTGTTTTTGTTTGACTTTGCTTTTGTTTTTGCTTTACTTTAATTTTGTTTTTTATTTAATTTTTGTTTGGTGAGCACATGTGTATGTGCTCAAAAAGGGGAATTGTGGTTATTATTAATGATTGTTTTACTTTATGTAAACTATATTGTAAAGATGACCTAGTGTGTGGTGTTGGAAGTGGACTTTGATTCTGCTGAACCTGCTAACTTGAGAATAATGCCAACTGTAATGTAAGGAAGTGAACTTTGGTTTCTATATGCAGCAGTTCTAGTATCTATATGACGTCTGAATGTACACGTGGCAATATCCTTATCTGAAATGTATGTATGTATAAATAGAAGACCTGTCTGATGGGGCAGGCAGAGATGAGAGATGTAGAGATGAGAGAGAGAGACCAGAGAGACATCTCATAGAATCAAGTGTAAGGCCTATACCTCTTGGAAATAAAAGTCCGGTGTTTGAACACGTCATGCCTTCTGATTTATTGTTTCAAGAGTCCTCAACCGGAAAACCGACAATCCCCACACCTCTCCCTCCCTTCTCTCTCTCTCTCACTTGTCTCTCTTAGTTTTTCTTCCTCCTCTCTTCCTTCTCTCACTCCCTCTCTCACTCTTTCATCCATCCTTTCCCTCTTTTCCCTCTTTCTTGCTCGGTGTCTCTCAACATCCCTCTCCCCCCTTCTCTCTCTCCCTCCTTTCTCTCTATCTCTCGCTATCCCTCTCCCATTTCTCTCTCTCCCCCTTTCGACTCCTCCCTCTTCTCTCTTTCTCTCTCTGTCTCAATCTTTCTTTCTCCCTTTCTTTTCATCTTTCTCTCGTTGTTTTTCTACTCCCCTCTCTTGCTCCCTCTCTCTCTCACCATCCCTTCCTCCTTTCCCTCTTCTCTCGCTTTCTCGTTCTCTGTCTTTCTTACTTCCTCGCTCTGATTGTATAATGTATCTATAGGTATATCTCTCCCTTACTCTCTCCCTTCTCTCACTCCCTCATCTCTCTATCCCTCTTTTCTCTCTCTTTCTTGCTCTCTCTCTCTTCCTCCCTTGCTATCTGTAGCTCTTATTCCCTTTCTTCTCTCTCCTCACCCCCTCTTCTGTCTCTCTTAGTCTTTCTGCCTGCGTCTCTCTCTTTCTCTCCCTCTCTCTCTCTGTCCATCTCACACCCTCTCTCTTCACTCCACTCCATCTCTCCCTCTTATCTGTGTCTTTCTCTCTGTCTTCCTTTTCTTTTTACGTACAGCATAACGCATCTATACGTATATCTCTCCCTTCCTCCCTCCCTCTGTCTCTCCATTCCTCCTTTCCCTCTTCTCTCTTTCTCTCTCTCTGTATCTCTTTCTCCCTCCCTCACTCTCTCCCTTTCTCTTTCTTCTTTGTTTTTCAATGACAATGACTTGAATCTCTCTCTTTATGTGACTTTCTCTCTGTCTTTTCTTTCTCTCTATGTATAATGCAGACGAATATCTCTCCTTTACTCTCTCTCCCCCTCTCTCATCTTTCGTTCTTTCCATTATTTCTCTCTACATTCTCCGTTCTCGGTGAAGAAATAGCTGCACTTAACAAAATGGCTTCTCTGTGGCTCAGGTATAAGACGTGTGTGATGCGTTCTGTGTGACTAAAGCACCACTCCAGACCTCTCAGGACCCTGCACTCCTCCGTACACTCCTCCGTACACTCTCTCCATACACTCCTCTACTCACTCTCTCCATACCCTCGTCGCACAGACCCCGGCGATCGTTTTGCCGGGGAAAAGCCAAAGCGAGCGCCGCTTATGGTCAAGGGCACATTGGTAAATAATGCATCTGGACTGTTTTCCACTTTAGCGAGCATGAAGAGAGTGACAGCTCCATTTGTACCGCAGGACGCAGCAAAATACTGCACCGTGGAAGTAGAAATACTGAAAACTGTAGCGGTGGAGGTAGTAGCGGTAGTAGTAATTAGCAGCAGCTGTAGTAGTAGCAGTAGCAATAGTAGTGGTGGTGGTAGTGGTAGCAGCCATAGTAGTATCAGAAGTAATAGTAGTAGTAGTAGTAGTAGTACTAGTAACAGTAGTCATAGTAGCAGTAGTAATGGTAGTAGTAGTAGTAGTAGTAGTAACAGTAGTAGTAACAGTAGTAGTAGTAGTAGTAACAGTAGTAGTAGTAGTAGTAACAGTAGTAGTAACAGTAGTAGTAGTAACAGTAGTAGTAACAGTAGTAGTAGTAGTAGTAACAGTAGTAGTAACAGTAGTAGTAGTAGTAGTAACAGTAGTAGTAACAGTAGTAGTAGTAGTAGTAGTAGTAGTAGTAGTAGTAACAGTAGTAGTAGTAGTAGTAGTAACAGTAGTAGTAACAGTAGTAGTAACAGTAGTAGTAGTAGTAGTAGTAACAGTAGTAGTAGTAACAGTAGTAGTAGTAGTAGTAACAGTAGTAGTAGTAACAGTAGTAGTAGTAGTAGTAGTAACAGTAGTAGTAGTAGTAGTAGTAACAGTAGTAGTAGTAGTAGCAACAGTAGTAGTAACAGTAGTAGTAGTAGTAGTAACAGTAGTAGTAGTAGTAGTAGTAACAGTAGTAGTAGTAGTAGTAACAGTAGTAGCAGCAGTAGTAGCGGCAGTGGTAGTATTAGTAGCAGTAGCAGTAGTAGTGGTAGTAACTGTAGTATTAGCTGTAGTAGTAGTAGTACTAGTAACAGTAGTAGTAGTAATATCAGCAGTTGTAGTAGTTGTAGTCGTTGAAGTAGTAGCAGCAGTAGTACTAGTTGCAGTTGTAGTGGTAGCAACAGGAGTAGGCGTAGCAGAGCAGTTGCAGTTGTAGCAGGAGTAGTAGTAGTAGTAGTAATGGTAGTAATAGTATTGTCCTTGTGTTTTATGTACTTCTGCTTCTTCTTGTCTGATTTTCTTTGTGAAAGTTTTTAAACTGCACCAGAATTGCTCCTCTGGGATCAAATACAGAAATCTTAATCTCGTTCAGTAAAAGAACCGAACAGATTCTCCCAACAGAGAACGTCAGATATGATCTAGATGTGCACATTCATGGAAAATATGTCACTGTCATGGATTATATAAGAGGAGAGGGTCACATGGAGCAGAGGAAGCAGAGGAGAGGGTCACATGGAGCAGAGGAAGCAGAGGAGAGGGTCACATGGTAAAGAGGATTTAGAAAAGAGGGGCAGATTGAACAGAAAATGCAGAGGGGAGCATCACATGAGGAGAAGAGGGGAGGGTCAGAGGAAGCAGAGGATTTGGAAAAGAGGGGGCAGCTGGAGCAGAGGAGAAGGTCAGATGGAGCAGAGGAGAAGGTCAGATGGAGCAGAGGAGAAGGTCAGCTGGAGCAGAGGAGAAGGTCAGATGGAGCAGAGGAGAAGGTCAGATGGAGCAGAGGAGAAGGTCAGATGGAGCAGAGGAGAAGACGGGAGGGTCGGATAGAACAGAGGATGCAGAAAAGAGGGTCAGATGAAGAAGAGAAAAGTCAGACAGAACAGAGGAGCAGAGGAGAGTGTCAGATGGAGCAGATGATGCTGAAAAGAGGAGCAGACGGAGGAGAGAAGAAGGTCAGATGGAGTAGAGGATTTAGAAAATAGGGGCAGATGGAGTTGAGATGATGAAAAGATGGAGCAAAGGAGTAAAGGAGAGGGTCAGATGGAGCAGAAGAGCAGAGGAGAGGGTGAGAGGATGCAGAAGAGAGGCTCAGAAGGAGCAGAGGATTTAGAAAAGAGGGGCAGACGGAGCAGAGGAGAAGAGAGAGGGTCAGATGGAGCAGAGGAGCAAAGGGAAGGTTCAGATGGACGAGAGGATGCAGAGGAGAAGGTAAGATGGAGCAGAGGAAGAAGAGGAGAAAGTCTGAGGATGCAGAAAGAGCAGAGAAGAGGGTCAGAAGGTGCAGAGGATGTAGAGGAGAAGGTCAGATGATGTAGAGGATGTAGAGGATGCAAAGAGGGTCAGATGGTGCAGAGGATGCAAAGAGGTTCAGATGGAGCAGAGGATGTAGAAGAGAGGTTCAGATGGAGCAGAGGATGTAGAAGAGAGGTTCAGATGGAGCAGAGGATGTAGAGGAGAAGGTCAGATGGAGCAGAGGATGTAGAGGAAAAGGTCAGATGGAGCAGAGGATGTAGAGGATGCAAAGAGAGTCAGATGATGCAGAGGATGTAGAGGAGAAGGTCAGATGAAGCAGAGGATGTAGAGGATGCAAAGAGGGTCAGATGAAGCAGAGGATGTAGAGGATGCAAAGAGTCAGATGGAGCAGAGGATGTAGAGGAGAAGGTCAGATGGAGCAGAGGATGTAGAGGAGAAGGTCAGATGAAGTAGAGGAGAAGGTCAGATGGAGCAGAGGATGTAGAGGAGAGGGTCAGATGATGCAGAGGATGTAGAGGAGAGGGTCAGATGATGCAGAGGATGTGTATACACCACTAACTGACTGAAATCTACTGATTAAAATTGCCCCGTTGTTGTACAAAGTCTACAGAGACCAAAACACGCAGCCCTTTGTTCCCCTCACCGCTGGGATATTGATCACGAGCCTCACAGCGGCAATACAAGCTGAGATAATCACCACGGCAACGTCTTCGTCTAAAACGGGACAAATCCAGTCGGACAACCCGGTGACAGCTGTCGCACAGGGAGCCGCAGACGAACTGAAGGACTTGTAATGTGTCCGGGAACATCACCGTGACGGGGTGATCAAGACCTTTACAACGGAGAGAAACATTTGACAATTATGTGGGAAAACTGTGATACTGGGACTTTCCTTGCATTTATTTTCCCCCCAGGAGACGGTTTTAACACTAATTTCAATTAACATAAAAAAAACAAATGCGTTATAGGCCCTTTGCCCAATTTTTCCCCCATGTATTTGAGTAACATTTGCCCCAGTACAGATATTGTATAAGCAGCTCTAGAGGTTCGCCGTCTCATCAGAAAGCATTTTATCGTTTGCTAATCAGGAAGTGCGTGTTGGCATGCTAGTTCTAAGCTTTACTGTGGCTGCAAAACTCCACTCTGGTCATTAAAAGTTGTGTAAAGTGCTTTTAAACTCATCGTGGTGAATAATGAGGCTGCTCAGAACACAGAAGGTAAATGAGGAATAACACTGGGCCACTGCAAAGCATTTATGTTTCACTAAATGTTTTGTTTTTCATGTTTTTAAAGATTTTTTGCAGTCTCAATGTATGCAGATGATGTCGTACTGCTTTGCCCTTACAATGCAGGTCTGCACCACTGTTTAAATATCTGTTCCCAGTCATGACATTAAGAACAAATCTGTGAAAAGTCACATTATGATTGAAGAATAAAAGAGGGCAAAAAGCTACAGTATCTTTTCCTGTTTTCTCTCTGTGCGGGAATGTCCTCCATCTCACAGATGAGATGAAATATCTTGGACATTATGTCAGCAGTGACCTCTCAGGTGACAGACGCACAGTATACAGGCAGCAGTGTGAGCTTTAGAGCCAGGCCAATATGCTCGTCCATAACCTGTGCTCCAGTGAGGTCAGAAATGCACTTTTCAAATGTTTCTGCTCAGACTTGTACACTGCGCATCTTTGGCGCAACTACAAGAAAAAGAGTTTCCAGAGTTTGACGTTGGCCTATAATGACTTTAAAAGATCATTACTGATGGTGCTGAGGTTTTGTAGCGCCAATGAAAACTGTGAAAACTGTGGTGCGAGACTCTGCGCTGTCATGATTAGATGTTGTATTTATTCATGTGTAGAACTGTGAATCTGAACAATCAAGTCACTGAAGCTCTAGTGCGTCCTGTGAGGAGCTTTGTCAGATTCACCTCTGAGCTGTGGAGACACTGGCGCTCTTCTCTATGCACATTATAACATGCACTGGATATTTACTTTTTTATCCTTCTTATTTGTATATTCTTACTTACGAACCAGATATGATGTGTTCTTAATAAAGACTGAACTGAATTTCACTGAATCTTACAGCCACGCCTTAAAATGAAGCAGAATATGAAGTAATCTGACGGATAAATGGACAGATACAGAGTGAAATGCAGTGAATGATACAGTGGTTCTATAATTGTCTGATGGTGTTTGACTGTGACTGTATAACTGAGGTTTGAATGTTGGGGAAGTTTTAGAGAAATGTAGAGACTTATAGGGGAATGTACACTGTTTATTTATGTAAAAAGAGAATACAGATGGAAACGAGCTGTTCAGCTATAATCTGGTACAGTGCATCTCTGTCTTTCGATTTAATGTTTCTGTGCATTGTCCCTCAAATAAAGATTAAAGTAAAGTAAAGTAAAGACTCAGAACTATTAAATCGATAATAAATCTGAAAACAAGAGGAGTGACCTGATAGAAGTTTTAAAATCGTGGCCAGATCAGAGAAATTTGCAGTGTACATTTATTCAATTCCTTTCAACAAGTGGTTTTATAGCTCCAAAATACCTAGAAAAACAGGCATTCTGACTGTGAGCGGGGGTCACCTCTCCACAGATCTGACACAGGGGATTAGGGAGTGTATAATTATTAATAAAACACGAGACTGTGAAGGGTTTGCCTGTACAGAGCGACTTAAAGATCCTGTTGGTGTTTCTCTCGTGGTCATACTTGGTCTCTTACTTTATTTATGTTCTGTGGTGGGTGTTTGTTTGGCGCTCACGCTGATGTGTGGTCTTGACTTTGTGCCAACGCTGCGATCCACAATCCCAAGACAAATTTCAGTACAGTTTCAGTGGACAGTTAAAGCCAGAGTTTGGAGCATTCCCCATCTAGAGAAGTTTTAGTTTCATGCCCTTCGGCGACCTCCGTGAACGTCCACCTACACAAAAACTATGTCCGTCGTGTTTGCTCCATTTGTGCTGCAAAAAAGTTTCGTTTGTGCTGCTTTAGTTTTGGAGATATTAACGATTCTTTTGTAGGTCAAATTGGGGTCAGCCAGTGCCTCAGGAAGCTTCAAAATGCTCTAAAATGGCCCAAAATGGTGTCAATCGTTTGGAAGTAAATTTTGTTTTTAATACTTGTTTTTAATATCTAGGTTAAGGAACGGAGTATTGCAGTAAAAGGTGTAAACTTATGGAACAACCTGAATGATGAGATAAAAGAATCAAAATCGCTGAATATATTTAAAAAAAACTGGTTAAATCAAGTGTATTAAATAATTATGAAACTGTAAACTGAGATAGTGTCTGTGGCAAAGTTAAACATGAGATGAAAACATTTATGAATAATTTTAGTTAAATTAAGATGCTGAACCAGAAATAAATTGTGAAAAGTAAATATATTTTTTGTAAAAAGGGGCAGAAAATATAAGATGTATTCTTCTCTCTGCTCCTTTTCATTCTGATATTGAACTGTCATGGAAAACAAAACAAAAAAAAGCCTTTTCTTTTATAATGAATGAAATAAAATAAATAAAATAAAATAAAAAAAATATTTGTAGTTTTATTTTTGGCACCACAAAATGTGAAATCTCCCCAAAACAGGCAGACAATTATAAGAAACATTTGTATTTTGTTTGTTCTGTGACAGTTTTCATTAGTTCTAGTTATAAATTATTATTTTTTGCGGAAATGATATGACGTCGGCGGCTTTAACAGAACTCTGGCCAAACTAGTGACGATAAACAATCTCAGGCTGTGGGAAATTATTTGCGGAGTTTTGCTCAAAACTAAGTTTATTTTGCAGCACAAAAAATACAGCAAGAGTGGATGTTTTTCAAGGTTGTTAGTGTTTTTCAGCCTCTTCATTAGCTAAAATCTTCCATTGATATTTTGTAATAACCCCTGTAAGGTCTTATCTATTTATAACCGACTTTAACTGGATTCTCAAAGCACGAGCGTACCCGACATAAACAAGAGCGTTCTGTCTTTTATGTGGTCGGAATAGTTCCCTCTTTCTGTGATGTTACTACATTGATCGATATTGTTTTTCTCAGAGAAAACCATTCATTTTTCCAAGGCCTGTGATTTTGTGTGGGCACAGATCATTACAGCACAAGGCCCACGAGGCTTTCAGACCTTGTAGTTAATTTCTGGATCCTTAATAAAAGCTGCGATTTTTGCAACACGGAGGAAATACGGGCCAAAGGAAATTTAGCGGTGCACATTATCTGAATGTTTTTCTCAAGCAGGAGTGTAGTAGTGATGGTGGTAGTAGAAGGTAAGTAAGAAACACGATTATAGAGCACCTTTCATAGATAAAAAAAAAAGGTAAAATACGATTATGCTCTTAAACTTATAGTACTAGTAATACTTGGTCGCCTGGTATGTCAAGGATATGTTTTTATGATACAAAAGGGTTTTAGTTTGGTTTCCTTTCCCTCTTTCGCGCCTTAAACCAGACTCAAACTCAAACATAATCGTCCAGTCGGATGTTTTTTTCAGTGACGCGTGTGAAACAAAGGAGCCGACATTTTTAACCACACGGGGGAGCAGTGTCTCGCTCGAAGGCACAACAGAATGGAACTGTTTTCATGGCTTTTACATGTCTGGACGGGTCATTGTTATAATGCAGCTTTTTTCAAACTTCTTACACCAGAAACAACCCAAGAGAAGATTTCCACAGTCCCTCCAGGTCTGAACCAGGTCTATACCAGGTCTATGTCAGGACTATTCCAGGTCTAAACCAGGTCTATGTCAGGACTATTCCAGGTCTAAACCAGGTCTATGTCAGGACTATTCCAGGTCTAAACCAGGACTATAACAGGACTATTCCAGGTCTAAACCAGGTCTACAACAGGACTATTCCAAGACTATTCCAGGTCTAAACCAGGACTATTCCAGGTTTATAACAGGACTATTCCAGGTCTAAACAAGGTCTACAACAGGACTATTCCAGGTCTACAACAGGACTATTCCAGGTCTATAACGGGACTATTCCAGGTCTATAACGGGACTATTCCAAGACTATTCCAGGTCTAATCCTGGTCTATAACAGGACTATTCCAGGTCTACAACAGGACTATTCCAGGTCTACAACAGGACTATTCCAGGTCTACAACAGGACTATTCCAGGTCTACAACAGGACTATTCCAGGTCTACAACAGGACTATTCCAAGTCTAAACCAGGACTATAACAGGACTATTCCAGGTCTAATCCTGGTCTATAACAGGGCTATCCCAGGTTTATAACAGGGCTATCCCAGGTCTAAACCAGGTCTACAACAGGACTATCCCAGGTCTACAACAGGACTATTCAAGGTCTACAACAGGACTATCCCAGGTCTACAACAGGACTATACCAGGTCTATAACAGGACTATCCCAGGTCTACAACAGGACTATTCAAGGTCTACAACAGGACTATTCCAGGTCTACAACAGGACTATTCCAGGTCTACAACAGGACTATTCCAGGTCTACAACAGGACTATTCCAAGTCTAAACCAGGACTATAACAGGACTATTCCAGGTCTAATCCTGGTCTATAACAGGGCTATCCCAGGTTTATAACAGGGCTATCCCAGGTCTAAACCAGGTCTACAACAGGACTATCCCAGGTCTACAACAGGACTATCCCAGGTCTACAACAGGACTATTCAAGGTCTACAACAGGACTATCCCAGGTCTACAACAGGACTATACCAGGTCTATAACAGGACTATTCTAGGTGTCAACCAGGTCTATAACAGGACTTGTTCCAGATCTAAACCAGGGCTACAACATTTGAGGGTTTTGAAGTGACATTTTGCTCTCAGAGTTAAGTTCATCTGCATTTATTCTGACCTCCGTTAACGACTGAAGCACAGCGGTTCCCCCCGGTGTCATTTCTTAAATTCATGGGAAATTTTCGTGAATACTTGACTCGTTCGTTAGCAATCACCCCCAAGATGTACTGTGCTAAATGTCAATGGTTTCATGATGTAAGTGTGAATAGAGCCCATAATTAGCCATAAAAGTCACTTATTCCGCTTTGCACAGCTCAAATCTGATCATATTAGAACAAAAATACCCCAAATCTCCACATTTTTATAAAGAAAAGCTGATTGTTTTGATACAGATGGACCATGCGAGTCCCTGATTGGCTCATCCAGCTGTCAGTCACGCCCGTCTGAACTCATTCCCCCGTGATCAGACTCACATCTTTGTAAAGGACTGGAGGAGTGCATATTCTGGATCTCGTAATGAAATATTACTCGTACGTATGCGCGACAGAATGAAGTGGAGTTTCGGGTAAACGAGTGTAAAAAATGTCCCACATGCTGTTGGACTCGCAGTGGCTGTCACATCTGCAGAAATGGTACTCATAAAGCATGTCACTTTCCCAAAAGCTAAAAGAACGACAGAATAAATATTGCCCCGGCATAATAAAAGGGTGTGATTTTAAACGTGTAGTTTTTGTGTCCTGAGATGACCTTAAGCGCCCCCTGTCTGTTTGAATAATAAGCAGCACTTCTCCAAATGCTAATGCTCTTTTCTGGCTCCAAACACATCCAAATCCTGACAGGCCCGCTGCGGCGCATTACTACACTGCAAACTGACACGAGGTTTCAACAGGAGAGAGGGAGAAGAGAGAAGAAGAGAGAGGAGAGAGGGAGGAGAGGAGAGAGGAAAGAGTAGAGAGGAAAGAGAAGAGAAAGGGAGGAGAGTGTAGGGGCATTATTACACTGCAAACTGACATGAGGTTTCAACAGGAGAGGGAAGAGAGAAGAGAGGGAGGAGAGAGGAGGAGGGAGAGACAAAGATGGAGGAAAGAGAAGGGGGAGAGGAGAGAGGGAAGAGGAGAGGGGAGAGAGGAAAGAGGACAGGGGAGAGTGTGAGGACATTACTACACTGAAAACTGACACAAGGCTTCAACAGGAGAGAGGGAGAGGACAGAAGAAGAGAGAGAAGAGAGAGGGGAAAGAGGAAAGAGAAGAGAAAGGGGAAGAGTGTGGGGGCATTATTACACTGAAAACTGACACAAGGTTTCAACAGGAGAGGGAAGAGAGGGAGGAGAGAGTGAAAGAAGAGAGGAAAGAGGAGAGAGAGGAGAGAAGGAGAGAGAAGAGAAAGGGAGGAGAGTGTGAGGACATTACTACACTGCAAACTGACATGAGATTTCAAGGAGAGGGAGAGAGAAGAGAGGGAGGAGAGAGGGAGAGCGGAGGAGGGAGAGACAAAGATGGAGGAAAGAGAAAGGGGGAGAGGAGAGGGGAAAGAGAGGAAAGGGGACAGGGGAGAGTGTGGGGGCATTACTACACTGAAAACTGACATGAGGTTTCAAACAGGAGAGAGGGAGAGGACAGAAGAAGAAGAGAGAGAAGAGAGGAGGGAGAGGAGAGAGAAACGAGAGAGAAAGGAGAGAGGAGAGAGGAAAGAGAAGAGAAAGGGAGGAGAGTTTGGGGGCATTACTACACTGCAAACTGACAGGAGATTTCAACAGGAGAGAGGGAGAGGAGAGAAAGAGGAGAGAGAGGAGAGAGAAAGGAGAGAGAGGAAAGAGAGAGAAAAGAGAGGAGAGTATTACTACACTGAAAACTGACAGAAGATTTCAATAGGAGAGAGGGAGGAGACAGGAAAGAGGAGAGAGAGAGAAGAGAGAGAGGGAGAGATGAGGGAGAGGAGAGAAAAGAAGAGCGTGAAGAGGAGAGAGAAGAGGGAGGAGAGGGAGAGGAGAGAGGAAAGAATAAGAGGGAGAGAGGGGGACATTATTACACTGCAGATTGACACGAGATTTCAACGAGAGGGGGAGGAGGAGGGAGGGAGGAAAGAGAGAGAGGGAGGAGAGGCAGCATTACTACACTGCAAACTGTCAGGAGCTTTCAATAGGAGAGAGGGGGAGGGAAAAGGAGAGGAGAGAGGGAGGAAAGAGGGAAGAGTATGGGGCATTCCTACACTGCAAACTGACACAAGCTTTCAACAGGAGAGAGGGGGAAAGAAGAGAGGGAGAGGAGAGAGCGAGGGGAGAGTGTGGGAGAAGAGGGAGGGGAGGAAGAGAGAGAGAACAGCAGAGAGGTGAGAGGGAGGAAAAAAGGTGAGAGGAGACAGTGGGGTACTGTACAGCAAACTGGCACGAGCTTTCAAGAGGAAGGAGAGAGGAGAGGAGGAAAGGGAGGGAAAAGAGAGGGAAAGAGGAGGGTTTACTACACTGCAAATTGACAAAGAGAGAGTGGGAGGAGAGGAGGGAGGGAGGAGAGGAGGGAGGATTGAGAGATAGAGGAGAGGGAAGGAAGGCGGCATGACTACGCAGCAAACCGACACAAGCTTTCAGGAGAGGAGGAGGAGAGAAGGAGAAGAGAGGAAGAGGAGAGGGAAAGAGTGACACAGCAAACCGACTCGAGGATAGACTGAGTGAGAGAAGAGGAGACAGAGAAGAGGAGAGCGGGGGGCATTATTACACTGCAAACTGACACGAGCTTTAGAGAGGAAGGAAGACGGATGGATAGAGAGAGGAGAATGAGTGATGGAGGAGGGAGGGAGATAGGAAGGAGGGGAAAAGAGAGGAAGAGAAAGGACGGAGATGGAGGTAGAGGGAGTGACAGGTGGAGAGGACGGAGGGGAAGAGAGGAACAAGAGATGCAAAAGAGGAAGTGGGGAAACAGCAGGTGGAGAGATGAGAAAAAGAGGGAAAGAGAAGCTGAAAGAAAGAGAGAAAAACAAGTGAAGGCCACTGCAGTAAATGTATTTCTAACCCGAGCACCTGGTTCAAGAGGATTTTATTTTTATTCTAAGACTCAAAACTACGTAGAAGTAAATAATAAAACCTGAAATACTTCCTGAACTTGTACTTTTCTGTATTTCGTACTCGTACATCATTCCATAAGTGTTTTCAGGTACATTTTCAGTGGGGCTGCGATGGTGAGTCTGGTGTTGTGTTCTGGCAGCTTTCTCATGACAGATGGCCTCGCCGCGACACTCCAGCCACACACTGAGAGCCCAGTATACGCAATATGGATGCAGTGTCTTGCTAAAAGGCAGAGCAGAGTGCATCTCTTTTCATGGCTCTAAAGTTTCTGGACGGGCTCGGAGGAAAATGTGAGGATTTTTTCTTCGGTTCACACCAGTAATTGATGTTGCGGCATTCAGACTTACAGTATATTACATAATTTAAATGCTAACCAAGAACAAAGGGAAGATTTGGTTTTCAGAGTCCCACCAGATCTAAACCAGGACCATAACGGGACGAGTCCAGGTCTACACCAGGGCTACACTGCAGAAATATCCCTCCTTAAATCTCGAAAAATACACTTGTTTTAAGTTAAACTGCAGTGAAATGATCTGCCAGTGCGGGAAGTGAAATGTACTTATCATGAAATCCTAAAATAAGAAAATATATCCAGGCCTTCATAAATCTCAAAATAAGATAAAATCACTTAGTCTAAGCCAGTGGTTCTTAACCTGGGTTCGATCGAACGGTTCGGTGAGTCAGTCTCAGGGGTTCAGGGGTCAGACTCACGTCCAGCTGATATGGTTCTTGATGACACTTCCTGTTTGGCCGTGATTGGCTGCAGGAAGTTTTGTCGTCTTGTGACTGTGGTGATGGTGTCGTGTCAT
Source organism: Odontamblyopus lacepedii (assembly GCA_034769755.1). Taxonomy (NCBI): domain Eukaryota; kingdom Metazoa; phylum Chordata; class Actinopteri; order Gobiiformes; family Gobiidae; genus Odontamblyopus; species Odontamblyopus lacepedii. Next base: position 33,739,975 of record CM068361.1, read on the forward strand.
TTCTTAATATTTTCCCTTCAGACTATGTCGAGTAAAAAAAGAAAGTGGTCGGATGAATATGTGCAATATGGATTCACATGTGTGCACCAATAAAATATATATACCTATGTTTTGAATTTGAAAGAAACAGTTTATTTTTCCAGTTAAGAAGGTTCGGTGAATGCGCTTATGAAACTAGTGGAGTTTAGTTTAGTTTAGTCTTTATTTGAAGGGACAATTGTCCAAATGTTATATTTACACGCTATGATATTTTCTCATCTCTCTTATTGTCTCACTTCATGGTCACAAACCTCGCCCTCAACACTTCAGCCAGTCATATCATTGTACAAGCAGGCGATTAAGGTTTTTGATAAAAAACCCATGAGGTGGCATCATTGTGACATCATCCATAAACATAATCTTTTTACATTTGAAAATTTTGTAAATTTTAGCACCCTGAAACTGTTTTTTAAATGTTTGACAAATCATGTGTCACCACTGTTGTCTGATTTTGCTGTCAGGCGTCGGGACTCTCAGACCTCACACCAGAGCTTCTGTCAGTGGAGACTGTGTCGTTCCAAAGTCTAGAACATCCTCTGGACCGTCCAGTTTCTCCTCTACTGGACCCAGACTGTGGAACTCTCTTCCCACTGACCTAAAACAACACACTGACCCCAACATTTTTAATAGACAATTGAAATTGTGGCTGAAATCAGGACAGAGCTGTACACATGAAAATGCATAATTTAACGTTTTATTGTATTATTAACTGTTAATGTTTTATTACTTTGAACCTTTTCTAAAAGCCTCCTGTGGACAGGTGTTGTAAATTAGCACTTGTGCTATAACACTTGAAACAATGCATCTGGTTTGTCCAATGCAATTGTTATGTCCATATCAAATAAATAAATAAATAAATAAAATAAAAAACAATGTACAGATACATTAAGTTTAAAAAACAGAGATGTTCTGCACCAGATTATAGCTAGATAGCTAGTTTCCGTCTGCAGTCCCTAATTTACAGAGTAAATAATACATAATTTAAGATAAACAATAAGAGCAGTATTTCATAGCACCAGTCTGACACAGACAGAGTTCAGCACCTGCAACAAGGTTAAGAACCACTGGTCTAAGCGATACGCTAAGATTTAGGTGATCTACAATAAAGCATCAAACACTAATTCTAAGAATAAATGAATCTGAAAAGTCTTAAAACTAGAATACAAAGCTTGTTATTGGCGCTTTTATTCTTGATATTAGTTCCTGAATCTTAAGGAAATTCTTTAGTTCCTTATTTCAAGACTAATTACCACTTTGTAACATGTTGACAAATTGCAGCACTCTCCTAAAACTTTTAATCTTCCCATCTGACAAACAGAAGGTACAGAGATACTGGACAATTTCTGTCCAAGATCGACTGATTTACATCCATAAAAATACTTTTAACACTTATTTTGTTTGTTCTGTGCACACCCACACACTCATTAAGAATAAAAAGTAATGTTTTCTTGAAATATCTTACGTATTTAGCAGTCATTTAGTATCTATACCTTAAAATAAGAAAAAGAAGATTGTTTGTGTAGATTTAAGAGAAGACAGAGTAAACTTGGATTACATCATTTCTACAGTAGTTACACTGCAAGAAAGTTTGGACAAAATGTAAGATATAAACACTTTAAATTTATCAGAAAATGACTTTAAAGTAGTGAAATTGTCTGTCCATGCAGCAAAATCATTTCACTTGACAACTTATCTTAAAATAAACTGCCTGTAGACTAGGATGAAGCAGTGTCTGGTAAGAAATACATTTGTGGACGCTAAGTTTTAGATAAAGATGAGTAAACACTGAGTATGAAGCAAATCTGCATCACTAAAAACAAGTGAAGTGCTGCAGGAGAAAACAATGGCAGTACAGCTTCTTCCAAACATTAAAGTTTAATGATGAATTGGATTGTGGGTATTTTATGTTCCTGATGAAATGCTGTTGTTAGAGTTGGTCTAAAGTAAATAGTTTCTTTAATGTATTTTGTACGTGCCTGAGGTCTGCAGATGGAAAAACAGCTTGTAGCTAAATCTGGCACAGAGCGTCTTTACTCTCGGAGATTAATTTTCTGCGCACTGTCCTTGTTTAAAATAAAATAAATACATTAAATCAAAACCAGCCCAGTACAGACATTGTGAGAGCCCTGGGTAAATAGCATCTTTTTACCCTCCCCAAACCGACGCCCCTGTTTCCACACCTCCTTTTTAGTTGACTAATCAGCCTTTAGTCCACCAAGAATTACTTTAGTCGACAGCAGTCTTAAGCTGTATTTGCACGGGATTAGTTTTACTTGTGGACTTTGAGTGAGTTGTAATAATTGTGGAGGACGCCTGAGATCTTAATCCTGTGCGTCAAGTAAAAATTCTGCTGCAAATTACCTGCTACATTTCGCCAAACACAGACATCCGGTGATAATACGACTGTAGTCCTGCGCAAATCTGCATCTCAGTGTTTGTTGTTGTAATTGCGCCTTTTCTATCTCTTGTCTGTTTTCCGTGTCCTTTTCTCTTTCAATCTGTGTCAGTATCAGTAAAATAGAGTAATTTCCGGACTTTGCTTATTCCGTGTGAATGTGCTGCGAGTAACACAGAGGTGGGGCGGTAATTTGCAAATTACCAGATGTCCCCAGGTTGTGTTTATTCGGTGCAAATACGGCTTTAGTTATTAGTTACTTGTCGCCATATGGCAGGGGTCTTCAGCCTGTAGGTCGGGAGGTTCCAGGAGTTCTCCACCCTCTTCCAAGTAGCTCACCAAGGGATTTCTGAATTATACGTACTGTACTGAATAACTCAAATTGTGTTAAAGGGATAGTTCGGGTTTTCATCAACACTGACTTACCTCCCGACAGCGTCCGGTGAGCGGAGTTCTTCCCCGGTGTTGATGCTGATGAAAGTGTCCGGCAAGTTGGCTGGAGTCACGGAAATAAAGCGTTTTTCTTCTCAAAACAATATGTGCTCAAAAGAGTGACACATTTGCGTCACAAAACGTGAGCCATGAAAAAGTCAGACCTCATAATGGTACTATTTTCTCTCTGGTCGTATCACTGCGTGCTGTCGCCGGGTGAAGCAGCGCCTGTTTCACTGCTCGGAAAGTTCACGACAACATGTGTGACTACGACAGCGACGATGAAGACGTGGCCTTCAGCACAGAGCCAAGGGGAGATCTTTATGAACCCGAATATCCTGAAGCCCAAATGCACCAGATGGAGTCAGAACAGCAGAGACAGAGAGAGGAGGGACAGAGTGGGACAAGCTGAAGAACCTGGAGTTTTGTTGTTCTTTGTTCTATTCTTATATAGTTTATACAAGCTTATATATTTATCACGTTAGCTCTCACGTTAGCTCTCACGCTAGCTCTCACGTTAGCTCTCACGTTAGCTCTCACGTTAGCTCTCACGTTAGCTCTCACGTTAGCTCTCACGTCGCGGCGTCATCAGTCTGAGCACGTAACACTGCGAAACTACTGAGAAAAGTGTTGGATTTGTGCGCAGCGTCACCTGGCGACTGTATGGAGTGATGTGCCATTACTGTACTGTGATAACCTGCACTGTTTTTGGACTTTTTATTTGATGTATATATAGTATTTATATTCATATTCTATTATCCACTCATCTGCACTTTACAGCATTCCATTCTGTGCAGTAGTGAGACCCTTCTTCTTATCACCAGTGCAATTCCATTCTCTTTGTAAATGTTGTACATATACTTATTCACTTATATTATTTTCATTATTATTTCTATTTTTATTATTATTGTTTATCTAGATTGCATGCACACTTTTTTTTCCTTTTTTGCACTAAACTGTCCTGGAGCGACTGTGACTGTTGAATTTCTCCACTGTGAGATCAATAAAGTCCTGACTTATCTTATTTTATTTTATCTTATGAGCGGAGAGAAAACAGTACCAAGCGAATATGAGGTCTGACTTTTTCCCTGTTCACGTTTTGTGACACAAATGTCTCACTCTTTTGAACACACATTGTTTTGAGAAGAAAAAAAACGCTTTATTTTCATGACCCCAGACAACTTGCCGGACGCTTTCGTCAGCACCAAAACCGCGGAAGAACCCGTCTCACCGGACGCTGTCGGGAGGTAAGTCGGTGTTGATGCACGACACTGATTCATGTCAAAAATCCTGAACTATCCCTTTAATTTGATGCCTGTCACCATTGTACCGTTATATCATTTAGCTGCATCATTTCTTGCAGACTCTAAAAGTGGAAGCTCTCTTGCGTTTTTGTTTTTTGTAACGGTCGCTCAGCAGAGGAAAAAGGCTGGAGACCCCTGCCGTATGGCGATCGTGCGTATACTCACTGAGCAGAATGCAGACGCAGAGCAGGATGGCGACCAGGGCCCCGGTGGTGAGTCCGTCGGAGAAGGGCAGGACCTCGGGGCTGCAGGTCTGCATGTTGCCCCGGCTGTCGCACGCGCACACTCGGATCACCAGCGTGCTCGTGCTGCTCTGGATGGGGTAGTCATTATCCGAGATGACGATGGGGAGAAAGTACACGCTCATCTCCCTGCGACTGAAGCCCCCCCTCCGAGTCAGGATGTTGGCCGTGTTATCTGAGAGAGAGGAAGCGAGAAATTAGATTTGCAGCGACGCCGGGGGTAAAGGGGCACTGCGGAACTTTGTTACTTGAGATTACACCACCTGCGTATTTCCACAGATAATCGCTTTAAAGAGAAGGTTCCGCAGTATAGCATTAAGACTGGATTCAGGTCAAGATCACGTAACCAAAAGTGCAACAAAGAGTAGATACACATTTGCACATCACAGAAATGTACAAGGATTTTCAACAGGCACATTTTAAAACATAAAAAAATATTAGTTTCTATTGGACTTTTTCAAATATTTCCAGTGTCAGGTGCACACATCTGTGTTTAACATTTATATGAAGCATTTTTAGTGTTTTTTATGTACATGAATTGGCTTAAACCTTAAAAAATGTCATGTGGTGCGACTCTAAAATGGTTTTATTTTCTATAACATGGCTGTGATATTAATCTGAGTTCTGAGTAATATGAAGTGTATAGAAACAAACTGTTGGCGTTTCTTTAGATTTTTAATGCATATTGATATTTTCTTTTGCTCCAATATGACAGTCGCCTGCTTGTGTTTAATGAACAAACTACTGCCCTGGAAAATGCATCAAATGAAGAAAAATGCCTAAAGAACCGTTCACCCAAGTCGACTTTGTCTGTTATTAAACTCCAGCCGTAGAATTCCTGCTGTTATTAGTCGCACCACATGATGCACGGTCGCACCACATGACATTTTAACACTTTAAGCACAAAAAACATGCAGAATAACTCATGATTTCTGAAAAAAAAATGATTTGGTTCCATGAAGGTCAGAGGTACGACAGAAATGTGACGAATTATTAGGAAATTTGAACCCTTTTAACTGAGGAAATTGCAAATGGACAAAACATTTAGCCGTGTCATGTCACTGACCCATATATGCAACCATAATTTTCCATATTCCCTCTGTACAAAAGCTTCTGGTCATAGTTTCCTCCTAAAAGATTCAATATTTTACTTTCCAATATTAGGTTACATTTAGGTACCATGTAATATAATATTTAATTAAAACATTTAGGTTAAAAAATAACGAATTACATGTGCAGAAATTCAGATAATCACATCTAAAAATTATAATTACGTATGGCATCTAACTTTTTTTTTTAAAATTAATTTGAGCGTTTGGGTTTACAGTGGTGCAGCCTTAAAAAGCGAAGTAAAGTTTCTCAATAATAATAAAAAACACAATTAATTAAATGCATAAAAAAACATAAAAGGACTGGACCTGATCAGGTGGTTTACACTTCCCACCAGGAAAGTTCAGCAGTGCCCCTTGAATCAGCACCGAAAGTGAATATTTATGATGATTTGATTAGAAAAATAGTGCAAAAAGTTGTTTATTAATGAAATCTGAAATGCCCCTCAGAACCAAACCACTTCATTATCGACTGTTTATGTAAATACTGAAGTTTGAAATTCTTTTAACGACATATTTCGCGTTCACACGAAATGAGTACACGTTTTTTTGAAGCCGTGGAAATCGAGGAAATCTACGCTGCAGTTTCCTTTTTTATTCCTTTTCTACTTTCTTGAGCTGTGACTCGTAGAACCAGGGTTACGCCGTGACTGTCCGTTATATCACTGTTCAGCAGTCTTACCTTCTTTGTCGTCGATGGTGAAGTTTGGGTTGGTGGGACTTATACTGAAGACGAACTTGTGTCCAACCAGAGGCTCGTCTGTGTCTACGGCACTGATGGTCTGGATCAGCTGAAAGAGAAAACGTGAAATTATATTTTTCAAGTTTTATTTCATTTTAAAGCTGCACTGTGTAACCTGTAAGAGTCTGCGATCAGTGTTTCTGTGTTGATTTGCCTGGAGTGTTCCACAGTATAATAATAATAATCTTTAAACTACTACTACTACTACTACTGCTACTGCTACTACTGCTACTGCTACTACTACTACTACTACTTCTACTACTACTACTACTTCTACTACTACTGCTCACTACCAGCACTACTGCTACTGCTACTACTACCACTACCACTACTCTACTACCACTACTTCTGCAACTACTGCTCATCACTACTACTGCTCAGCACCACTGCAACAGCTACCAGCTGCAGCTACCAACTACCACTACCACCAACTACTACCAGCAACTACTCTACCAGCCACTAGCACAGCAACAACCATCATCAGCAGCTACCAGCAACAGCTACTACCAGCCAGCAGCAACCACCAGCTACTAGCAACAGCAGCAACTCACTTCACCAGCATCACTAACTCAGCAAGCAGCAGCAACCGGCACCAGCATCACCACTACTACCACCACTACCACAGCAGCAGCAGCAACTACAACAGCAGCTACCAACCAGCAGCACCACCATCAACTACCACTATTACTAACTACCATCATCATCACTACCACTACTACCACCAGCTAACTACTACCAGCAGCCACCAGCAACTACCACCAACTACCGCCACTACCACCACTACCAAACTGCCACTACCTACTCACCACTTTACTATTACTACTACTACTACTACTACTACTTCTACTACTACTACTATTACTTCTACTTCTACTACTACTACTGCTACTACTTCTACATTACTACTTCTACTACTACTATTACTACTATTACTACTACTACTACTACTACTACTACTACTACTTCTACTACTACTACTACTTCTACTACTATTACTACGACTATTACTACTACTACTACTACTACTACTGCTAATACTAATACTACTACTACTAATAATAAAATATTTATAAAGCAACAAACAAGGTTTACAAAGTGCTGTACAAGCAGCGATGAACAATTTTATGTATTTATTTATTTTTTATAGTTGATTTGTTTTTTTGTTTTTCAGTATTGTATAGTTTTAGCATAGCACTAAACATATCTATTGTGTACTTATTCAAATTCACATTTTACAAACAGAGCAGTTTCCAAAGTGCTGCACAGAGATGAAACAAATCGAACGCTAAAATTTGGCAATACCAATCCTAAAACAATAAAACCAGTCAAATCAAATTAATGCAACACCATAAAAATCTGAAAATAGGATTGAAATGAGTAAAATAAATAAAAGACACAGAGGACCACACAAACTTGCGCGGTGTTAAAAGCCAGAGAGGAAAAGTGGGTTTTAAGACGAGACTTAAAACCCTCGATTGTGGGGCTGTTCGGTCGTGGGGGGCAGAGCGTTTCACAGTTTAGGGCTCAGCTACAGACAAAGCCCGATCCCCCTGGTTTTAAGTCTCGACTTTGGGACCACGAGCTGCAGCTGGACCTCGGACCTCAGCTCACGTGGGGGGGGGGGTGTAAATTCAGATGAGGTACTGTGGGGTCAGTCCACTTAAAGCTTTAAAAACAAACAATAAAATGTCAAAATCAACTCTAAAACGAAAACGCTCAAATCGGGATAATGTGCTTTCATTTTTCGCTTCCAGTTAAAAGTCGCGCAGCAGAATTTTGGACCAGCTGTAAGCAAAAAGTGCACGGAGGCCGATGCCAGAAAAAAAGTGCATTACAGTCGTCTAAACAAGAGGAAATAAAAGCGTGTGTGACCTTTTCAAATGATTTAAAAGATGAAAAAGTTGATATGATTTAAGCCGCAAATGATGAAAAAACTGATTTTACAACCGCATTCATGCATTTGTCAAATTTAAAATGACGCCAAGGTTGGTGTCGGACTGTTTCACGTGGTGTTTCAGTCGGCCTAAGTCGGGGAAGCGGTCAGTACTGCCAAAGACAATGACAACCTCAGTTTTTCTCTCATTTAAACTTAAAAAAACGGTGGGCCAAAAAGGAAGAAAGGGGGGAAAAAAAGGGAAAGGAAGGGAAAAAAAATCAAACAAACAAAACAATAACCTGTGAAATATGGTGGTTCGTAACGTTCTTATTCTGCTCCCACCTAAGTCCATGACATAAGACTAAAAACCAAGAGACTGAGAACTTTCCAGAGACTTTATACCTGTGGATATACCTATATGTTCTATTTTATGCTGTAAATGTGATGCAAATTATGACTGTACAGGATAATTGAAAAAAAAAAAACAAAAACAAAAAAAAAATGGCGGGCCAACCAATCCTTGACATCGCTAAGAGGTGTCAAATACAGAAAGAATGGCCTGGCCTCTCCACAGATCTGACCTTTAACTTGCCCCTAATGGTCTCCCCTGCTTATCATTATACTGTGGAACACGCTGTTGGTATATCCTATCTGGGAAAAAAAAGTTCCACAATGCGTCTTTAAACCGTTTTTAAAGCCTCCTTACCTGTCCGGCTTTGACGTTCTCACACACAAACGTATCGTAGGACATGGCGAACTCCGGGGCGTTGTCGTTCACGTCCAAAACTTTAATGAAAACCGGCACTCGGGTCGTCTGCCGTGGATTATCTGAAAAAAATAAAAATAATAATGATAAAAATGTGAAAAACAAAGCAAACGAAATCATTACGGCGAATTGTTTAAAGCCTTCTGCACTGGGATTTGAGGACGGGAATCTTCTTATTACTAAACATGTGAGGCATCGTTTCCAAAATGTAATTTCCAAATTGAAAATCCACAAATGTTGAACCTGATTTACTTCCATGAAATTGAAATCTCGTTACACATGTTCTTTCAGTGACGACACTAATAATACCACAACGGACGCGCCGGGATTTTTATTTTTTTTTTGCTTTGTTTCAGTCGAGCGAGTTTGATTCTCGAGACCGATTTTGATCGTTTCTGCTCTGCACTGTCTTGGCCAACGTGCATTTTAACGTGGAAGAGAGCGGGTATTGTTGTTTTTACCGCTTCACAGGTCGTGAGAAGTACCAAAATTAAGAAACGCACCATAAAACAGATTAACATGATGCAAAATTGACCACCCCTAAAGCTGCAATAACAAAAACATGGCGGTATTTCCCGAAAAAACGTTGAACTTTGTCCCAGTTTTTGTTTCACGTCGATAGTCCCGGTAATTACGGAGATATTAACCATAAACCACGACAAATCAGCAGTGATGCTATCCGTAAGCACTGCTCTGTCTGTGATTTGTTGGACTTTAATCTGAGCTTTATTTTAACATAATCTTATCAGAAAAAAGACGGTTTAGTTGGAGCTACAACAGGTGAGCTGACACTGTTGAAAACTCCTAAACATCGTACTGATCAAACTAAATTATTTGTGTAAATCCATTTTTTTTTGTTACCTCTTTTTTTATTCATGGTCCCTGTGATATAACGATCTTCATCAACCAGACAGACATCAACACAACAAAATAAATAATAAAGAAATAGAAACAATACAAAAAATATTTAACAAAAACAAAAATGCAACCAAAGAATACACCATACAGACCAAAAAGGAGACAAAATATAACAATAATAAAAAATGAAATGTAATAAATAAAGAAATAATAAAATTAAAATAAAAAAACACAAAAAAAACAAGAGGGGAAAAAACAGGACAAAAAGGTAAACAGAAGCCATTTACCTAACCACCATTTTGTATTTTTTAACCTCTTTTTTTACTCCTGGTCCCTGTGATATAACGATCTTTATCAACCAGACAACACAACACATTAAATCATGAAAAATAAAAATAGAAACAATAATATTTAACAAAAAAATAAAATAAAGTACAACCAAAGAATAAGCCATATGGACCAAAAAGGATGGGTCAGGTGCTATGAGTATTGGGCAGCAAGCTGCCCCCGCGACCCAGCCGGATTAAGCGGGAGAAGATGGATGGATGGACCAAAAAGGAGACAAAATATAATAATAAAAAAAATAATAATTAAAAATAATAACTAATTAAAAAAACTGACCAAAAAACAGGAAAAAAATAAATAAAACAGGACTAAAAGATAAACAGAACCAACTTAACAAACCACCGTTTTGTATTTTTTCTTGCATTTTCAGACACTTTTCACCAGTGTTTGCTAACGTGTGCATTGCATCACTATGGCAACTGCTACACATTCCACCATAGAAATACATATAGGACACCCCCTGTGCGATGTGAAATGCAACGTATCAATAGGGATTCTACAATGTCGTGATGTTGACGTTAAGGAAACCCAACTCATGAGACCGTTTTTCAAAGTTTTGACAGCGTTCGGTTGGAGTACGGGGCATTTCCATGGACTCACTGATTTCGGTGGCGACCACGGAGATGTTGTGCCACTTGGACATCTCTCGGTCCAGGTTCTTCAGCGTGGTGATGGTTCCGTTTGACGAGTCGATGTTGAACAGTCGCTCCAGGTCTGTGTGTCGGTCTATGGAGTATCTGAGGAGAAGTAGTTTAAAAAAAAAAAAAAAGTTCAGTTTACTTCATTTTTAGTTGAAACGCATTCGGAAACATGTTCCAAAACCTCAAATGCCACAGTAAGACATTCAAAACAACCACATAAATGAACAATGGACATAAGGGGGGGGCAGGGGTCTTCTCTGACCGGCCCCCGAACTCTGGAACGTTCTGCCCCCCCACGTCCGAACGCTTTAAGTCTCGTTTTAAGTTATGTGGTCCTCTGTGTCTTTTTTTAATGTTTTACTTATTCTATTCTAATGTTTATCTATTTATTGCTATTCTGTGCTTTTGCTTTTAGGACTAGTATGATTTAACTTGAACATCTTATTTTATTTTTGTGGTTTTATTGTTTTAATAAACACTTACACTGGAAAAACCAATATCTAGGTAAGTTAAAATGACTTAAATTAACAACATTGTACTTTATTTGAGTCAATTCAACTTGACAAATGAAATTATCTGACAGTGGAATGAGTGAGGAATCTACGTTCCTCCCCTCACCTGTGGTCATGAGCTCTGGGTAATGACCGAAAGAACGAGATCGCGGATACAAGCGGCCGAAATGAGTTTCCTCCGCAGAGTGGCCGGGCGCTCCCTTAGAGATAGGGTGAGGAGCTCGGTCACACGGGAGGAGCTCGGAGTAGAGTCGCTGCTCCTCCACGTCGAGAGGAGCCAGTTGAGGTGGTTCGGGCATCTGGTCCGGATGCCTCCTGGACGCCTCCCTCGGGAGGTGTTCCGGGCATGTCCCACCGGTAGGAGGCCCCGGGGAAGACCCAGGACACGCTGGAGGGACTATGTCTCTCGGCCTGGGAACGCCTCGGGGTCCGTCCGGAGGAGCTGGAGGAAGTGGCTGGGGAGAGGAAGCTTGGGAGCCCCTGCTTGGACTGCTGCCCCCGCGACCCGGCCCCGGATAAGCGGAAGAAGATGGATGGATGGATGGATGGAATGAGTGTTTTAGTCTTAATTCAAGTAGCATTTGATTTTGTTTCTTAATTTAAGTGCAAAGAGTTGTTGTTTTTTTCTTATCTTAAGCGTAGCCAGATGTATTTTCATATTTTAAGGCATAATTTTACTTGTCAAGTGAAATTTCTTAAATCATGTCATCTTAACTTGACTAGGTTTTGGTTTTTCACAGTGAAATATGAGCAAATCTGAGTGTTTGGTTTTATTTTATTGCTGTTCTTACTCTGTATTTGTGCAGCGCTTTGGAAACTGTGTATGAAATGTGCCAGAGAAATAAAGGGGATTGGATAAATCAGGATTGGTCTCATTAAAAAGTACCATTCTGAGGAAGCACTTGCAAAGACACGGCAACTTCACACCACCTGCCCACTAAAAGTACCAAATATGATACTAGAAATACTGTATGTGAAAGCCCAAAAGACTCGATCGCCGATGTCGTTTCTAATCCCATTTATTTACGAGTGAATTATATTTTTTTTTGAAAAACGCTAAAACAATACATTCCCGAACCATTTTCTTTCAACACCTTTCAGTTTCTATTGTTCTTCACCGTCAGTAGTCGATCTTCACTTGTTGCTTCTGGCGGCTCGAGCATCTCGCCGCTGCTGGAGTCGACAATCGAGTCTTCTGGGCTTTCACATGTGCAGTGGGAAATCAGCAGAGGGAAGTGTAAGTCTGATTATAAAGTTGTTTTCTAACGTTTCCAGACACTAATGAGTGAACCAGGCAGAGCGTTTTGTTTGTTAGACTCGTGGCTGTTGTAAGATGGGTTAAAGTGGTGCTTTAGCTTCTTCAGTGTGAAGCAAATTGGTGTTTTACGTGGAAGTTCAGAACTTGCCCCCATCACTGCACTAGTTTGTTGCCTTGACAGACTCACTGCCACAGTGAGATCTCCACTGAGGAAACACTGATCTGTGCCGTTTTTTGGCTTCTGACAGAATTCCACCACCTCTAGCAACGGACTTTAGCTTCAAACGTGCCGGAGTTTCCCTTTAATTCAGCATTTAGCTTTTCACACTGATTTGCACAGATCACACAACACTTTTTCATAGTTCAAATGTGGATTTACTACATTTTTTATTAGAGGTTCTAAGTTTGGAAATACACCATCACTTTTTCGGACCCTGGAAACACTGTAAATTTGGTAAGTGGACCTTTTGAGTTTGTAATTGAGTAGGCCTATTGTAGGGAGCATTATACCTCTGATATATGCCAAGATAACAACAGCTGAGCTGGCAGTGTAGGGCTGGCACAGCACAGAAATCCATCTATCAGTCACACAGACACGGTTAAACTTAGAAATAAAAAGCAATCACGTTAAATTAAAAAGCTAAAGCACTTTTGGATGTGCAATTTATGCAAGAGTGAATGAAAGCAATTACGTTTAATCAGCATTAAACTGTAATTTAAGTCTCCCACACAGTCGTATTCATCCTTTGGTTACATCAGCCGCTCTGATTAATAGTTATTTTCAGATTCGTAGAAGTTATGTTCTGTCTGTTTCTCTTTTATACGTTTTTTTTTATAATGATTAACTCCACTGTTATGATGTTGTCTAAAAACCAGACAAACAACGACAAAAACACAACTTTGTCCCCTTGTTCAAGCCATCGAGAAGCCGTGTCAATCCAAACTGCACTTTTCCCACATTTTGAACCAGGAGTTTGAAAAATGCAGCGTGCAGCAAATTAAGTAGAGTCCCAAATTAGCCGTTCTGACCCTGCCATTTCCTGCTTAAAGGGTCCTGTCGTAATCCCACTGAGACAGAACCTCTGAGTCCGTGCTGCACATTTTGGACTAGCTTCATAATTGACTAAATCCCAAAGCAACTAATGTTTACCACTGAAAAATGCATGTTTACAGTGCCGGGCTTCTCCTTTGACAATTTAATGGGCGTTTTTTTGAGTTTAATTAATTTCTCGTTGCTACAAATTATGTATAAATATTGTGAAATCTTGATTGACGGAACAACATCTATTTGCCTGTTGCCAGAAGCATGAGGCATAGTTGAGATTTAAAGGAGCTGTACCTGATTTACACCGCCTTAAAATGTGAAAAACAAGACTAGACCAGAGTGGTAATGCTAACAACAACTAGAAGGATAACTGTGTGCTTCCTGATTATCCGAAAATAAACGCTTTTACACATTTATTTTTTTTTTTTTTTTTTAAATATGTAGCAGACTTATTTTGACCTCAAGAGCTGCTAATAATTTTTTTTTTCTTTACCATTTTTAATACACTTTTTTTTTTTTTTACTATTTTTTTCCTTTTTATGTTTGACTTCAAGAGCTCCTAATACATAGTTGTTATTTCTGTATAGAAATCACAGCTAGCATGCTAACCGGGCAGTTCATGATTCTCGGAAATAACCTCAAAACATGCTACACAGGTCCCAGGTCGTTATTGTAAATGAGAAGCTGTTCTCGATTGACTTACCTGGTAAAATATCGAATAAATAAAAATACATGTTTTTAAGCATTTTTTAAAAAAAATTTTCCCCTTTTTTAAATATACTTTTTTACTTTTTTTTTAAAAACTTTTTATATTTTGACCTTAAGAGCTGCTCATACATAATATCTGTATAGACAAACAACTAGCATGCTAATAGTCCAGTGCATGATTCTCAGCAATAAACGTTAAGTTTTTTTTACACATTTTTTCCCCTTTTTTAAAAAACTTTTTCATAAAACTTTTAAAAAAATATTTTGACCTCAAGAGCTGCTGACAACACATCTGTACTGACAAACAACTAGCCTTCTGACAGTGCACTTCCTGATTCTTTGACAATAAACACCAATAACATTTATTTTTATCTGCTGCTTATACAACGACAACGATGACGACGACAAACAACTAGCATGTTAACAGTGCACTTTCAGATTTTCAGACAATAAACATTTTAACATATTCCTTTTCTTACGTAGCGGATTTATTTTGACATTAAGAATTGCTTATACTGCACATAATCTGTATAGACAAGCAACTAGCATGCTAACAGTGTACTTCCTGATCCCGGACACAATTTTATTAATTTATTTCTATTTACCAGGCATATTTTGACCCTCAATACCTGCTCATGCAACCTATATGTAGTCAGAAACAACTAGCATATTAACGGTGCACTTCCTGATCCTCTGATAGGAACATTTACCGACTGAAAAACTGAAAAATGTTGCTCAAAGACGTGGAAAAAATGGTGGACAGGGCGTTTAAACAGTCCAAATGGGCAGTTCTTGAGCTGCGGTGTTGAGTCCAGGTGGGGAGTGTGTGAGTGGTCCTCGGTCCTGAAGTTTAATCACTTGAGAAACTTCAGGGACAGCTTTAGGCACTCGTGTCAGTTCTCATGTTGGGCGCTTGGAGACTGTTTGGTTAAATGGGCGGTAATGATGGCTCTTCTCAGGGATTTGACTTCTAGTGTCCTCGAGTGTCCAAATGTCCACTCTCAGGCAGAGTCTCTGTCAGAACGGGAGGAAAACTGCAGGTGGACTGGTTGAGCCGCAGTACTTTTACCATTATGGACTTGTTTTTTTTCACATGTGCGTATTTAAAGCGGCACTATGAAACTTTTCTGTCTTTATCTATTCAAATCCATTCAATTCAAATACCTTAAAGTGTAACTAAATACACTTTATCGCTACTAAACTGTGTATATGTTGTTTTCATAGTATTCTAGTATTCCTCGTCCTTTTTTTATTTCAATTCTAGTGTAAAAGTGCAGTTTTTTGGGCAAAAACGGAGTGTGTGTTGCCTCCAGTGGCCTCTGCAATTCCAAGTACTACGTGACATCACAAAAGACTGCCCTGAATACATCCAGGGGTTTCTGAACACAAACATCTGGCAGAAGGGGCAAAATTGGAAGTGTGGATTCCTGTTGGACCACTCACACATTAGTTTGTTAAATTATGTGTTAAACTTGTAAAACTAAAATGAAGAGGCCATATGAAGCTTTAAAAAAAAAAACATTTTAGTTTTATTGGTTGTTTTCAGACAACAGAATGTGGTGATGTCCCAATTTCAGATATTTATTTTATTTTTGCATTTTTATTTTATTTAGTTATTTATTTATTGTAATATTTTTATTTATTTAAACATTTTGGATTGACTATTGTATTATTATTATTATTATTAGTAGTAGTAGTAGTAGTAGTAGTGGTAGTAGTAGTAGTGGTAGTAGTAGTAGCAGTGGTAGTAGTAGTAGTAGTGGTAGTAGTAGTGGTAGTAGTAGCAGTAGTAGTAGTAGTGGTAGTAGTAGTGGTAGTAGTAGTAGTGGTAGTAGTAGCAGTAGTAGTAGTAGTAGTAGTAGTAGTAGTAGTAGTAGTGGTAGTAGTAGTACTAGTAGTAGTGGTAGTAGTAGCAGTAGTAGTAGTAGTAGTAGTAGTAGTAGTAGTAGTGGTAGTGGTAGTGGTAGTAGTGGTAGTGGTAGTAGTAGTAGTGGTAGTAGTAGCAGTAGTAGTAGTAGTAGTAGTGGTAGTAGTAGTAGTAGTAGTAGTGGAAGTGGTAGTGGTGGTGGTGGTGGTAGTAGAAGTAGTAATAATACTATTATTACTATTTATTTTAATTTTATATTTGTATTTATTTTATTAAAGGTACAATGCATATTAAAAGACAAGATCAAGCTAAAGAAACATTCAAAAAAAATGACTGGTAAATATGCAGGTCTGTAGCCCAAAACTGATTTCCCTCCTTATCCTTTCTTCTTTTTGTTTTCTAACCTCGAGTGTTATAATTCACATTGCATCAGTTAATGATTTTGACCTTCTCTAAACACACGGGATGAGGGACACAGGCCTGAGACCCCAGCGCCCAAACCCACTGCTCCACCAGATTGTACCAGTCTCCTGTTTCTGATGAAGGGCGGCGCTCCTCCTCTCCATCACTCTCTGTCTCCGCTCCCTGTTGTCACAGCAACCACACAGGCCCCTGGCGACAGATCGTTTGTCACCGTCACATTTGGATAAAACGCTCCAAAATCCTGACTCAAGTGAACGTGTCGTGGGGAGACGAGCAAAAAGTCAAAAATATCAGCGGGTCCCGTGATCCGTGTGCACAGTTGGATCAAACGTGGTGTTTTAAAGCTGCACTAAGCCACTTTTTTAATGTAGGGTCAGACACAGGTTTGCCTCAACTGTGGAAATCTTAGTTCTTTGTACGAAAGATAATTTGTTTCATCAGATTTTGAATTTTAAATGTCACTGAATTTGAAAAAAAACATGTTTGAATTATTTTTATTCTGATTGTGAGTTAGTGAAAGTGTCTCTGTATACATAAGGTTTTTATTTTGAATTTGAAACATATTGAAAAAGTCCACTTAAAATTTCAGCAACTAAAATTCAGAATGAAGATAATTCAGATAAAGCTAAAAAATCCAAAGAGAAATCCCGCGGTATTTAAAATCCAGGGCCGCTGCTAAGGTTTTGGAGGCCCTAAGCATAACTGGCATAAAGGCTCCCCTACCCCCCCCAAAAAACATCATATGCATCACTTCATTACATTCTGCTCCCTTGTAGCCTGTATATTTCACAATGAGGAGAACTGGATGAAACCATTATGTTATATTAAGGTGGTGGTGGAACATAGACAAAAACATTAAATATTAATATTCTCTAATCCACATTAAACAAAACAACGCTGCATTTTGTGAAGGACCAAAAGTGCAGATACTATATTTTGGCACTACCACGAAAAATTCTAAAATTTACCAGCAGATGTCACCCTTTCCATAGCCGTATAGTACATACAATATTAACCCACCCAACTAAACGGTGCGTTTGTCGTTCCAGCGTTCTGCTAACTACAGTGTGCGTGTCTGTTTCAAGCAGTGGATAAATAAACTTGCATATGCCTTAAATAAAAGTTCTGAAATAATTCTCACTGTTCTTTAAATTTCTCAGCCTCTGGTCGCTGTCTGATCATGTTGTGTCACGGTCTGGGAGGCAGAAAAGGCAGAAACATGAACTGGGCCGTACCATTTCAGTGAAGACGGGTGGGGGGGTTCTTTTTATATATTAGGCAAAAACGATTTGCCTGAACTGAGTGATGGGATACACTTTTTTTTTTTTTTTTTAACAAAACGATGGGCCAGCTCATGACTAATTCATA
Organism: Odontamblyopus lacepedii; assembly: GCA_034769755.1. NCBI lineage: Eukaryota > Metazoa > Chordata > Actinopteri > Gobiiformes > Gobiidae > Odontamblyopus > Odontamblyopus lacepedii. The sequence goes on from CM068361.1 coordinate 33,757,905, forward strand.
TATTTATTTGCAATGTAATAATGTCATAATTATCATGACATTTTTAAAATAATGAATCTTAATTTTTGGGGGGCCCCCGTCAGGTGGTTGGGGCCCTACACAAAATCTGGCAAAATCTAATGGAACAAATAATTATCTTCCATATCTTTGCCAGAAATGTCCCAAAGTATGGCATTAAAGTTATCTACCTAGCTTTTATTCTCTCAAAACTCAAAGTGATTTTAGTTTTTATTACTACATTGAAAACATGGAGTCTGATTTAGGCTCCCCTCTCCACAGATCTGACCTATAACTTCATTTGGTGACATCAAATAGGTGTAATGCTATTCTGTAAAACATTACATGCCATATCCCATCTCCACGGACACAAAAACCAACAAAACTACGCTCTATTCTCCACAGATCTGAGCTGTGACTTGGCCTGATGACGTCACCTGCTTGTTTCCATGGAGATACGCCAGTTTAACTCCATATTTTGGAAGATTTCTAAGCAATAACATCTACATGGAGAGAGGAAGTTGGCAGGACCTGGACTAGTTAAGCCCTCCAAGGTGACTTCTGTTGCAATCTGGAGTATACAGAAATAAACTGAATTGAAATGTTACACAATGGGGCTTTAAAACACTGCATAAATCATCCAATAGAAGCGCGTAGTGCATTTAATAACAAATATCTGTATGATGAATGTGGCTCCGGTTCACTCCATCACTCTGTATCTCCGAGCTCACGTCGCTCCTTCGCTCCCTGTTGTCACGGCGATGACAATGGCCTCCAGCTGCTGCTCATTTGTCACCGTCACAACAGATATTTGCACTGGATTTAAATATGCAACAACTGCCCCATCTGCCCCCGCCTCCCCCGTGTGTCCTACCTGTCCCATCTACAACATCTTCCCCATGACACCTCACCTGCCTCATCGTCCCCCGTCTGCCATCGACAAAAACGACCACATATAAACCCGCCTCCTCCACCTACCCCCATCTGCCCCATCGCCAACACCTGCCCCATCTGCGAGATCTAATCTACCCCACAATGCCCCATATGTCTTACCTGCCCCATCTACGACACCTACCCAACGATACATCACCAAGCTCACCGTTTCCCATCTGTTTCGTCGACAAAAATTACCCCACGTACCCCAGCTCCTCCATCTACCCCCATCTGCAAAATCTACCCCACAATGCCCCCATATGTTCTATTGACGCTATCTGCAACATCTACTCCAAGATACCTCACCTATCTCACCGTTCCCTGACTCTCATTTACAAAAAACTACCATATGTCCTCCATCTACCCCATCCAGGGCTCTACACTAACTTTTTTTTTCAGGAGCACATGTGCCCCTAAGTTAAAAATTTTAGGAGCACAGAAAAAAAAATGGGGGCACAAGTAGGTTTTCATTTCGAACGATTATTACAGTGCAGAACTTGCGCACGCCAACTTATTTGAATGAATTTAATACAAAAAACAAAAGAATTATGACTGTACTTTTCCTGCATGATCGCAGTGTTTTTATTAATATATCTTCATTTTATCTGATTAATATTTAGATTTAAAATAAGCCAAACAGACTGTACTGCACTGAAACACTCTGTGGCCCTTTTTGGACCCTCACCTACAGTTTGAGAACCTCTTCTTTAAGAGAACTTCCACTGGCACTTTACACAAAACTGTTTCAAAGTGAAAAACATAGGTAAGATTTTTAAACCTGTATTTTCAAATTCCTCGGTGAAGTTACATTCTCTCACTGGTTTTACAGTGGTTTTAGCCTCTGCACATTTACCAAACTAAACGCACATTGTGACAGAGTTATTTGGCATTTTCTTAGGCAAACTTCAGCCCACATATCGCCTGCTCTGTGTTGTGGGTCTGCTCTGTGCGGACACGGACAGAAAATTAGTATTGGCGTATTTGACGTGAGGCGGAAGGACAGGTGGGATGCTTAACCTGCCCTGTGACGCACGTTGGTACACGAGGGTGCGCGCTGTGGACAAGCCGTGCGCTGCGGAGCCTGTGCTGACGGGCCGCACAGTGTCTGCGGGCTCCAGTGCACAGGCCGCAGAGAGACGTCCCGCGTGGTCACGCACACCGGTACAAGTTTATTGCAGCGACCGTAATGAAATATGATCACACTCAGTATTCAGACCTTGAGTCCGTGATAAGACCGAGTCCAAATGCGCTCGAGTCCGAGACAAGACCAAGACAAAGCTCTCGCTTTAGCGGAGAAGGAAGTCCAGCGGCGTGGGGGTGTTTACTGAGTGGTGGGACAGGTGTGGGTCCTGCTGCTCCTCGTTGAAGCTGGGCGTGGGTGTGTTTTGAAGCAGAGTTTGTTCGTATGAGTGATATCGGCCACACGCGGAGCTCGTACGCTGGGGTCAGCGCTCGTGCTGGGAAAGTGTGTCGCGCTTTAGGGGCTCCAGGCTTGGGCACGATTCTAAAGTCCTAGTGTGAGTTTGCCCCTGATGTTTGATACATTTAGAACGTTTAACTTGTCACGTTACGTCTGTGCGCAGTTCTCCTTACTGTGGCTGCAGAAGCACTCGCACTGGTGCGACTGTTTTATTTTCCTCGTTCGCACGACGAAATATTTACTCGCAAATGCGAGTGAAATGGGCGCACTGTAGAGCCCTGACCCCATCTACAACATTTGCCCCACGATACCTCACCTACCTCACTGTTCCCCATCTGTTTGATCTACAGAAACTACCCCATTTCCAACATCTACCCCCATCTGCCCCATGTACACTGTCTCTCTCATCTACATAACCTACCCCCATCTGCCCCATCTATACCCCACTATATACCATATAATCCAAAATCTACCCCATTTACCCCACCATACCCCGCCTACCACATCTACTCTGTCTCCAATATCTGCCCCATCTCCAAAATCTGCCCTGCCTACCCCATCTACAGAATCTAGAACATTTATCCCAATCTGCCCCACCTACTCCATTTACCCCACCTACCCCATCAACATCACATACCCCGTCTCATCATCTGCCCCATCTGTCCTGTCTACCCCACTATATACCGTCTACAAAACCTACCCCGCCTACTCCACCATACCCCACCTACCACATTTACCCTGTCCAGCATCTGCCCCATTTCCAACATCTACCCCATCTACAGAATCAAGAAAATCTACCCCATTTAGTCCATCTACCCCACCCTCTCTACATTACCCACCCCATCTCCAACATCTGCCCCATCTACCCTGTCTACCCCACTGTATACCATCTACAAAATCTAACCCACCTACTCCATAATACCCCACCTACCATATCTACACTGTCCAATATCTGCCCCATCTCCTACATCTGCCCCATTTCCAGCATCTACCCCATCTAGAGAATCAAGAACATCTACCCCATTTACACCACATACTCTACCCCACCCTGTCTACATTACTTACAGCATCTACCCCATATATCCTGTCTACAAGTATACCCCATCTACCCCATTTACCCTCCCATACCCTTTTACCCCATTTACCCCTGGATCTGGAGGCAGTTGGGCTCCGTATGAGGGACCAGGACCACTGCGGTGCCAGATCTGACAGAATGACTCACTCGCACTTTGAACGAGAGCTCTGCTTCTGATTATGTCATTTGGGAACAGACGGATCCATGTTCCTTTTCCTCGGATTTTACGTAATTCGGTGCAAGTTCTTCTCTTTTTCTTTTCTTTTTTTTCCTAATCTAGGTATAATATTATTCAAAACCACCTTTACATGTCCAAAATCTGCCGATAACATCTACCCCTTATAGTACCCTTTCCTACCTATTCTGTTTACCCCATCTGTGTGCCATGTACCACATCTACCACACCTGCCTGTATACCCCTCTATAGCCCATCTGCCTCATCTACCCCAACCAAATCTGCCTCATCTACCCCACGATACCTCAGTCTACCCCAAAAACTACCCTAAAAAGTCAATTAGGACCTATCGTCTTTTTTCTTTCTCTCTTCAAACATTGCATTTTAGATATAGCATTTTATATTATTAGTTTTATTGTTCCTTCAGGTTGCACTAAAACCGCAGGTGGCATAGCACAGACCCAGCATCTTTACAGGGCCCATATTACGCTATTTTCTGATGTTATAATGTTGTTTCCTCATCAGAAACAGACCTCGAGTTGTTTTGTTTCATTCACACGTGTTTAACACAGAAATCCTGCGTGTTTAGGCTGAGTTCTTCTCAAAAAACACACACAAAAAAACGCCATGTGGTAATACAGGAAGTGCTCCAGTGTGTTTTTTTTAAACTCCACAAACCTTTACGAGAATCATTTGGATGTAGAGTAACCAGATGGTGGCATGGTGGCTGAGTGGCAACACTCAGGCCTCACAGCAAGAAGGTTGCGGGTTTGATCCCCGGGTCACCTGGGCCTTTCTGTGTGGAGTTTGCATGTACCTCCCCGTGTCTGGATGGGTTTCATCCGGGTGCTCCGGTTTCCCCCATCAACTCAAAACATGCAGCACCTGAACTAACATCAAGGACCATGTTGTCCACCCTCCTGTGGGCTCACCACCTGCAGAGGGGTTCATAGGGGGTCAGGTGCTATGAGTATTGGGCAGCAAACTGCCCCCGCGACCCAGCTGGATTAAGCGGGAGAAGATGGATGGGTGACCAGATGAGATTGGCTGAAATTCGGGACAGTGTTGGCTGAAATTGGACGGGTGGGGGTGAGGGGGCACACAAATATCACATTAATAAAAACACTGAGTCACTGAAGCCTCCAGGGCCTGTGTGCAGTCGACTCAACAGTTTGCCAACAGTTTTTAATGTTTATCAGAAAAGGGTTTAGGCTGAAGTAAAAGTACTTAAAATGCCAATGTACTTTTGAAAGACAATGTTACACTGTAGTTATTTGGAAAACTTAAACTCTAATTAGCCAATGAAACAGTCCAGTGTCAGTTCAGCGGGTTAATTCAAGTGTCAAGCCTTCGTTACTGCGCTGTATTGTAAGGATGAACCGCAGAAACTTCTCTTACGCAGCTCTAGACAGCGACTATCCCTGAAATCCTGAGCTCCCATGATGCCTTGCTCCTTTGATGGATTAGGTTTGCACACTTTTCATTTGCGAGCTGATAAGAGCAGAGCTGGTATTCGCACACACACTGTTTGTATTGATTTAGCTGCAGTGTAATTAAGGACAGAGACGGTACAAAACAAAGAAGGCTTCCCATTAGATAAAGTTGGGGTTTTGAAGGAGATTGTTTTTCATACAAAGTGGTAGAAATGAATTTGTAAGATTTCAAAGTGGTATTACTTCACATCAGGCCTGTTGAGATGGAACGCTTTTGACATAATCTGACTGGGATCTCTCTTTCCACTCCTGCTCACGGCTAAATTGCTTTGCGAGATCTTTGTCTCTTTGCTCTTTGTCAATGTCGGTTTTTAGCAAAGGAAATCCATAAATATGACATTTTTTCCTCTGCTACTTACTATACTATGCTTACATAAAAGTGTAGGGCAAGGCAACATGGGAAAAATATGAAACGAAATATTTTTCCTAGTATTGGTCACTGACAATTTTGATTGTGATTCTGTCATTGTCAAAATTGATCAATGTTATTCTCTGCATTAATTTCATAAACATGAGGGTGGTGCAGTTTGGAGTAGCTGGGAGCAGCTGTTTGGCTGACAGACTGAAATGCTTAAAAGTCGAGCTCTTCAGAGCCTATAGTACAGTAACGTTCTGGGCACAGGCCGTATATATACGTGGTCTAAGTGAGTGTGAGTTCAGAGTTGCTCACATGAGGCTCCCGATGCCACGGTCACAGGAGCGAATTTGGAGCCAGGCTCCATATTTGGAAATCAGACCGCAAGTATCATAGCAACCACAAGAGCCAATCATGATTGAGTTTGTGCCCACCCTACTCATGACAGAGCGCCGATACTCTGCTCCATTCTGCACAGACCGCGGTATTTCTGTGATTCTTGAGAATAATAAGGAAACTTTTAGCTTTTATCATCAAACTTTAAATAGTAAGTTTAAGTCACTGATTTATGTTGTATGTTCTGTTACGTGTGAACAACAACGAGCTGTCAATCAAACCTGTTGCTAACGCTAGGCGACAGCGACCTCGGGGAATGAAGGCCTCTGATTGGTCCGTTATTTATGTTCATATGTTGATTTAGGAACAAGATAGAGAAATGAAAAACTCAGGATCCTGTGTCGCGGGTTCATACGAACATTTTTAAGATGCAGGTGCAGAGAGAGGGCGGATTAGATCTCAGTGTAAGCCAATGGAAAAAAGGAAGAAAAGGAGCTGGAAGAACCTCCTGGAGCACTTCCTGTTTGGCACATGGCGGCTAACGGGTTAGCTTTGTACATTCATATATACGGTCTATGGTTCTGGGTTTCTGGAGTTCTGTTTAGCTGCAGACGACTGAAAGGTTTTAATTTCTCATTCCACACTCTTCTCTCTAATTTAATCTCTCTCTTTTTCATTCATGATGATTATTTATGTTTTGATTCGTTTGTATTGTGATTTTAATGTATTTCTTATTCTGTAAAGCACTTTGAATTACTTTGTGTCTGAATTGTGCTGTACAAATAAACTTGGGTGAATCTGGGCTGTGCCACCCCTGGTCCGATGCTCGTGGGGACCAGTGAGCCCCGGGATTGTGAGGCCCAATCTATGCCCGAGCACCAGAGCGGAGATTGTGTGATAGCTAGGTAAAAGATGGACTGACAGACTTTTGAAAAAAATAAAATGAAAATAAAAATAAAATAAAATAAAAACTCATTAACATGAAGTCCAATTTCTTACTGCAAAGTCTAAACTCTGTTCCAAACCAGGATTGGCTCATGACTTCTCAGTTGAAAAGACCCAAATTGATCATTGAGAATTTGAAACAATTGGATCATGGCTTGATTGAAATTTGGACAGCCTTGTACACACACACACACGCACACACACACGCACACACACACACACACACATGCACACACACACACACACACACACACACGCACGGACTATGTAGATACATCCAAACTACTGTAGCTGAAACCAATAACCTGTAACCTGAAGCAATAGAGTTTGTGGAGCTTTCTACCACGTTATAACATTCCCTCATAAAAGAGAAGAGGTTTTAGATGCCATCAATGCATGTTTGAGTCATCTTGTGATCTCTGTCAGACATTTGCGCCGTTAAACAAGTCTCTTACAGTAACAGTACATTAGCCAACAGTTTTTCAGTTCGTCACTCTCACTTTTTGTTGTAAACTAAACTCCTTTACAGGACCATGAACGCTCGTATTTATGTCACACTCCTGAAAATGTGTAGCTTAAATCCATTTTGTATTTTTCCTTTTTTTTTGTGTGTGTCTCCATGTTCACCAATGAACGTTCTATCGTGGATGTATCTTCAGAGTATCAATATACGTTTTGTACTCACTTGACAGGTTTGTTGTCTGCGTCGGGGTCCCTGGCGGAGACCACGCCCACAGCGCTCCCGGAGGCCGTGTCCTCGTGCACCTCGATGATGTAGGGGCTCCTCATGAACACCGGGGGCTCATCCACGTCCTCCACCGTCACCTTCACCGTGGCGTAGTCCTTAAACTCCACCCCCTGAATGAAGCGCATGTCCAGGTACGTGTTCTTCACCTCCACGCGGAACTCGTAATCTCGCTTGGTCTCGTAGTCCAGTCTCTGCAACAAAAACAACGAACCAGGTTTTTGAACTTGCCATCGTTGCATTTTAGGTTTTTCAAGGCAGTTACGGAAGATAAGACAGGATTTTGTGGAGATTTAAGGGTTGCAACGCCAAAGTACAAGAACAACAACATAAGGGAAAGTGTCAGAAATATCCAACATAAATAACATCAAATTTTAACCGTTAAAGCCACCATCTGTAATTAGATCTACAACATCTGCCTCGTATGCCCCACGTTTTGATCATTTCATTTCATTTTTTCATTTATTTAGGTTTTTCAAAGGAGTTCAATAAGATAAGAAGAGATATTTGTTAAAGAATGTGGAGATTTCATTGTACACGTGTCCAAAAATATGCCGCATAAACGAAAATACGAAATTTATCCATTAACGTTTCCATTTGTAATTAGCTCGTCTAACCTGCCCCTGTATTCTCACATATCACCACTAGATGCTGCCCGTGTTACTGCTGTCTGATAGTGTGCAGCTTTGGTCTAAGGGGAAGGGGGGACAGATAAAAAATAAATACAAATAAAAGTTTAATTTTTAAGGTCCACCGTGTACCATTATAGCCAAAAAAAGGAAAACCATGCACAATGTTCTATTTTTTTTTCTTTCCATCTCCTTCAATGTATAATACAATGAGTAAAAATGATACTGAGTCACATTTTTCTCAGTAAATATAATACTTAAGATGATTTCACCCATGCGCAATCAACACACATGTTATGTGGTATAACCTGCAGTAAAAGTACTGAAACACATTGGGAAAGAGAGGAGGTACCAGCTACAATCTAATAAGTCTGTAAATAAGACAAAACACAATTAAAAATAAATAAAATGGGATTAAACGTAGCATAACATAGAGGAAGTTGTACAAGCTCCAGTATTACTTGGTGTAAATGTGTGGAACTTCATTCAAGTTATGTAAAAATGTCCTCGTAAAGACGCCGACCTACAAAACGTACTTGTTCCACGCCCTTTCTACGACTCCTCTCTGAAACAAATGTCAAAACTCAGCGAGACCTTCCGTACTTTAGTAAAAACCGCAGCACAGATGCTATTGGATGTGGAGACAGACTGGACTTGTCTTTAGTGAGCGATGGCGCTGTGAGCAGGAGCATGTCAGGTCATAAGTTGTACTCTTGTTTTATTGAAGCTCGCTGTGGTTTAGAGAACTGGGCCAGACAAGTCCAACTGTGCCTAAAATTAACCTCCTGCTGAAAGTTAGATGAGATTTTCCACACTTTTAGTTCAGAAAAGCCACAAAAGTTCATCTTCTGTCTCAAGTGAAAGTTGAGAGTCTGAACTAGATTTTTTCTGCGTACTTCACAAAAATGTGCCTTGCCCTACAGATGTTGTGTAAGGGGATGGGACAAGATACTATTTCTACGAGACGAGATACAAGATTGGATCCACGAGAACGAGATAAGACCAGATTTTAACTAACTTTAATTCCTAATATATGCATTTCACAGTTCAGTTTCCGATTTTGGCCTCACAATGTTTTATGTTCTTTTCTGCTTTTTGGATCTGTAAGCGATGTAACTCACTGACCCGTGACTCTTTTGTCCAATCCAAACGTAAATGCATGGGAAAGAAATCTCACAAGATAATTTTTCACATGGGTGTGTGATTTGGTGGCAATTTTGTGGCACGAGATTTTGTACCATCCCTAATAAGCATCTCTTACGGCTGCCTCATACTACAGGATTTTTCGGTCTCAAACCATTTTTAAACGTGCAACAAAATGCGCACACCACAGACACGAGGAGAGACTTATGAGACTAAAAAAAACTAGACTAGACTAGAAAAATCTCTGATCGCAAAGACGGCAGTGGGATCTGTCTGCGGACCACAGGATATAAAGTTGTGAGCGTGATGGTGTCAGCTGTTTCCTGTCTACAGTAAAACCAGTCGCTCTGAGACTCTGAAGTGTTCAAAGATCAGAGCTCTGCACTTCCAGTTTAGATAAAAGTCAAAACTGTTGTTATTATTTGTGAAATGTGGTGCAATACTTCAGATACAGGATTTTTAAAGTGTAAAACATTGGAGATAAAGTCCACAGGAAGTAGCGTCACTATTGCTAATCTGCAGCTTCACTTCGATCCGTGCGCTGTGGATGTAAACAGACATACGTGAGGAACTATCTCAACTTTTTACTTCAAAAGAACGCCTCAAAGTAGATAAACAGCCCGGGTTTGTGGACTGGGGTCATTATTTGCGGAATCTCATCTATGGATAATATGGTTGAGAAGCTGCACTTTAAATTTACCATTATACAAGAGGTGAGGTATAAAGTCTTTATTTTCTCTACATCCCGAGTTTGTCTCTTGCATCTCTGTGTCCGTCGCTCCTCCGCCCCTGACGCTCTGTTTTATCGGCTGTTATCGTAGCGTTGCTGATGTTTGGTAGTTACGATCTGACACTGACACTGCACATGAAGAGAGCGGCGGCTTCAAAATCACACACAAAGACACAAAGTCGAGTCACGTCTTCCTGAACTCAAGGAGAAGAAATCACAGCCAAAATCAGACAAATTCTCTTGTAGTGTGTGGGGGCCTTTAAGCTCAGAATACGTCTGCTGTGTTCCGTTCCTTATTTAATTACTTTAAGATGATTAGGAAGTGTGCTGTTACAATGGTAGTTGTTATTCGCGCGATGGCAAAACTCTGCTCTAGTGTCTGAAAGTTGTGAAAAGCAAGGGACGCTCTGAATGTGTAAGGCAACAAGTGAGGAATAACTTTGGACCACTGTAAACTGCTTAAAATGATCTACAGACCTGCTCAAAACACCATAACTCGCCGATTTGGAACTTTTTCACAATGGGCTCTATTCACGCTCACATTACAAAACTGGAAGACGTTTGGAAACATGCGGATGACGACTTCTAGCGAGTTCTGCTGGCGATAGTAACGGGGAAAACTGAGAAAATGGTGCGGGTTTTCTTTACCTAGATGTCATCGTTTTCCTTTAATAAATTGCCTATAAATTCCTCTTATAATTTGTCTAACTTCTCTCGTCTTAAGACCCGATTTTACTCTTGAGTTTTATGCATTTTAACACTTTTTATTTGTTGCTTTTATTTATGATTTACTGACTTTTATTGTATTAATTTGTCTGTGCAGCACTTTGGAAACTACCATAAAATTTGCTATATACAGTAAATACATTGGATTGGATTGAATGTGCTCCTAAAACCTGTACATTTTACAGAGATAGAATAAGATATTTTAAAAGCAAAATAACTTGGAGATCATGTTTAGCTGGTTGAAAATATAATAAGGTAAAATATTTGACAAAAAGCAGTTCCTGAAGTGAGTTTTTTATCTTGATATGATTCATTTTGAAGTGTTTAATAATGTCTAACTAAAATTAATCTGGCCAATGGGGAAGATTTCATTTCCAGAACGTGAAAGGCGAGTATTTCCTTCGTTTTATTAACACGTCCCAGTCTTGTTTCGTTGTGTAGTTCTGCAGTGTAATGTAACATGTTTTTCTCGCTGTATTCAAACCACTCCAATTTCCACTGAAAGGAAATGCATTTTTACCAAACAAATTCACCACTTTGAAACATGTAAGTGGAAATTGCTTTTTCGTAACTTACTTTTTTTTTTTTTTTCATTTGGCGTCTTGGATGGAGAGACACTTTTATAGAATAGAAAACTCGGCTAAATAAAAATGCTCACAGGACGACAGGGCTAAAACATAACTTGACTAAAGTGTAATTTTCCTGGTGGAGGCTCTGCCACCTGTTTGTTTTCATGGTGATTTTATTGCTTTGCCTGAAATGATCCATGATAGGGCATTAGCTTTCTCCATGGAGACATTATAAGCGATCAGGGCATTTTTTAAAAGGACCATATTACTTTATTTTCTGATCTGAATGTAGTTGAAATGTAGTTTCCTCATCGCAAATATACCTGGAGTTAGAGACAGACTGGGATCAAAACAACAAAAACAGCCCTGGACTTTTCCCTCACAAATAGGATTTTTTTTAAAATCATTTTAATTCATATTTTCAATAAATCAATAGTGAAATAATTGAAGAAAACACACAAAGATGAACTACTTCTGATTGTTTAATAATTCTAACCCTATCTTAACCCTAACCTTTTCCCATCCACCTTTCTCCTCACGTTTTCTGTTTGAAACCAACGAGTAACACACTTTTCTTTGTCGCCTTTATGTGTTCGTAAACAGCAATAAGGTTAGGTTAGGTTAGGTTAGGTTAGGCTTTATTTGTACCCGTAGGTAAATTTGCTTTGCAGATTTGAGAGGCTGGTCCCACATTTCATTCATCCACATTCTGCACAATAAACACCAATAAAAACACAAATATAAATATAAATAAAGTGTTGCAGTTCTCCAGTGCAGAGTGGCTGTTCCATAAATAAAAGAATTCATCTGACTGAGCTAAAAATTGCAATACATATGAACTATATCAAAAACATGATAAATAAATAAATTACACTTTATTCATAAATACAACAGCAGCTGGAACGAAACTCATTTTAAAGCGATTTGTTCTTGATCTTGGAACTGAAAACCTCTGACCAGAGGGAAGTAGCTGAAACTCTGAATTTAGAGGATGTTGCGTATCATGAAGAATATTCTGGGACATCGGCTGTAACTGTCCTGAGTACAGTGAGTCCAGGCTGTTCTGAGGATGGACCATCACCTTAAACTCGCCCATTTAATCAACCCATTTAATAACGTAGGCACTTTTGCACACGCATTTTGGCAGCAGAAGTACGGCTGGACTCGGGCAGGATTATCGTCAAAAGATCGCAAATATTTTCTCAACAACCTGCCTTTGACAAACGGTGTCCGACTGCCAGATCCTCGTGTGATCAGTGAGTAAAACTTTAGTCCACCGGTAGAATATCGATTCTGATAAACACACGCAGAACAACCAGACATTTTGGTGCTGGAAATGTTTTTATCTCCATCTTCTGTCTGTGTTCAGTGTGAATGAATCAGAATGAATGGGGAGAAATGCTTCTTCTGTTGCAGCTCTTTTTTTTGTTTTTTTTTAAATCACTTTCGCCCTAAATTGGTCTATGCAATTTATGCTTGACGAATGGGCACATTATCACATTAGCGCCCTCTGCTGTTTGTACAGGCAGTAGACCAGACGGCTGTTCTGGACTTTTCCAGAACGTACAGATTGCCAGTGCGTTCTGGAAATGTTGTGTTTTGCTTCATTCACACATGTCGAACACACAAACCCTGCATCTTTAGGCCGAGTTCTTCTCTCACACAGAAAACACTCCGTTCCACCTTGTGATGTCATGTGGTAATATGTGTTTTTTAGATTAGATTAGATTAGCCTTCATTGTCTCCCTTGGGAGAAATTTGTCTTGGGACAGGGGCACTCCTGGCACATAGACATACAACATACAGCACACACACAGTGGACACATCAATTCATACAGTTCAACATTTGATAATATTGCACCATTCCCATAATTAGCATATTTTGCACATTCCCTGGGGCTTAAAAAGTGTAAAAGTCAGTATATATTTTAAACTCCATACACTTTCACTGGAATCATTTGGATGATTTCAACCCCGGAATCGCCAATCTCTCCGGAACTAAAGGTAAAGCATAGCTGTTACCTTGAAAACTACCACTATATGACATCACAAGGTGGAGCAGAGCAATTTGAGCTTTGGAGATGTAAACAGACTAATAGTACAGAGTTAAACATGTGTGAATGAAACAAAACACAACTCCGGGTATGTTTTTGAGGAGGTAAAACTGGTAGATATGTGCACATCCAAGAAAAATTGCGATTGTGTGCTGGGTCCAAAAACAAACATTGTGCAAAAGAAGAAAAAAACAAACTTATTTCAGTGACATGTCTGAAGAAGGGCTTGCCCACGTCTTTGAGGAGGCAACATTATAAAATGGTTTAAAACTCACAAGAGTCAGTTTTGCGTAATATGGGACCTTTAAATATATTTCTTGCAATAAAAACACCTGTAGTTTATTCAATCCAAGATAAACAGTCATGTTTAAGGCCACACTGTGGATCATTTCTGGCAAATACATCTCCACAGAAAAGAGTAGGTGGCTCCTGCACCAGAAAATATATGTAACTTGTTTCTTCTTCTGCTGCCGTCAACAATGCCTAGCTTCACTTAATGCGCCAATACTCGTGGGCTGTTAAAGTCTTCATATTAACTAACTGCTGTGTTTGTTTTGTTTGGTGAAAATGAAAAGCATCAGAGCCACTCCAGAGGGATCTCTCCACTAACACTATAGCGTCTGTTTCCGTGGCGATGTGTGAAAACATGTCACTTCTCTCAAGCAGCCTCTGATTGCCTATTCATTCTTAATTAGCGACCTGGCTGCTAGCACCGCCTGGCACCGCTCTATAAAACACAATGCGCGCAATTAGCAGCAAGAAATACCAACAGAGTTATCAAAAGGATCGAAAATCAGATGCCAAACGGAATTAAAACTATAGTATCGAAGCTAGATACGCAATTGAGCAGGTTTCGATACTAAAAAAGTCCTGTTCGTACTGAAACAGACATCTTTAAAACGATCTTGAGCTGTTTCAGAACGAGTATAAAAGCACAGAGACGAGTATACGGACATGGAGCACTGTGGATGACAGATATAAGAGCACATGGTAATAATAAAGGAAGTATTACCATTTAATGTGGAAAATGACCTTCTGTTGTAGGAGATATTCATTATAATTGTGATGTCAGAATACAGTAGGTATGAAGTCTGTTCCTTAGTAACAAAATCAAGTTTTAAATTGTTTGTATTGTGACAAAACAACAGTGGGTAAAACAGAATTACTTCTTAGTGTGGATTAGATGGAGTAACATTGTAAATATACCAATATGAGAGTACTGCTACTACTACTATTGCTGCGACTGCTGATGCTGCTACTGCTGCTACTACTACTACTACTACTACTACTACTACTACTGCTACTGCTACTACTACTACTACTACTACTACTACTGCTACTACTACTACTACTACTACTACTACTACTACTACTACTACTACTACTACTACTACTACCACTACTACCACCGCTACTGCTTATGCTGCTACTACTACTACTACTACTGCTACTACTGCTACTACTACTACTACTACTACTACTACTACCACTACTACCACTACTACCACCGCTACTGCTTATGCTGCAACTACTACTACTGGTACTGCTACTACTACTGCTACTACTGGTACTGCTACTACTACTACTACTGCTACTATTACTGCTACTGCTGCTACTACTACTACTACTACAAGTACAACTGCTATAAATGCTACTCCTGCTGCTACTACTACTACTACTACTACTACTATAACTTTACTACTACCATTACTACTACTACTACCACTACTAATATCTACCACTACCATTATTACTACTGCTGCTGCTGTATTATTGATAGTACTACTGCTACTTCAACTTTTACATCATTAATACTATATACTACTACTACTACTACTTTTAGTTCTTGCGTACCTTCTTGATGATGACCACTCCCTCCTGCGTGGTCTGGTCGGTGATGATGTTGAAGGTGTCATGGCCGCCCACGATGGTGTACTCCATCTGAGCGTTTCTCCCGATGTCGCGGTCGTCAGCTTTGATCCGCCCGATGGCTCCGCCCACTTCTGTGGTCTCCGCCGCCGTCACACGGAACGAGTCTGCACACAGAGACACAAATGAGGACGGGTTAGATCAGTGTTACCATTTGTGTTACCATTAGTTTTAGCATAGGGTGACCAGAAATTCAAAATAAATAAAAAACTGGGACATCCCTGGTTTTGTTTCGGTCACTTTTAAGCAGCTTTTCTGTATTTTATCTCAACAAATGACACTTTACGCCTCTCTTTACTGTTGGCTGGTATCAAATTGGTCAAAAATAGGGACACCTGGGACATTCCTTGTATAAAACTGGGACAAATAATTGGTTTTAAATAAATCTGCTTGGACAAGGAGACACAGGGCTCAAAATAGGGACGTCTGGTCACCCTATTTTCGCATTTGTGTTTGCATTAGTCTTAACTAGGGCTGGAGTCGACTAAAAAAGTATTGGTCGATGAGAGACACGTCCTGCCGATGGATTAGTCGACTAAAATGCGGGTGTGTCTCAAAAGCTCTCAAAACTATCACTGCAGTACCAGGAAACAATGCACTTGAATGAGTTTAATCTGCACTTTTGCATATAAATACCAAATAAATACCAAATATTCTGCTAACTCACCAACGCCCCATATAAATCCTCGTAGCCTAAATACAATGATTATCGAGAAGGACCTGAGTAGGTGTTGTTAGTTGCTTAATTTAATATGGCATTGATGCTGCATTCTTTGGATATGCAGAAATAAGCTGTTTTGGGAATTTTCATGGTATCCTCAGTATTTCTGAAGAAAATGGTGAATAAATGGGCACATTTTGGTCAGAAAATTAGACATTAAGACATTTGCTTGACCCATAGAGATGTTACTACTTTGCGTATAGTATAAACTTCCACATTATGATAATACTCCCTACAACTGTACAACAACTCCCCCTTATGTAACGGATAAACCTATGTCCTGTTAATCATATCATTGCCGTATCATCTTCTATGACCTCTTGTATATAGCTGAAATTTTATCACTTAGTTTTTCAATTTTATTTTGACTCGTACATTTACATTTATGTAATTATGCCTTATTTGATGCTAGTCTCTTGCTCTTTTATGCTGCTTATTTAGAATTTATGAGTACAATTTATATTTTTACTCGTTGTTATTATATTATGTTGTGATGTGTGAGCTCCTGTGCCCAAATAATCCCCTTGTGGATCAGTAAAGTTTGTTTAAATCCAAGTTAACGTAGGACTAAACACCGAAGCTCCCTCCACAACCATATGTTCAACGCTAAACTGGGTGGGGCCCGGAGGACGTAGTGCTTGGACTTGCAGAGACCACTGAAGACAGCACTAACTTAGGCATTTTTTTTACACCACAAAGCTGCAAATTGGCCTAGTTTGTGCTGAAATTCCAAACTGTCTTTCATGCATTTGCGACCACTGTATATTCTAATGAACTTCATGTTGGTGTCGGCCAAAATGCACTTTGCCGTTCGCAGCGGGTCCAAAACTCAGCGGCTCGGCTTTTAACTGGTACCCGGCAACACGAGAGCGTCTCCCCTATTTTAGCCTCTCTTCATTGGTTCCTAGTGTGATTTAGAGTCGTTTCTAAAATTATTTTATTTAATTTTAAGTGTCTGCATGGCCTAGCGCCCTCCTACCTCTGACCTGATCCACCGTTACACCTCCTCTCGTACTCTCAGGTCAGACCAGCTCCAGCTCCGTCCCAAAGACTAAATTTGAGCTTCGTGGGGACCTTGTGTTTTCTGTTGATGCTTCACGGTTGTGGAACCAGCCGCCTTTAAAGATTAGACTGGCAGAGTTTGTATCTGTTTTTAAATCCATCCATCCATCTTCTCCCGCTTAATCCGGCTGGGTCGCGGGGGCAGTTTGGTGCCCAATCCTCATAGCACCTGACCCCCCCTATGAACCCCTCTGCAGGTGGTGAACCCACAGGAGGTGTTTTTAAATCACTCCGAAAAACGCACCTTTTTTCACTGGCTTTTAACAAATGAGATGGACATTTCTTGCTGCTGAGTATCTGATTGTTTGTGTCATATTATAGTTGATTGTTTTCTACTTTATTTTATTCTATTTTATTTGCTGCATGTTTAGTGTTTGTCTACATTCTGCTCCAAGCACCGCAGCAATTTCCTAAAGTTGTGAACCTGTTCACTCGTATGGCAATAAAAGCTTTCTGATTCTGATTTCTATGCTTTTTAGTCGTTGTTTTGTGTTTTATATTGTTTATTGTGTTGTACTGTCCTTGTCTTTTCTTCAACACTTTGACTGGCTGTAAAGTTTTTCTAGTGCTTTGTAAATAAAGTTGATATGCTATGGTAAAAGTCTTGACTTGGATTAGTAGATAATGTTATTAAAATATCATATACACAATTTAGTAGCAAAAAAATAGATTTAGTGTTTAGTTTACTACACGAGAACAGAAAAAACAGTGGGCTATTAACAGGAAAGTTTACCATCTTTACTATCTTATTGACTAAATGAAAATCTAACGCCCTATCTTTAATTTATCTTATGTTCGAAAGCGTCAATAAAGCCATACTGTGGAACATTCCAGTCAAAGCAATGCAATCGTCAACGACAGAAGCTGGCAGCCTCTGTGCTTCACTTCTTAATTACTCCGCTATTGACGTGCTTATTGACAGGCTTATCCGCGCACGATCAAACTGGGAATACATGGGCGATAAATGAATGAAAAGAGGAGCATAAACATTGGAAACGGCGTAATCTAATTAGAAAACTTTACAAAAGAATATCCACTGTGTCACGTGTTATCTGCGTCCACATCGACATCAGCTCGGGCCATAATTGGATCGTGATAAGACTGGACTTAATAAGGACTACACTGAAACATGGTGTCCCGTTTTATTGCAGATAAGAGAGCGGCGATGTTTTTCTCATTACGCTTTGTTTTCGCGGAGAAATCTGCCACGAGGACACGCGAGGACGGAGCCGAACCGAGATCTGAACCCGAATCCAAAGAATAAATAAGATAACGTTTGTGTGACTTTTGGAAATGGCAAAAAGATGATGGGGCGATGTGAAAACGCGGCTCACGAACTCTCCTTGGCTTAGTTTTATCTGTTCAAACAAACTCGTAGAATTCGCCGACTCTCCCAATACAGAGAGGGAAACATATCTGAGAAATGTAATCGATCTGTTAATTGCCGTGTTTACCAAAATAACCGGCTTTTTGTTCAATTTGATTAAAAACTAGAAGCATACACACTTTTCGTAGATATCGATAGTGTTTTCCACGACTTACCAGCCTCCCCATTGTCATTTTTTAATATATTTTTAAGCCTTCTATTTATTCTCGCACACAAAAGGCCTTACCTTAAATGACAGTGTAGGAAAATGTGTTTTTTGTTGGGTTTTTTTTGCATTAAAAACATCGTGGTGCATTAAAAAAGGAAAGATTTGGGCGCATGAGAAGTGGAACAGCTCCATGTTTTGCCAAATTTGATGTTGGTTTTATTTTTAATCGATTTATTTGTGTTTTTATTTGTTGATTGACTGACTTTAATTATTTGTTGTTGTCTTATAGATGTTTTTTAATAATAATAATAATACATTTTATTTGTTAGGCGCCTTTCAAGGCTCTCAAGGTCACCGTACATCAAGGAACATAAAAATGATACAATACAAATAAAACAGTGTAAAAAGATTAAAATTACATTTAAAAATCAAATCCAGATGAAAAGACAGTGCAGTTATGGTCAGAGTGGTCAGAGTGAGAGTGGTCAGAGTGGTCAGAGTGGTCAGGCCTTTCTAAACAGATGAGTTTTGAGTTTAGATTTGAAGTGTGAGAGTGAGTGTGTGTGGAGGAGGTCATGGGGGAGGGAGTAGTTTTTGTAATTTATTTATTCATTTATGCAGTTTATTAGGTTTATTCATGTTCCTTATCCCATCCCCCACCATTTTTTGTCCAATTTTTCCCCTCATACTATATTTCTTCAGTGTTTGTCTGATTAATGCTCCTGTACTTGATCCCTGTACAATAAAAGAAATAAAATAAACAAAATGAAACTGAACAATAAATTGGTATATAAACGATCACTTTTTGATGTTTGTATAATCATAAATCTATACAATTACCTTTATTTTATCTTTAATCAGTCAGTTATGTTGGATACTAGAGGTAATAAGTGGCATTTACTGCAAAATTGGTATTATATATGGATTTTTTTTCCAAATAAGGATTGCTTTATGCCGGGCGTACATATATTTTTGATCATTTCACTCATTGCACGATGAAATCTCACGGTTTAAAAGTTCACCCTCACGAGAGGCCACTGGATTTCAAACAGGTTTGATATTCTTACGACCTACGATTGCTGGTCATGAGGTATTAATCGGCTCTCGTTACGCCATGTTAAAGGTGCACTGTGTACAATAAATTGCATTAGATTACATTAGATTGCAATTTATTGTATTTATTGTATATATTGTCTTAATATAGCAATTTATATGATACATAGTTTCATAATCCTTATCTTTATAGATCCTTATAGTGTTTGTCTATTTTTAACTTAACTGTACTTCTATTGCTGCTACTGTTTCTTGCTGTTCTCTTTACTGTGCGTTGCAACACTGAAATTTCCCCATTGTGGGACAAATAAAGGATATCTTATCTTATCTTATCTTATGTACATGACACGATTAAGCCAAAAACTTGAAAACAGTCGAACAAGTGAAAAAAGGGCTCAAAAAGTGCCAAAAGTCGCACAGTGTACGACTTAAAAAAAAAAAACCTGAGACAAACACTGACAGAAATGTACTATATAAACTAACATAACTATTCACTTCTAATTACTACATTAGATTAAAGCTGTTAAAGGTGCACTGTGTACCTTTCGCTGAAAGCTTCTCCGGCTCATTGTCTCCATGGCGATATTCTTGTTTTTGAAAGTGAAAAAATGCACGGCGCACTCTGACGGCTGATGTCCAAAACCTTTTATTCTCAGTTTTATTAAGTTTGGTGTGCCTTTTCTGTTCCATTTGATGCTCTTGTTTTGCCAGGAATGTTCCTCAATATGGCATTAAACTTATGCCTGTCACCTGAATAGAGGTGTATATGTATAACCCTCATAATCATTATTGTTGTTATTATTGCTATCATTATCATTTTTGTATTCTTTGTATTTTTTTTCTTTTTGTATTTTATTTATTTTATTTTGCGTGTGTGGATATGGTTTATATAGAAAACATTTTCTTTAAGCTTAAAAAATAAAGTATATAGTACAAATAAAGAAATAAACTGTCTCCATGGGGACAACCATTAAGCCATGTTACACATTAGATCTGAGTGTTTTTATTGTCAAAAACAAATAAAACAACACTTGGCCTGGTAGCTCAACCTGCGAATCTCCATTAAGATAGAAATGTTTAATGCCGTACTGTGGAACATTTCAGTAACAAGTAGTGGAATCTCCATGGAAACAAGCAAATACCCACATAGACACAAAGAACACGAGTAATTCAATGTTTCTGACCTCGATTTTGCCCCTTTTTGTCTACGGTTGCCAGATTTTGAAAAAAGTAAACCCAAAAACCAGGCTTTTCCTCTAGTTTAGTCGATAAAAAGATGGTGCGGACTCACGGTTGGCGAATCTGGGCGGGCTGTCGTTGACGTCGGTGAGGGTGATGCTGACGGTGGTGGTGCCGGACAGACCCCCCATCTGCCCCGCCATGTCTTTGGCCTGGATCACCACCTGGTACTGCTCCCTCACCTCGCGGTCCATCCCGGGCAGAGCCGTCTTTATGGTGCCTGAGAAGCAGATTGATACTGAATGAGAGACTGAAAAAAAAAAAACGCCTCCACCTTGTGATGTCATGTGGTGATACAGGAAATGCTCCAGAGTGATTTTCTGGTCCACGTTTCCACATCAAAACTATATCTGGAGTTGTTTTTCATTTCATTCACACATGTTTAACGCACAAACCCTGCAGTTCGGCTGTTCTCTCAAACAAAAGACACTCTGTTCCACCTTGTGATGTCATGTGGTGATACAGGAAATGCTCCAGAGTGATTTTCTAATCTGTTATAATGTTGTTTCCTCATCAAAAACACACCTGGAGTTGTGTTTCGTCTCATTCACTCATATTTAACACACAAACTCTGCATATTTAGCTGTTCTCGCAAACAGACAAAAACACACAGTTCCACCTTGTGATGTCATGTGGTGATACAGGAAGTGCTCCAGAGTGATTTTATAATCTACATTTCAATGCCGTTTCCTCATCAAAACTATACCTGGAGTTGTGTTTCGTTCCATTCACACATGTTAAACACTTAAACCCTGCAGATTTAGGCTGAGTTCTTTTCCCGAACTGAAGACACTCTGTTCCACCTTGTGATGTCATGTGGTGATACAGGAAATGCTCCAGAGTGATTTTCTAATCTACGTTTTAATGTTGTTTCCTCATCAAAAACACACCTGGAGTTGTGTTTCGTCTCATTCACACATGGTTAACACACAAACTCTGCACATTTAGTTCTTCTCCCAAACAAAAAACACACAGTTCCACCTCGTGATGTCATGTGGTGATACAGGAAATGCTCCAGGGGAATTTTCTAATCTACATTACAATGTTTCCTCATCACAAACAGACCTGGAGTTGTTTTTCGTTTCATTCACACATGTTTAACGCACAAACCCTGCAGTCCGGCTGTTCTCTCAAACAAAAGACACTCTGTTCCACCTTGTGATGTCATGTGGTGGTATAGGAAGTGCTTCATTATGTTTTAATACTACTACTACTACTAATAATAATACATTTTATTTATCAGGCGCCTTTCTGGACACCCAGGGTCACCTTACAACAACATAAACAAATGAAGTAGGATTACATACAGTTAAAATGGGACAGTATTTAATTGATTGATTGTGTTTAGTATTGTATTTAGTGTTGTATTTTATTCATGTTTAATATTTAGTCATGTATTAGACAGTATTCGAATTGATTGATTGTATTTAGTACTATATTTAATGTAGTATGTTATTAGTATTTAGGATTTTGTAATGTATTAGATTATTAATTGATTTACAATTAGGTTATAATTTAGCTTTTAAACTCCATACACCTTCACTAGAATCATTTGGATCATTGCCACCCTGGAATTACCAATGCCTGCTGCACTCTAGACGTTAAAGGTATCTGTTAACTTGAAAACTACCACTTTATGACATCACAAGGTGGAAAAGATCATTTACCGTATGCGTCTCTCTTTATAATTTGTCACTCGATTCTGTTTGCGGGCCTACATGATGCGTTTGTATTAAGACACTCAGATTTCTTTATGGTTTTGTGGTTCTTGTGGAGTTATTTTCTGTACAATTAATTTGTTTTGTGTAAATTATTATTTTTTATTAAAGGGAACAAAGGAACATCATATATAGTACGATGACAAAGCATCTCAACAAAAGTCACTGCACATGGATTACAAGAATCACAAGCTTGAACAAAGAAAAAGCTTGGTAATAATAACAAGAAATAATATTAGTAAATAAAAATACATTGGTTTTGTCACGTCACACCTAAAATCTGATCTAAACGGGGCTTTGTGTAAATTATTTTGAAGCACCTGTGTGCATATTTCAGCATGTTTTGTTAATTTTACCTCTTACAATCCTGTTTATTTTATTATTATTATTTATACCATTTTCCTAGGTTGGTTTTTGTTACGTCCCTGACCTTAGTGACTCAAAAACACAGCTCCAGGTCTGTTCCCAAGGAGATAACCACATTCTAACATGGCTTAAAACTCACAAAAGAATCCATTTTGCGTGGTATCTGACCTCTAAACTAAACCACTAACAACTCTCTGCAATCACAACTTCTTTTTAAATAACAGTCGAGCCGGAGTTAGTGCGTCGAAAAAGTCTTAAAAGTTTAATTGCTTCAAAACTTGCTCTAATAAATGAAACTCAGCGGTGCTTAAACTACCTGGAAACGGCGCATTATATTCGGAGCTGTCTCCAAATTGAAAGCAAATTACAGATGGGGGAAATGCGCTGTCCTATTGAATCTTTAATTTGTATGAGATCGAATGCTCTTATGCCGACCGCACATCTTGTTTGGAAGTAAAAAGCCCCAGTGATTATATCGATTATCTCATCCAGAGCCAGAACAAATGTAAACAAGCTCCTTCCACTCGCAGGCGGACTAAGAATGGGGCCCCGGCGTTTTGAAACTCGCGAATTTGAGAGAAAAAAACAAGAACACGGAGGACTTGACAGGGATAACTTAAGCTTTTGAGAAGCATCACGTCGCCATCTTTGAAATAATCGGTTTGTCCTTTAGTCAACAACTTAACAGCTACTTTCACACGTGTCCGTCACTGTTCCTTATGCAGTAATAAGCAGGCGGGGGATTGGTTCAGTGGATGTATATGGCTGAAAATGGTGGCTTCTACTGCTCTGTTATTTCAACCAAATGTTAAAAGGTCCTGTAATATGTCATTATGGTATTTCCGCATCACAAACATACCTGGAGCTGTGTTTTGTTTGATTCGCACGTATAAAGGTCCGATTTTTACGCAAAAATTTGACTCTTGTGAGCTTTAAGTCGTGTTATAATGTTATTTCTTCAAAAACATGCCTGGAGTCGTGTTTAGTTTCATTCACACATGTTTGAATAATCCTTTATTATTAGTCTGTCTGTGTCCCCAAAGCTCAAAATGCTCTGTTCCACCTTGTGATGTCATGAAGTGGTAGTTTTCAAGTTAACATCTACCTTTTAACTTCATAGTCATAGACTGTATATATGAATGGGCAAAGCTAACTTGTTAGCCGCCGCGTGCCAAACAGGAAGTGCTCCAGGAGGCTCTTCCGGCTCCTTTTTTTTCCCCTTTTTCCGCTCTACATGATCTTGAATTTTTCGTTTTGTTATCTTGTTCCTAAATCAAGATATGAACATAAATAACGGACCAATCAGACGCCTTCATTCCCTGAGGTCCCTCCCCCTAGCGTTAGCAACAGGTTTGATTGACAGCTCGTGCGTTTCTTTGCTAAGTAAGTTCCCTTTCCACTTTCCTGCCCCGACTATTTGTGAAATAAAATGACATAATAAATCAAACAATTACAATAGCTAATGCTACTAGTATCTTAACTAACATAACTTATCTAGCATAAAGTCAAGTGAATTTCGTTAAATTGCCTAAACTCTATTGTTGGTACATAACAGACAGTTTATTGTATTTTATTGTAATGTCATTTGTCTGAACGTGTGTCTTTGTGTTTTATCTGATATTGTTGTGCTCTTGGGTTTTTTGTCTTCCTGCCTCAGGACTACAGATGTAAATTAGCAACTATGCTATAATCTGGCTCATACAGCCTATGCACAAGTATATGATTGTTCATTAATGTGCGCTGCCCTGATCAAATAAAATAACAGAACATAAATCAATGACTTGAACTTACTATTTAAAGTTTGATGATAAAAGCTAAAAGTTTCCTTATTATTATGAAGAATCACAGAAATCCAGCGGTCTGTGCAGAGTATCTCCGCTCTGCCATGAGGAGGGCGGAACATTTAACGACCTCACTCATGATTGGCTCTTGTGGTTGCTGTGATACTCGCGGTCGGATTTCCAAATATGGAGCCTGGCTCCAGATTGGCTCCTGTAACTGTGGCATCGGGAGCCTCTTTTGAGCGATGCTGACGCTGTGGAGACGTCACACTCACTTAGTCCACTTATATACACGCTCTGTGTTCTGCAGAGATCGGCAATTCCAGTGCTGAAATCATCCAAATGATTCTAGTGGACTTGTGTGGAGTTTAAAAACACATTGGAGCACATATAAAAACATGACATCACAAGGTGGAACAGAGTATAATATGCAGGATGTCTGTGTGTGTGAATGAACCAAAAAAAACACAACTCCAGGTCTGTCTGTTTGAGGAAACCACATTATAACATAGATCCGAAAATAGCGTAATATAGGAGGCCTCTGAAAAAATGACTTTAACCTTTTGCATTTATTAAAATTCGGACATGACCCACATTATTTCCCTAAAAAAACACCCCTGGAAATAGATTTTGAACATATTTAGAGTCATATTGGACAAAATGACCCCATCTGCGAAACCAGATCCAGCTGAAAACAACATCGGGCGTTCAGTGTGTGGATGCCCCCCGAGAGCGGCCGTTTGCCCCCGACTCGGTTTGTAAACGGAGCACAGGTGGATCATGGGAGCGGGGTCGGGTTTGGCTTTGACGTGAGACTAAAGCGTAGACGAGACGTGTTCTTGGTGCTCGCACAGACTCACCGTTTTCCGAGTCGACAGAGAAATATGGCTGCCCCTGCAGGATGCTGTACACCAGCTTGGCACTGTTCCCGTACGTTTGATCGTCCGCATCTGTGGCAGTGATGGTGACTACAGATGTACCTGTGGAGAGAGGGAGGAGAGGAGGAGAGGAGGGGAGAGGGGGGGAGGAGGGAGAGAGAGAGGAGAGAGGAGGGAGAGGAGGGAAGAGAGGAGGAGAGGAGGGGAGACAGAGAGAGGAGGAGGAAGAGAGAGAGAGGGGAGGGAAGACAGGAGGAAGAGAGGGGAGAAAAAGAGAGAGAGGAGGGAGGGGAGAAAGCAAGAAAGGAAAGAGAGAGGAGGGAGGAGAAAGAGAGAGAGAGGAGGAAGAGAGAGAGAGTGAAAGGAAGGGGGAGAGAGAGTGGAGGGAGAGAGGGGAGAAAGCAAGAAAGGAGGGAGAGAGGAGGAAGAGGGGAAGAGAGGAAGGAGAGAGGGGGAAAGAGAGAAAGAGGGAGGGAAGGAGAGAGAGAGTGATGGTAAGTGTGTGAGAGAGAAAGAGAGAAACAGACAGAGAGGGGGAGAGATGTGGGAGAGGAAGGAAAGCGGGGAAGAGAGGGAGAGTGATGGTGGGGTGTGAGAAAAATAGAGTTAAAGAGGGAGAGAGGAGTTAAGAGAGGGCGGTAGAGAGAGATAGAGGGAGTGAAGGAGAGAGAGGGGGGAAAGGCGATAGAGAGAGGGAAGGTGGGTGTGGGGGGGGAGCAAAGGTGGGGGAGAGAGAAGGAGAGAGAAAGAGGCGAAGAGAGATAGGGACAGAGATGAAGAAAACGAGTAAGAGAGAGAGGGGGGAGGGCAAAACATAGAGAGAGTGGGGAGAGAGAAGAAGAGGGAGAGAGAAGAAGAGGGAGAGAGAAAGAGAGGGAGACAGACATAGGGTAAGAGAGGGAGGGAAAGAGAGAAAGGGAGAGCGGGAGAAATGGAAAGAGAGAAGAGGGAGAGAGATTTGAAAGTAAATGGAGGAGAAGAGAGCGAAAAAGCGGAAGAGAGGAAAGAAATAGAGGGAGGACAGAGAGATAGACAATGGGGGAGGATAAAGAGAGGTGTACAGAAGGCGGAGAGGGAGGGAGGAAGAGAAAGGGATGTGTAAGATAAGAAAGAGGAGACAGAAGAAGAGGAAATGTCAGTTTAAACGTGTAAACACAGATTCAGAACATGCTCGAAAAACAAAAGTGCATCATCATCATCACCTCCTCACATTCGATTTTTGAAGTTAATCCTGCACGGAGAACAGGTCTGAGGACTTTTTTCACTCAAATATATCAGATTTAACCAAAAAAAATGACTCGCTTTGTCTATTTTACAACATGTTTTTGTCTCTTGCTCTTAAATTGTCTCTGTATTTCGGGTGGATTTTTCAGTTAATGACAAAGATGAAGTTATTCTGACTCAGAACTCCACCACTACTTCTGATTTATTGTACTTTTCTTAACGGATGATAATGATAAGTGTTTACGATGGTGTGATTCCACCAGTTATATCTGTATTTTATTATATTTTTTACTATATTGTTTACTATTTCCCTTGTATTTGAAAACACTATTTAACAGTACTATTTATTGCAGCTTGTAGTACTTTTTGAATATCTTAGTGAGTCAATAGTTCTTCTCATCCTCAGCATTTCTTTGTGCCGTCGACCTCGTGTTGAACCTGCATATGACAAATAAACAACCTCGAATCTTGAACCAAGTCAGAATTTGAAAAAAAATAAAAATAAATGCTCATACGCACTTTAAATACATACCTAAACATTACAATTTAACATAATATAGTCATATGGACAACGACGACTATTCTATTTATTTAAGATCAATATTCAATTTTTCTTTTTCTTTTTTGGACATTAGAGACAGAAGAAACGATAAAAGGCAATAGACATTTTGACTTGATGGGATTCTATATCTATTTATGTATGAATAAGTGAGTATATAGAACTTTATTACAGACATTCAGTCCAATTCACATACAATAAAAGAAAAGGATGAGAGTATAAAAGAGTGCAGATGCAAAATGTGTATAATTATAAGTGGTACAAACTATTAGACCAGTGCCGTCTGAATAAATAAAAAAGGAAAATAAATAAATAAATACATAAATAATAATAATAATAATAATAATAATAATAATAATAATAATAATAATAATAATAATAATAATAATAATAATAATACAAAACCTAATAAATAAAAAAAGACAATCAAAATAAAAATGCAAACATAAAATAAAGCCGGACAAAGCGGAAAAAGATGGATGGATGAATAATAATAATAATACATTCTTGTAATTAATTATAATTCTCTTTTTTTCCTTTTTCTCCCTTTTTTCTGTCTGTTCTTTCCTCTCCTCTCCTTTCATTATCCCCTTGTTCTTTTGTTAATTATTTATTCATTTATATTTTTATTTCTCTTTTTTTTCTTTTTTTCGGGTTTAGACATTTTATTTGCCCTCTGTTTATTCCGATAAGGTACGTTGACGTGCTGCGTTCATATTATACCTTTCCAAACCATCTTTTCCCTGTTTTAATCTCATAAATAAGTGATTTTAGAGACTGGAAAAAACGCTGGTGCAAACTGGCAGCCACTTCTCCGCCTCCCAGCCCCAGGGCGGCTGCGGCGGGAAAAGTCGCCACTGCCAAAGATTAAACCGTGAAGTGGAGCCGCACGGACAAAAGCTCCACCAAGCAGTTTTTTTTATTTTTTTTCTCTTTTTTCATAAACATGTGTCCTCTCCTGATGGATGGATTCTAAGTGCAGGGTACAATGACCTCTGTTACAGACACAAAACACCGCTCGCTCTCTCTCTGCGGGTTTAGAGTGATATTAAAGCTCAATCTGGACATAAATAACACAGTCGCCGCGGCAACAGAGCGGCAGAGGGCGGGGCTTACGACCACTGTCCTTGGAGGATGAAGGAGAGCGAGGGAAAGGAAAGGGGGGAAGGGGGTGGGATAGGCAGATTACCTTTTCGGTTTCGTTTAGGCGCGTCGTGCATGTAATGTCCTGCTGTACCTGCCCGTCTCCGTGAAGTCTGACGTCCGGAATGTTCCGCAGCGTGGCATTAAACCTGTCAGACCCGCACCGAGGCAGCCGGGTGACGTCGCCGCCCGTCGAGTTACGAGTAATATTTGCGGAGAGGCAATTCCAAGCTCACAGAAAGAAAATGCAGACGAGTGTATTTCTTTAGCACGTTTAATGCCATTCTGTGGAACATTCCGGCGATGCGGTAAGGCACGATATACTGCGCCTTTTTATTCGTACAGAGACAGTGCAGCGCAATACATTAACCAAGACAGAAGTCACAGGAGAGAAGCTGGTGCAGGTTACAGCAGGGACGCTCCTTTATACCTGCACCTCAACACATTCATCGTGTGTAGAGGCAAACTGACCAAAAAGAAATTGAAACATCCATCCATCCATCTTCTCCCGCTTAATCCCGCTTAAAGAAATGAAAACAGATATAATGAAATTCCTCTTTCTTTGCGGACGATGTTCACGCAGAGAGAAACTAACTATAATCTAAGGGATGCACGTTCGTTCAGCAGGCCACAGGTAAGAACGACTCTGAGGGAACCATGTTTATCAGGCAAACGAGTTCAATGATGGAACAGTTGCTGCAGTGAGCTAAAACGAGACTTTTTCAGTTTAAAATAACTTTTAAGAGCATATTATTGGAAAGATATTTGAAAGAAAAATGATAGTGACAAGAATTTTGTTATAATTGGAATAATTGTTGATTTTTGTTTTATTATGAAGGAGTAAAATGTTGCAGTGATGTCGGATTCGTTTTGTAGATGAACGTCCATTAACGCGCCGTAGTTGAATATAAGGGTCGGCTTCTGCCCACACCTGGTCAATTATTTGCTTGTGTTTGATTTGATTATTCTACAGACTGAATATGACTTTATTTGATGGACATCAGACTGAATATATTATATGTAGACTGTAAAGTGTTAAACCAATTAAGAACATGAACAAGATATTACTTATTGTCACAGCGTTGAAAGACAATTCTAAAAACAACATACAGTCATGTGAAAAAGTTTGGACACCCCTGATCATTTTCAAGATTTTCCTTTATAAATCACTGGTTGTTCGGATCAGCAGTTTCAGTTAAATATATCGTATAGCAGAAAAACACAGTGATATTTGAGAAGTGAAATGAACTTTATAGGATTTACAGAAAGTGTGCAATAATTACTTAAACAAAAGTAGGCATGTGCATAAATTTGGGCACCCTTGTTGTTTTATTGATTTTAATACTTTTAGCTCTGATTATTGGAACAGCAAATGCTATATGCTATATGATATATTTAACTGAAATTGCTGATCCGAACAACCAATGATTTATAAAAGAAAATCTTGAAAATGATCAGGGGTGTCCAAACTTTTTCACATGACTGTACACCAGACACACAAGTGCGACCTTAGCCCCTTCCACCCTCTATAGCACATGTGTCAAACATGCGGCCCGGGGGCCAGATCTGGCCCTTCAAGACCTTTAATCTGGCCCTCGGCTGATTTTTCTATTAAAATACTTAAAATTTTCAGATTTTTCTGTTAATTTTCTGCACCGTTTAGCATAGCAGCGTCTCCGGCGTTTCTGTACGTTGCGACTCCCACCAGAGCAGCACAAATGAAGACTTTCCTCTTTCCAAACGCTCTTAAAGGACGATCGTTTTGACTGTCGACCGTGACCCTCATCAGCAAAATGTCAAAAAATGAGAAAAGCAGATGCTGAGTTCAGGATTTCCCAAGAAAAATAGTCTAATTCTTATTTGTTGACAGAGGTGAATGGGAAATCTGTGCTCAGTGTGTTTGGAACAAGTGGCGTTGCTCGAGGAATATAATCTTAAACACCACTACGAGACACGGAGAAAAATACGATAACTTGAAGAGAGAACTGAGTTTTCTGATCCGGCCCTTTTGGGATCAAAGTAGGCTGCATACGGCCCCCGGACCAAAATGAGTTTGACACCCCTGCTCTATAGTATAGTACTATAGTTGAGT
Source organism: Odontamblyopus lacepedii (assembly GCA_034769755.1). NCBI lineage: Eukaryota > Metazoa > Chordata > Actinopteri > Gobiiformes > Gobiidae > Odontamblyopus > Odontamblyopus lacepedii. The sequence goes on from CM068361.1 coordinate 33,788,530, forward strand.
GTGTCGACTCTTATAAGTATCTTGGAACACTCATTGATTCGAAATTGAGCTTTGATGATAATTGTGCTGCTGTGCGTAAAAGAGGCACCAACGCCTTCATTGTCTGAGGAAACTGTCCTTCTACCGTGTAGATAGAACCATGATGACACTGTTCTATAAGACGTTTATGGAATCAGTTTGAACTTTTTCACTGGTCTCATGGTTTGGAAGCATCTCTGCTACAAACAAGAACTCCCTGAATCAGTTGATTAAATGGGCGAGTTTAAGGTGATGGTCCATCCTCAGAACAGCCTGGATTCACTGTACTCAGGACAGTTACAGCCGATGTCCCAGAATATTCTTCATGATACGCAACATCCTCTAAATTCAGAGTTTCAGCTACTTCCCTCTGGTCAGAGGTTTTCAGTTCCAAGATCGAGAACATATCGCTTTAAAATGAGTTTCGTTCCAGCTGCTGTTGTATTTATGAATAAATTGTAATTTATTTATTTATCATGTTTTTGATATAGTTCGTATGTATTGCGATTTTTAGCTCAGTCAGATGAATTCTTTTATTTATGGAACAACCACTCTGCACTGGAGAACTGCAACACTTTATTTATATTTATATTTGTGTTTTTATTGGTGTTTATTGTGCAGAATGTGGATGAATGAAATGTGGGACCAGCCTCTCAAATCTGCAAAGCAAATTTACCTACGGGTACAAATAAAGCCTAACCTAACCTAACCTAACCTAACCTAACCTAACCTATAAAGACCCAAGATACAGCTGTGGATAAAACTAAGAGACCGCTGCATGTTTTTCTGAAATCAGCGTCTCTACATGTGTGACGGCCGTTCTGTTCCAGCGTCTGTTGAATTCAGCACAAACACCTCATTCTGCTTCCTGAGGCACTGATGAGGAGATCACCTGAACCGAATGTGATTGAAGGAGGAAAAGGAGAAAAAACACTGATTAATAATCAGGATTATTCCACCAAATATCGATTTCTGAACTCTTCCTGATTTCAAACATTAGTCTTGTGTTGTTTTAAAATGAATATGATCTTATTTTCTTCACATTATCTGAGGTCTGAAAACATTGAAACTTTTTTTGTTATTTTGACCAATTGTCATTTTCTGCAAATAAACGCTCTAAATGACAATATTTTTATTTGGAATTTGGGAGAAATGTTGTCAGTAGTTTATAAAATGAAACATAAATGTTCATTTTACTCAAACACAAACCTGTAAGTAGTAAAATCAGAGACAGAGACACACACACACACACACACACACACACACACACACACACACACACACACATACACACACACACACACACACACACACACACACACACACACATACACACACACACACACACACACACACACACACATACACACACACACACACACATACACACACACACACACACACACACACACACACACACACATATACACAAACACACACACACACACACATACACACACACACACACACACACACACACACACACACACACATACACACACATACACACACACACACACACACACACACACACACACACACACATACACACACACACACACACACACACACACACACACACACACACACACACACACACACACACACACACACACACACACACACACATACACACACACACACATACACACACACACACACACACACACACACACACACACACACACACACACACACACACACACATACACACACACACACACACATACACACACACACACACACACACACATACACACACACACACACACACACACATACACACACACACACATACACACACATACACACACACACACACACACACACACACACACACATACACACACACACACACACACACACACACACACACACACACACACACACACACACACACACACACACACACATACACACACACACACACACACATACACACACACACACACACACACACACACACACACACACACACACACACACACACACACACACACATACACACACACACACACACACACACACATACACACACACACACACACACACACACACACACACACACACACACACACACACACACACACACACACACACACACACACACACACACACACACACACACATACACACACACACACACACACAGATATCTTTAGCTTTACTATTACTCAGTTTTGTGAAGATTTCTTGCACTTTTGCATAATTAACTGGGTCCAATCAGGAAGTGGGAGCATCACTTGGGGGAGACTCTGCAGAGGGACTTGATATAGAACAGGCTTCAGACAGTCTGCAGACTGAACTGATAAAATGGTCATTAAATAATGTTACGACGAATCATTTTGGACAGTGACTCCTCCATGGAGACGAGCAGGCGACAGACTCCCTGACACCTAGAAAAGTTCCACATTGAACCTAAGACCCAAACTCTTGCAGTTGAATAATAATTTGCCAAAAACTATTAAGTGCCTGAACAACACAAATCATATATGGACACCAGGTTCTCGGAGGCTACAGCCAAAAGTTCAATAAAAAAAATAAAAAATAAATAAATGATGTCAGTGTGAGATGGACATTTACATTTTGGACCTTCTCCATCGGCAAAATGCTGAATCAGCTCTTGAGCCACACACGGTAACTAAGAAAAGGGCCATAAAAACTAATGTTGACTGGGCTAAACTTTTACTAACAATACAAGGTTTCAAATCCTATTGAGACCAGAGACCGGACCAGAGACCGGACCAGAGACCAGACCAGAGACCGGACCAGAGACCAGACCAGAGACCGGACCAGAGACCGGACCAGAGACTGGACCAGAGACCGGACCAGAGACCGGACCAGAGACTGGACCAGAGACCGGACCAGAGACCAGACCAGAGACCGGACCAGAGACCGGACCAGAGACCGGACCAGAGACTGGACCAGAGACCGGACCAGAGACCGGACCAGAGACTGGACCAGAGACCGGACCAGAGACTGGACCAGAGACCGGACCAGAGACCAGACCAGAGACCGGACCAGAGACCAGACCAGAGACCGGACCAGAGACCAGACCAGAGACCGGACCAGAGACCAGACCAGAGACCAGAGACCAGAGACCAGAGACCAGAGACCAGACCAGAGACCAGAGACCAGAGACCAGACCAGAGACCAGAGACCAGAGACCGGACCAGAGACCGGACCAGAGACCGGACCAGAGACTGGACCAGAGACCGGACCAGAGACCGGACCAGAGACTGGACCAGAGACCGGACCAGAGACTGGACCAGAGACCGGACCAGAGACCAGATCAGAGACCGGACCAGAGACCAGACCAGAGACCGGACCAGAGACCAGACCAGAGACCAGAGACCAGACCAGAGACCAGAGACCAGAGACCAGAGACCAGAGACCAGAGACCAGACCAGAGACCAGAGACCAGAGACCAGACCAGAGACCAGAGACCAGAGACCGGACCAGAGACCGGACCAGAGACCGGACCAGAGACCGGACCAGAGACCAGATCAGAGACCGGACCAGAGACCGGACCAGAGACTGGACCAGAGACTGGACCAGAGACCGGACCAGAGACCAGAGACCAGAGACCAGACCAGAGACCAGACCAGAGACCGGACCAGAGACCGGACCAGAGACTGGACCAGAGACCAGATCAGAGACCGGACCAGAGACCAGACCAGAGACCAGACCAGAGACCGGACCAGAGACCGGACCAGAGACTGGACCAGAGACCAGATCAGAGACCAGACCAGAGACCGGACCAGAGACCGGACCAGAGACCAGACCAGAGACCGGACCAGAGACCAGACCAGAGACCAGACCAGAGACCAGAGACCAGAGACCAGAGACCAGAGACCAGAGACCAGAGACCAGAGACCAGACCAGAGACCAGACCAGAGACCAGACCAGAGACCAGACCAGAGACCGGACCAGAGACCGGACCAGAGACCGGACCAGAGACCAGACCAGAGACCAGACCAGAGACCAGACCAGAGACCAGACCAGAGACTGGACCAGAGACCAGACCAGAGACCAGACCACAGAGATCAGAACAGAGACCAGACCAGAGAGACCAAAGAGACCAGACCACAGAGACCGGACCACAGACCGGACCACAGACCGGACCACAGACCGGACCACAGACCAGACCAGAGTCCAGACCTTTTTACCTTTTACTGTTTTGAAATCCCCCCTCTCTTCCTCTCTGTGCTAAGCCACTCCCCCTTCAGAGCTCCATCACAGCACAATCTGCATGAATGAAACTACAACATATCACATCAGGTTTGTGAAGTTGCTGTGTACAGTTTTGTGTCTTTTTTTTCTTCTTTTTTCTATATTTATGGAGAATTATCATGTGGGGGCGTTTGTGACATAATTGTGGGCGGAGCTTTGCCAGGGAGAGATCACTAGATTCCACAAACATACATGGATGACATTTAAAACCACTTCAGGAATGTTTTTTGACGAGAAAACGACATTACAACATCGTAGAAAGCTCTAAAAAAAAAAGTGCTTAACATTACTGTGCAGTGTGCCATATCTTACACCTGAAGTTACATTTTATTTTTCATATTTTCACCGACTTGCGAAGCTGCGAACTGATTTATTTAACCATCGGAGCGAGCCCAAACTCCTTTCAAACTAATAGCTCCTTTCAGTTTTCTGGCAGTACAGTAAAAACAGGTCAAAACGTATTTTCATAAATGTGCCAAGATGCTGAAGAAGTGAAATAATAATGGAACAGCCGTGGCTTATGTGCTAATTACAGCCTCGCGTTTCACAGACAGACCCTGCGCCGGTTTGATTGACAGGTTAAAACACGCCACATCTCTCCTCAGCTTTTGAACGCTCCGGCTCTAAATATTGTGACTCTCTTCCTCCTGTATTGTTGCTGCTGATTACTTGAATTTTAATTAATAGCCTTTGAGAGTTTATGAATTTATGCATTCCTTATTTTATGCAAATTTCGGGGGCAGCGTTAATTATGCTGCTGCCACTCAGTATGGTGCTGAAAAGTGGGAAAATAGGTCCATTAAAAAAAAAAAAAAAAAGTCCAAGCTGCATTCAATAAGTAAGTATTTGATTAGACCTCGTGTTGCAAATGATCTGAACAAAAATGTAAATTGGAGTTTTATTTACACGCCATTTAGACGAGTCTACGCTTTACAAAGACTAATAATGTTGTGGGTTTTTGTGTTGCTTCTTGAACGCTCAAAATGTTTCTTTACATAACAGTAAAAAAATCGGTATATCAGTGTAATCTGTGTCATTCAACTCCCCATTCATACAGCACCAAGGCCAAAATTGAAGATATAAACACTCAAATCAATCAGAAAATGACATAAAAGTAATGAAAAATCATCTGTCCGAGCAGCGATATCGTTTTATTTGACAAGTTATCTTAAAATAAACAACCTTTACACTAGAATGAAGCGGTCTCACAGCTCGTAAGTCGATAATAAATCTGAAAACAAGATGAATAACATAACATACATTTTAAAATCTTGGTCGGATCAGAGAAATGTGTAGTGTGTAATAATACATTCTTTAAAAGAGTCTCTACCAGATTTACACATATGAAAACTGTATTGGATTTTTATATTTCTTTATTGAGCGCTCAGAGGTGATTTTACATTGTTGTGAATGTATTTACTTAAGACAAAGAGGGCAGACTGACGATCTGCGCCAATAAATCCTCGTTCAAACTTCTCATTTATTCATACATACATACTACTACTACTACTGCTACTACTACTACTACTACTACTACTACTGCTACTACTACTACTACTACTACTACTGCTACTACTACTACTACTACTACTGCTACTACTACTACTACTACTACTACTACTACTACTACTGCTACTACTACTACTACTACTACTACTACTACTACTACTAATACTTCTACTACTACTACTACTACTACTACTACTACTACTACTACTACTACTACTACTACTAATACACCAGCTACCACTACCTACCACCTACCACCATACTACCAGCCTACCACCTACCAGCCAGCTACCATCAGCTAACTACCACTACCACTACTACCATACCATCACCAGCAACCACCACTACTACCATAGCCACCACCACCACTAGCACCAGCCAGCACCAAGCAGCACTACTACCACCACCACTACCACTACCACTACCACCGCCACCAGCACTGCCACCGCTAGCAGCTACCGCCAGCGCGCAGCGCCACCGCTACCGCCAGCAACCAGCACTACCACAGCGCCACCACCGCTAGCACCAGCTACCAGCCACTACCAGCCACCACCAGCACCGCCACCACCAGCACCACCACGCACTACCACACTGCAGCACTACCACCATCATCTACCACCGCTACCACTACTACTGCACGCACCTACTGCACTGCACTGCTACCGCCAGCTACTGCAGCAGCTACTGCTACCGCTACTGCACTGCTGTCAGCACAGCTGCTGCTGCTGCTGCTGCTGCTACTGCTACTACTACTACTACTACTACTACTACTTCTTCTTCTTCTTCTTCTACTTCTTCTTCTTGTACTTGTACTTGTACTTGTACTTGTACTTCTACTTGTACTACTACTTGTACTACTACTTCTACTTCTACTACTACTTCTACTACTACTTCTACTACTTCTTGATAGATAGATAGATAGATCATCACACAGGAGATACAAGATAAACATAAGATAAAAGTGTAATAAATAATTAAAAACATACAATAAATTCATCAAATAGATTCATTAAATAGATGCTAATAGGTCAACAAGGTGCAAATATAATAAAACTACTACTACTGCTACTGCTACTACTACTACTACTACTACTGCTACTACTACTACTACTACTACTACTACTACTACTACTGCTACTACTACTACTACTGCTACTGCTACTACTACTACTACTGCTACTACTACTACTACTACTACTGCTACTGCTGCATCAGTTTTGTACAGCGCTTTTCTGGACACTCAAAGACACTTCACAGAGCATTGTTCATTCACTCCACACTCGGTGGTGGTAAGATACTGTCTTAGACACAGCAGACTGAATAACAAGGCTGCCAATCTACACCACTGTCCCCTCTGACCACCGCCGCCTTTCATACTTGGGAATGTGGGTGATGTGTCTTGCCTAAGGACACAACAACAGTTTTTGTGACTGGCGCCCCCCTGTGGCACCTGACATTCCCAGTGGTCTCACATCCAAGTACTGACCAGGCCGGGCCCTGCTGAGCTTCTGAGATCTGACGGGATCAGGCTTTGACGAGGAATAATGGCCTCATACAGCGTCAAGATGGGTGAAATGTCGAGGACGCAATGAAAAAATGCCTTAGTCTGAAACTTTGACCTTTGGGTGACAGGCGAACTCCAAATTTTAAGATGCCACATATTTTCTTTTAAACTGCCTGTACCAATGTTTATTATTATTATTATTATTATTATTATTATTATTATTATTATTATTGTTATTGTTATTATTATTATTATTGTTATTATTATTATTATTATTATTATTATTATTATTATTATTATTGTTGTTATTGTTATTATTATTATTGTTATTATTATTATTATTATTATTATTGTTATTATTGTTATTATTATTATTATTATTATTATTATTATTATTATTATTATTATTATTATTATTATTATTATTATTGTTATTATTATTATTGTTATTATTGTTATTATTATTATTATTATTATTATTATTATTATTATTATTATTGTTGTTATTGTTATTATTATTATTGTTATTATTATTATTATTATTATTATTATTATTATTATTATTATTATTATTATTATTTATTTTTCATTTTATTTTTTTGTGTCTCTTAAAATGTGCCCCAATACATGTGCAGTATATTGTATAAGAAGCTCTTGTGGTCAGGTGTGTGCATCTGCATTTAATTCTACATTTTTTTTTTATTGTTTGAGAATCAGGAAGCGCACTGTTAGCATGCTAGTTGTTTGCCGTGACTGCAAAACTCCGCTCTGGTCTCTGTGAATCATTAGGATGCCCTGAATTCCAAAGGCAAGTGAGGAATACCTTGCAAACTGTTTCAAATGAACTAATTCTGGTTTTTTTTCACGTTTTTAAGTCAGTAAAAATCAGGTACTGCGCCTTTAACTTTAAAATCATATGCTGTTTAAGGATTTTTACTTGTAATTTATCTTCTGCTAATTTCGTTTTCCTGTATTTTGACAACTTAATTTCCCCCAAAATCCTGTAAATAATCCTGTAATTATCTTTAACATTGAGGCGGTAGGACTTGTGTCATTGCCGTCATTGTTGCCGGTCCAGTAATCCACGTCGCATCTCAATACCGTTGCTAATGTCGTCCTTGGCATTCAGGAGACCTCTACGGTGTCCTGTTTGGTCCAAATGCCCGGTGCATACAAATGAAGCCGCGCACATCTGTCCCACTTAGCCTGCGCGCTGATGGCATGAAAGCTAGCCAGCGCCTTTGACTTTTCACGGCTCACCGCTTTGATTAACCAGTGTATTCAGGCCTGCAGTCTATAAAACTAGTGCAAAGAAGAGCCCGGGCCGCCCAGGGACCCAAACACACATGCTTTCAATGGTGGAAACAGCCAGAGTGGAGTAAAATGTGGGGCTGGTGTTTACATGTGGTGCAGGGAGCCAAGAGCTGATATTGCTTGGTTCCACTTGGTGTAAGGAGAATTATCATCTGCCAGAAGAATGAAAAAAATTGTAAACATTGCCAAAAAACTGCAAAGTTTTTTTTCCTTATTTTCTTTTTGGGCAATAGGTTGAGTTGACTATTTGCATTTTAAAGCATCAACAACCATCATACAACCATCCTAACTATACTGAGTCAGTGGAGCCATTGAAGCGAATTTTCAGAATCAGACTGAATGTCTTACTAATGTCCAAATAAATGTTTTTAATTAAATTAAATTTTATTTTATTTTATTTATTTATTTATATTTTTATTATTAGTGTAATATTTTTTTATTTAACTTATTTCATTTTATTTAATAGCATTATTTTTATTTATTTAATTATTTATTGTTGTTATTTATTGTTACAGACCAGCAGAAGAAAGTAAAAAAAAAAAGCTGATTGAAAATAAATAAATAAAAATAAATAAATGCATATCAATAATGTAAAGGAAATAAGTACAATACGCCTTTATCAACTAAAGAACTATGAACTATGAAGATAATATAATGAAATAGTGTATTTGTTTTTTCCTTCCTATTTAAAGCTACAGTATGTATATTTTTAGGCAAAAACAATCAAACAAAAAGACTAAAATAAAATCTTTGTCTGCTTCCTATCTGGGGTACAGTTCTGTAATGATTTCCAATGCAAAAAGCCTTTGAATTCTTTCAGCACCATGGAGAGAGCACACTAAAAACCCTGTGCTTAAAATAGTGTCTTTTCTCAACCATTCCCAAGTCCCAAATTACTATAATTTAGAAGGGAGATGTGTGAATAGAGTTGTTTTTAGAATTTGGGAAGAAGACCTGGTTTAGTTCTAATGAAGTTCCTGTTTGAACCAGTTCATCTTGAATCCAGTTTCAGTTCAGTTCATTTAGTGTCAGTCATATAAAAAATATTAGACTTCACAGAACTTGTTGCTGCTCGTGTCCTGCTTTCAATCCAGCCTATATATGTCCCCTTTTCCTTGTTTTTAAATCTGTACATTTTAAATTGTATTCTTTGTACAGCGTATTTGAGTGTTTAGAAAAGTGTTATATAAATAAATGGTATTATTTTTATTATTATACTGACCAAAATGGGCAGAGGCAAAATGGTTGTGTGTCCAAACCTCTATTGCTTTAAAAAAGTCTTATAGCCTCTTTCAGACCACAAACAAATGTCAAATGTCAATCTAAACAAACATCAACAACTTTTACAACTATTTTTATGTCACATTTTATCAGTTGATCCTGTATTTGCTTTGAATATGTCCACTCCCTATCCAAGGTGAAGTTGTGTAATGTTTTTTTTGTATTTCATGGCAAAGGAGAGAAATCAATTTGTCAACTGGACAGGAGTTTTTTATTTCAATGCAAGAGGCCAGTGAGTTCTTTCAGCACCATGGACAGCGACAGCACCCACAAAAAACACTCTGAATATAAAATAGTACTTTTACTCAACCATTCCAAGGTCTCAAATGACTACAATTTAAAAGCAAAATGTCTGACTTGAGTAAGTTTCAGGATTTTGACCCTGGAGACCTGGTTTAGTTGAATCTTTGGTACATTTATGTAGTGTTCAATTTAGTTTCAGTCATACAAAATATGTTAGACTTCACGTAACTTGTTGCTGTGTGACCAAAACAGGTAGATAGAAAATGCCTGTGTTCCCAATCACCTGTATTGCTGTAAAACACTCTTAAAGCCACATTCAAATCATGCTATACTTTTATACTTATTGGACAAATGTCACTGTGAGGTTTTCAGAATCTAAACAAAAATATCAAAAACTTGTATAGCAATTTTCATATGAGATTTTATCAGTTAATCCAGTACTTGCTTTGAATATGTCTACTTCCTATCTGGGCTACAGTTGTATAATGTTTTTCAATGCAAGAGGCCAGTGAGTTCTTTCAGCACCACGGACAGCGCCCACTGGAAACCCTGTGCTTAAAATAGCCGTTTTCTCAACGATTCCCAAGTCCCAAATGACTATAATTTAGAAGCAAGATGTCTGCATGATGCGTTTAGATTTTTGTATGATGTGGGTACAGTTTAGTCTTGGTTTAGTCCTGTTTTTTACTGTGTTTAGACCAAATGAAGACCTGGTTTAGTTCTAGTAAAGTCCCTGTTTAATCGTCAGGTACATATAGAAGGCGTCAGGCAACCTATTAATTCAAATATAAGACCTGTTCCCTCATTTAAATCATGTTATCATTTTAGTTTTACTGTCTTAAAAGCATAAAAAAACAGAATTAGTTCATTTTAAACATGCTGTAGTGGTTCAAAGTTATTCCTCACTCACCTTATGCATTCTGGACGTCTTAATTATTCACCACAATGTGTTTTTAAGCACTTTTCAAAACGTTTAGAGACCATAGCTGATTTTTTTTTTTTTTTTGCCACCATGGTAACTAGCATTCTAACATGCACTTCCTTCTTACCGGAAACACATCATAATTACACGCAGACGGTACACAAAAGATTTATGTTGACCTTAAGAACTGTTTAAACAATAGCACATTTTACTTAAAGATATAACTTTTGGGGGGGGGGGGAATGTTCCACAGTATGACATTAAGCAGCTCTACCTTATATTTCTTAAACTACAGGTGTTTTTATAGCTAACAAAACAAACAAACAAACAAAAAACACTAGAAAAACCAACACTCTGACTGAGCAGCATTTCCTCTCCACACATCTGACCCGTAACTTAGTTTAATTTGGCTCCCATGGCAACTAAAAGGTTTAATTCCATACTGTGAAACTTTCCACAAAACTAATGTCTCCATGGAGAAAAGAATTTGATGGACCCTCCACCAGAAAAGCACCTTTAAATAAACTCTCTGTAAGAACGTAAACTAAAATGTGAATATCAAAACCTTTTACTGCAACTTTTTTTTATCACATTTTATCAGTAAATCGCATATTTTCCTCGGCAATTTTTTTTATTTCCTATCTGAGGTACAGCTGTGTAATGCTTTTCAATGCAAGAGGCCAGCGAGTTCTTCCAGCACCACGGACAGCGCCCACAGAAAACTCCACTGCTGAGCTGCCTATGTGACAAACGTACTAAGCACCTCTGATATGAATTCAGAAAGTGCTTCACAGACAATAATGCCTTTTGATTTGGCCCTGATCACTGCTCGTGTTTTAGTTCATAGCTTCATAATTACGGATTGATTTCAAGCTGGATGCATCGTATTCATAAACTGTGTTAGTATTCATGGCAATTGGTTTTGGTTATATTGTTTTGAATGGGATAAAGTGGAAGTGCAATGAAGCAAGTCTTTAATTGGGAGAGACAGCGACAATCTTAAATGCTCAATGGGACCACGGCATATTAAAAAACTGCAAATGGACGAGCATGTGGTGAATGTCCAATGAGCCCGGACCGACAAACAAATACAAAAGCGCTGTTTGAGCACAGTGTGGATGGAAGATGGGGAGATGAGATAGTGAGATTGCATTTGGATAGTTTTGAGCTGACAATATTACTAAAAGATGAAAGCTGTTTTGTGTGAGGAAAGTTTAATCTCGCCATCTGTCTCCCCGTATATTCACAATCTGTCCCGTGTTCTATATCCACTATCCGCCCTCCTTTGTGTCGGTCCAAACATTCTCGCTCTGCACGTATCAGACTTTATCTTAAATGTATAACATGAGCAGATGGAGTCTCGGTCACGCCGCAATCTTTTATTTTACAGCTTCACCACTGCCTTGTGCTTCATAAACTTCGTTGTTTGTTGTTGTAGCGGAGCCGCTGGGGAAACGCTAACAGTTTGAATACAAAGTGCCTCAGAAAACGTTCCGCATGTCCACGCTATTCCTTACTTAAAGCACAATTTCAGGAGTCACGTTGTTTTCAGGGGTGTCTGAATGTCCAGTTGGTGAAAAAGTAGTGGGTATTGCATTGTGAAAGTTGGAAAAACAACGGCGTTCAGCGACAGGTGTTTAACTGGACACAACACGACAGAATGAAGCAGATGGACGCTCTGGTTTATCGCACCGTTGATCCGTGATTCTGAATAAAACACTCGTCATGATGTTAACTGTGTTAGCGTTAGCTGCTTACTTTAGCCCCAGCTGTTAAAAGAATGATCGCGCCTCAGACAAAAAGCAAATCATCCAGTCTGTTCACGTGCTGTCCGGCGAGACGGAAAGTTCTTAGTCCATAAATACTTGACAGAAATTAAGTTTTATGTGTGATTATGTCTCTGGGCTGGTCTGGGAACGCCCTGGGAGGAGCTGGAGGAAGTGTCTAGGGTGAAGGAAGTCTGGGAGTCCCTGCTTAAACAGCTGGCCTCAGATAAGCGGAACAAAATGGATGGATGGGTCAAGTTTTATCGGAGTTTAGCGGACTTTTTTTCACCCAGACGGCAGAGTCACGTGACCTGAATGTAACGAGCTGCGTGTCTGAATCGCTCTATGAGTGAGTGCACTGCAGAGGGCGCTAAAGAGTGCAGGATTACGTAGTGAATGAGGGGTTAGGGACCAGGGGGGACATTCGGACATGGCCTATGACAGTTCTTTCTGCATTTAGCATCAGTTCACATGTCGGTAAAGCTTTGGATTCTAAAGGACGAACTGAATAAACTATTTCTTCTTGAATGCAAGTTACATCTGTAAAAGAAAAAAAAGTCTAATTTTATATTCTAATTATTTGGCTTTTTCTATTATTTGGCTGATTATTGGCTTTAATTGTGCCTTTTAGGGATTCACATTTGTGATCTCATCTTGATTATGTTTTACTGTAGACATTACAGTTTTCCTCTATGTTGAAAATAAACTTGTGTCCATTTCGATAAAACTATACCCAATTTAAATATGTAAAATCTTCTTTCTACCATATTATAATCTTCTCCCAATGAAAATATGACTGAAGAGATTTTAGATGCCATCCATGGTAATTTAGCAATCTCTCCTGGGCCCTATTCGAACCCTCCTTACAGCTTGCAGAACAATTCAGTCCAAAACATTATAACTTCACAAACCTGATGCAATGTGCTATAGTTTCATTAACATAAAAAAACAAAAAAACAAACGGGCTCTGATTTGGTTATGATATTCTACAATATCCTCCTGAGACCCGAGCTTTTGTCTGGTGTGCATTTTTCATTTCTTCTTGCTATTTGGGATAAGTAGGACCTACTAAGTAAGTCTTCTGTCTGACACCATTGGTTAAAAAATGTAAAAACATTAAAATGTATAAATAAATTACAAAAAACAAACAAACAGCAATTAGCTGTTTATTTCAAGCCCTAAACCTGCCAAATGTGACGTAGGTCGACCGTGAGCGGGTTGGGGTTCAGTGAGTGAGGTTAAAAACACACAAAAAGGCCTGAAAATGTGGTCCACAGTTTTAATTTTTTCTGGTTTTCAATCGTTACAAAAAAAAGTAGAGGTGCAAAAAGTGGAGACAGGCAGCAGTTTCCCTATAGCAGCAGAAACGTCCAGCAATTTATAACTGTAAACTCATCTAAATATTCCCAAGTTTACCTAACAACATGTACAATCAATAATATAACACAGTCCCAATGTCTTCAGACGAGGACATGATATTTCCTGAGGCTCTCGTCTGCTGTGGTCAAGAAAATGTGTCAAATTTTAATGCCAAATGAAGAGACATTAAGATACATGAAGAGACATTATTGTACATAAATACATTGGTTTTATTCATAAATTTTGCATCTAAACTTTACCATGCAGTTTTTTTTTTACTTTCGGGAGCTGCTGTAGAGGTTTTTAGTTGATTACAGGTGAAAGTTTAAATAATTGAAAATCATGGGGCTAAGAGGCAAAAATGTAATGTCCTCGTACGGGGCCACAGGGTCTCAAGAGGATAAGGCATGAAAAATGATCTTTTCTGAAGTATGTAACATGTATATATGTTACTGAATGCAGGAAATGCGACACACTGTTGCTTTTCTATCACCATGTCGTATTATACTGACCGAGGTACAGGTCTGGCTTTGTTAAACTTCCCAATTACTTTCACATTTGACTCTTTTTGGATTAGCCCTAATTTAAAACTTCATTCAAATATCATTCAAATACACGCTGATTAAGGACTACAGATGAAAATGAGCCTGCGTCACTAAATCCGGAACGTTTCCACGCTGTACTAACACATGTTCATTAATCTGCACTGTTACATATTTAATAAATACACCGAAATAGAAATAAACATTGTGTTCTGACAGTGCTATGAAGAGGCAGCAACTTAGTGAGGAAAGCAAAGCGAAAATTAAACTTATTAAACACGTTAATCCGTTGTCATTTTCCAAACAATAAAAGCTAAAATGGTGGTCTAAATGTGATGTTTAGCAGTTAATGCCCCATAGAATTGTAATACCTCCTCTTTAACTAATGAAATGTTTATAATTTTTTAGATTTTATACAAAAATGACACGATCTTGACCTGTTTTGCTTGATAAGTAGTATTACCGAGGCTCAATTGAGCTTTATTTTTGCGTGTCAAGAGGAAACTGAAAAAATTAAATTGCAACAATTGTAGACTCTTAAAAGTGCATTGTGTAACTTTTCTCCATGGAGATGATATTGATTTGTCTGGAAAGCTTCACAGTATGGCATTAGACCTTTATATCTTCATGGAGACCAAACCAGACCAAGTTACAGGTCAGATCTGTGGAGAGGCGACCCCGCTCACTGTCAGAACGCCTGTTTTCCTCTTTGCTTTTGAGCTATAAAACCACTTTTGATTGAATACGTGTGAACTGGAGCTGTTTAATGTCACACTGTGGAACATTTCAGGCAGAGCAGTGACATCTCCGTAGAAATAAGCAGGTGACGGACCGACCAAAAGTTACACAGTGCCTCAAACGCCTCTTAAAACCACGTACGGAAGCTTTACTCACCCACTTCGGACATCTCCGGCACACTGGCGAAGTACACGTCTTTGGCGAACCTTGGCGCGTTGTCGTTGATGTCGTGGATTTTGATGTTGAACTCGGTGTCCGGCTCCAGCTCGGCGAGGGTGTTCCGGTCCAGGACTTTGGCGTGGAGGATGTACATGGCCTTCTCCTCGCGGTCCAGCCGTTTGGTGGCGTGGATGTCTCCCGATTTTTCGTCGATCAGAAACAGCGTCCCCGCTCCGTCGCCGGTCAGGACGTACTTCACATTCCCGTCTCCTTTGTCCATGTTTGAGTGGAGCTGGAGCGAGGAGAGACACAAGTGGAGTTAATAAAGGAATATTTGGGATTGATTTTATGTTTTTGTTATGTTATAGAAGCTCAATACCATTTTTTGATACCAGATGAAACAAAAACACACATAAAATTAATACAAGAGAATGTTATTTTCAACTCAGAATAATAGTAGTTCATTTAAATCCCCACCACGTAACCTTTTCACCAAAAAATACACTCAAATTAAAGTTGTTTTTTGTTTTGTTTAGAATATTTTGGATGCAAGCACTGCAAGAAGTTTGCAAATTACTGCCGCCCCCTCTGTGTTACTTGCAGCACATTAGCACGGGATAAGCAAAGTCCACAAACTCTATTTTACTGACACTGACACAGAGGTTGAAAGAAAAAACACGAAAAGAAAAGAAAGAGATTTAAAAAAGATGCAAATTACAACAATAAACACTGAGATACTGATTCGCACGGGACTGGTATTATCACTGGACGTCTGTGTTTGGTGAAATATAGTAGGTAATTTGTGGCGGAATTTTTACTTTCCAAATTACAGACGTGGCAAATTCGCACAGGATTAAAATTACAGGCGATGCAATTAATTATTATAATTCACCAACGATTCAAATCCTGAGCAAATACGGTTTATAATATTCAACAATATGGCAAATATCTCTTTGGAGAATTTTCTAAAGCCTGATTATAACATATAGACTGTTACACGATGTTACTGAATGCAGGAAAAGTTACACATTGTTGCTTTTCTATCACTATGTCGTATTATACTAACCGAGATACAGGTTTGGCTTTGTTAAACTCCTACTTAGTTACTTTTCTTCTTATTTTTCCATTTAACTATTTTTGGATTAGCCATAATTTAAAACTCCCTTATTTAGTCCTGTTTTAAACCGGGTTTGGTCCTTATTTAGACCTGACCGAGTCCGGTTCTGGACCTGATAGAGGCTGCGTTCAGACTGCAGGACTTAATGCACAATTCGGATTTTTTTGTGAAATCCGAGGTCGTTCACATTTCCAATTAAATGAGACTTGTGTATGATCTCCAGTGTGAACTTTACACGCCCCAAAAGTGTCCCGCCTGAGCCCTGGAGGACACGACGACGTCACAGGAGCGAGCTCAGTGTTTATGGAAGTCCACTAAACATGGACACTAGCATTGAGCGCCTGGTGATCCTGCTGCTCGATGACATGTAGGTGGGATGAATGCGACCTGGCCGTTCACATATCCAAGTGGCCTGGGTCGCATTTGAGTCAGATCAGATCTGTGTCGTTCAGGCTGTCATTAATAGACCAGCTACAGGTCGCTTAGGGGTGAAAAAATCGGATTTGGGTCACTTCAGGCTGTAGTCTGAACGTAGCCAAAGGGGGTTTTTTCGGTCCATTTCAGCCATTTAAACGAACTCAGACCGATGAACCAGCATTTTTTGTGCATATGTGAACGCTCCAACAGTACTCAGACCCTTCTGAAACGAACCGTACTGAGATCTTCCTCAGGAGGGTCTCTGTACGGTTCGATAAAAAGTCAGCGGTACAGTTCCCCTAATCTGCCCATTGTGAACACAAAGTTCACTACGTCCTTCTTCCAGTTTCTGCCTACTTCAGTGCAGAAGGGTGACGTTTGTCGTTTGTTTGATGACGTGCAGGTCAGATGAATGTGACCTGGCCGTTCAAACTGAAGTCGCATGTCAAAAAATCAGATATGTATCGGTTTTAGGAGCACATATCCAAGTGGCCTGGGTCACATTTGAAAAAATCTGATCTGTGTCATTCAGACTGTCATTAAAAGATTAGACACAGGTCGCATAGGGGCAAAAAATCGGATTTGGATCACTTCGGGCTGCAGTCTGAACGTCGTCTTAGATCTGGTGGGTTGGGGATGGGACAAGATCTCGTGCCACAAGATCTCGCGAGACAAAACCGCCACAAGATCGTGCACATATACTAAGAATGATCTTGTGAGATTTCATCCTGAAGTTTTTTACATTTGGATTGAAACACGAAGGCACTGGCGGGCTGTATCTTCTTGCGAATGTGTAGACAGCAGAGATAAAGTACATAAAATGAAGAGTCTAAAATTGGCAGCCGAAATGCATTGTATTATATGTATTTGTTACAGCCTAAATAATGTCAAAATCTCATCTTGTCTCGTCGCCGTAGATCCAATCTCGTGTCTCGTCCAACCCTACTGCTGGTATTTGGAAAACACATTATGTAATTGATGTTCTTGTTCTGAAAGATGAGATAGCAGGAGATGATTATGTGGTATAAACACAGCAGATGGGCGGATTTAATGGCCTAAAATTTCTCTTGTCCCTTTATAGATACATGATATTAGCAGCTCCTGAGGTCAAAATAGGTCGACTCTAGAGACCAGATGACCCGGTGCCACAAACGCTCTAAGTTGCAAATGGTTTTGATTGTGTTTCAGATGCGTCGTTCCTAAAAAATGAGTCCAATACTCAAAAATATACACTTCAAATGCCCTTTATTTCCATGTATTCCTCTAACACGGTCAAAAGACTGTTCCTCTCGGTCAGTTAAATACGGTCAGTCAATTAAAATACTGTTTAATATGTTACTAAATACTAAAACAATAAATCCTAAATACTAGGGATGTTACAATAACCACAATATGGTGATACTGTGACGTCGAAAGTCTCAATAATATCGTGAACCATCACAATTTTAACATTTTACGAAAGCGGTTGCATGTACAGTTCCATGTTCTTATAATTCCCCATATTTCTACTCTTCATTTTAGCTTTCGGTTCAAGAAAAGAACCACTGACGTTGCGAAATATGTAGTTTCCGCATTCAAGACCTATTCGCAATGTCATAACCTTGTGTGATTTCACATTAATTTGATCCTGAACACGTAAAAACTCAAAATGCCACTGAGTTAACGCACGACGTGAGCAGTTCTCCAGTATTTCTCAGTACCATAGAAGCAAACACAGAATACTCCACTGTGTCAGATTAAAATTCGGAGTAGCGCGTCGCGTTAGAAAGCGTTATTTGCAAATCCGGTGTAGGTTTTAGCCTGTTAGCTTAGTTTTACCCGTGTTTGCATCAGCATTGTGGCGCTGAATGTTTATTTAGTGCTGGGAGGTGAACTCTGTCCGTCTGTCTGGAGTATTCCCTCGTAAAGTGGGCAGTAAATTGGGTTGAGTCATTAATTATGTAATGGGCTGATTTCAAGCCGTTGCCTCAAAGGACTGGAGTGCCCTTATAACCTGTGTGAAGGTGAGATGAAATAATGGAGAATAAAGAGTGGGAGCCATTGCGAGATGGAAAGAAAGCGACATTAACGGGCCCGTGTTTCGCCATTTTCTGATTTATGTTGTGATGCCGTTTCCTCGTCGCAAACAGACCTCCAGTTGTGTTTTGTTTTATTCACGTTTAACACACAAATCTTGCATATTTAGGCTGTGTTCTTCTCTCAAACTGAGAACACTCAATAGTAATACAGGAAGTGCTCCACTGTGTTTTTGAACTGCACACACCTTCACTAGAATCATTTGGATGATTTCAGCCCTGGAATTGCCCGTCTCGACTGAACTAAAGGTAAAAAATGCAGCTGTTAACATCAAAATTTAAGATATAAACACTTAAATCTATTAAAAAATTACTTAAAATTTGAAAAAAACATCTTGCTGCATGGACAGATCATTTCAGGTCAAGTTATCTTATAATAAACGACTTCTAGACTAAAATTAGAGTCTCAGAACTCGTAAGTCGATAATAAATCCGAAAATAAGACGAATAACCTGATATAAGTTTTAAAATCTTGGCCAGATCAGAGAAAGTGTCGTGTTGAAAAGTACCACTTCATGACATCACAAGGTGGAACAGAGCATTTTGAGCTTTGGAGATGTAGACAGACTCATAATAAACTGTTATTCAAACATGCGTGAATGAAACAAAACACAAAACCCCAGGTCTGTTTTTGAGGAAGCCGCAACTTAATATAAAGATGCAACATGTCACTTTTCTAATTTAGGGCCTGTCTGGTGCTTGTCTCCATGGCGATGCTCAGTAGTATCCCATTGAACGTACTTATCTTCATCGTGGTGAGCAGGAAATGGCATTAAATCAAGTTACAGGTCAGATCTGTGCAAAGGTGACGCCGCTTGAAGTACGTGATACATGTTTTTCAGTGAGTTTTAAGCGATACGATAGCTGAATAAATGCTGGATTTACACGTTTTAAAGCCTTACTGTGGAAAATTCCAAACAAACGTCACCACAGAGAAAGCAGGTAAGAAGCGCTTCACCAGAAAGTTACATATTTCACACAAAATTCACATTTTTCGTGACAAAACTGTGTGTACGGTGTCGTAATAACATTATCTAGTTTCTTTTTTTGTCTTTTTTTTGGGTCATTTTTTATGCAAACGAGGTCCATTTGCAGCTTTGATGTAAAAACAAAACAAAGAACCAAAACAAAATCAAAAAAGAAAATGACTAAATATAAGTTTGTGTTGCCTTCAGTGGCCTTTGCGGTTTCAAGTAGTTGGTGACATCAAGCACGACTGCCCAGACTACTTCCTAGTTTTTTCTAATTACAAACAGCTTTTATATTTCGTTTCATGCGAACTCTGAGCTTCTACGTGAATTTCCTCATCTTATTTTGATCTGGGGACCGGGAGAAATGTGCTTAAAATGTCTGCAAAAATTGGAAGCTGATAACTATCTCTCCCCATTTAAAGAAACTCTTAAAATCAGTAATGAGGAAAACAAAATCCGAACATATGGCCCATCTTATTTCTCCAAAACTAATTAAACGAAACGTACTGTTACTGAACATCCCATCATCCCTTCCACAAACACAAACCAAAGAAGCTTCAAGAGCCTCTACCGACGCTCAGATATATTTACATTATGGATCCGTCGCCTTGTTTGTTTTGACACAAACTGCTAATTTTAGAAATGTAAATGTCCTTAGCTTCCCCGTGGATTCAATTTATGCACAACTCCGGCTCTGATCCCGCCATCAGCAGCGCCGCGCGTTCAAAACAGCATTCAAATCACCCCGTGCCATCCAGCCGCACTGTTTGACGATTCAAAAGTCCTCCGTAAATTAGGCCTTTCATTCTTCCACTTGATTGCACTTCTAAAAATGCACACACTCTCCACTGAGATGTTATTGTTTCGTCTGGAGCGATTCGCGGCGCGGCGCTAAGCTTCACGACATAGACTTAAGACTGAGATGAACTTTATTGATCCACAAAGAGAAAGGACTCGGACACGGCAGCGCACACGTCACAATATGAAAGGATAACAAAGGTAATAAAACATTCTGAATAACTGCCCTGACGATGTAAAACGCGAGGTAACTTACGGCCAAGCAACATTTTAAATATATTCAACGAGAGACGAGAGGGTTATGAACAAATAGATGAGGTAAAGATTGAAACAAAAAGTAAACGTATAGCTGTAAGTGGAGTTCATTTATGGAACAGACTTGGAGAAATGTAGAAAAATGTGCAAATATTCATCTTATACAAATACAAAGGCAACTTTTTAGAGACGTACCACCAGGAAATATTCATGAATTGTTCTTAAAAAGTTATTATTGATAACATATTATAAACCTGTGCCTATTTTCTTCTCGTTTGGACCTTATAACGTCTGTTTGAACCCGCTCTGCATGACCCTGGTGTTTTTATTTCATTGTTTTGTCCCTAAATCAAGAACATTAATAACAGATGAATTAATGAAGTAAATACTGTAATATAATAGTGTTATGTTATTGTTATGTCCATTGTCTTCCTTATTGTCTGTTTAATACAAAGAAACATAGGAAAAAAATGCTAGAAATATAAATATGTTTCATGTCATACTGTATATAATGTATATAATGTATATAATAACCTTTCCAGTGTGTATATTTGGACATAGGCTTCTCATTTGGACCTTAAAATATGTATTTAAACCCGCGCTGCATGGTCCTGCTGTTTTTATTTCATTATTATGTCCCTAAATCAAGACATGAACATTAATAACAGACCAATCAGGTGAATTAGTGAAGTAACTACTAGAAAAGAGGAGAATTAATGAAGTAAATACTATAATATAATAGTGTTATGTTATTGTTATGTCCATTGTCTTCCTTATTGTCTGTTTAATACAAAGACATTTTAAAAATGAATTAAGTAAATACTAGAAATAGATCTATGTTTCATGTCATACTGTATATATTGTATAGAATAACCTTTCCATGGTGCATAGACTGTGCAGTTGGACATAAGTTTCTTGTTTGGACCTTAAAACGTCTGTCTGAACCCACTCTGCATGATCCTGATGTTTTTATGTCACTATTTTGTCCCTAAATCGAGACAGAAACATTAATCACAGACCAATCAGGTGAATTAAGAAAGTAAATACTAGAAAAGAGGTGAATTAATGAAGTAAATACTAGAATATGATGTGTAGTGTTATGTTATTATGTCCATTGTCTTCCTTATTCTCCATTTAATACAAAGAAATATCGGGAGGGGAAAAAAAAGTCACGAACAAAGTAAATACTAGAAATAGAAATATGTTTCATATCATATTGCATATATTGTATAAAATAACCTTTCCATGGTGCATAGACTGTATAGTTGGACATAGGTTTCTTGTTTGGACCTTAAAACGTCTGTCTGAACCCATCCTGCTGTTTTTATGCCACTTTTTGTCCCTAAATCGACATATGAACATTAATAACAGACCAATCAGGTGAATTCATGAGGTAAATACTAGAATATAATAATGTTATGCTATTGTTGTGTTGATTTTCTTCCTTATTGTCTGTTTAATACAAAGAAATAAAAAAAATGAATAAAGTAAACACTAGAAATAGATAAAAGTTTCATGTCATATCACATATAATAACCTTTTCATGGTGTGTTGACCGTGTGGTTGGACTTCGGTTTCTCATTTGGACCTTAAACTGTTTGTTTGAACCTTCTCTGCATGATCCTGTGGTTTTTATTTCACTATTTTGTTCCTAAATCGAGACATGAACATTAATAACAAACTAATCAGGTGAATTGATAAAGGAAATACTAGAAAAGAGATGTATTCATGAAGTAAATACTAGAATATAATAGAGTTCTGTCATTATGTCGATTGTCTTCCTTATTGTCTCTTTAATACAAAGAAATATGGGGAAAAAATGAACAAAGTAAATACTAGAAATAGAAATATGTTTCATGTCATATTGCATATATTGTAGAAAATAACCTCCCCATGCTGCATAGGCTGTATATGTGGACATAGGCTTCTTGTTTGGGCGTTAAAATGTCTATTTGAACTCACTCTGCATGATCCTGCTGTTTTTATTTGACTATTTTGTCCTTAAATCGAGCCATGAACATTAATAACAGACCATCAGGTGAATTAACAAAGTAAATACTAGAATATAACAGTGTTGTTACGTTGATTGTCTTTGTTATTGTCTGCTTAATATAAAAAAACATGAATAATGATAATAAAAAAACATGAATAAAGCAAATACGAGAAATAGAAATATGCAAATGTCAGTTTTAACCCACTCTGCATGATCCTGCTGTTTTCACTTCACTGTTTTGTCCCTAAATCAAGATATCAACATTAATAACAGACTAATTAAAGTAAATAGAAAGAGAAAAATATGTTTAATGTCGTATTGTGGAACATTTCAGGCAAAGCAATAACCTTTCCATGCTGCATAGACTAAACAAACACTATTTTGTCCCTAAATCGAGACCTGAACATTCACAACTCCTCGTGTTTGCAACAGGTTTGACTGACGGGAAACCTCCGAACGCACCGTCAGTAACCTCCGTCTTAATTGGCTCTCCGGTTGCTACGATACGCACGCTCGGACTCCCAAATATGGCTCCGAATTAGCCCCCGTAACCGCGAACCCCGACGGGCTTCATCCGCCGTCCACTTAAACGCAGCGTCTGTACGGCGGAGTCAATCAGGCGGCCGCGCTCTACCTCCTCTGACCATAAACCCTCGATAAGATGAGTCAAATCTGACCTTTCAATCTACTATCTGGAAGTTGTCGGAAGCGGTAATGGTGTTTTTGCAATGACAGCGCTGGATTCAGACTCATTAAATCGGCGCTTGCGACACGGGGTATATTTAGAGCACGGTTTCAAATGACAAGTAGTTAGAGAGGCTGTATTAATATTAATGTGGCGAGCATGCTGTGGGAAGGGGGAGCTAATTATTTTCCTTTCGACAGTTTGGGTGTCAACAGTGGAAGGGGGAAAAAAAATAAAAGTTTGGATGGAAGTCAGACGTAAACTGGCAGACGCGATGTTTGAATTTCAAAACGGGGCAGAATTAGTCACAGGGAAACAGTCGAGTTCAGAAAATGAGCAGCACGCACTCGCTTCTTTGGTAAAGTCTATTCAAATGGCGACTGCTCTGGCTTAAAATTGTACATATATTTGCGTCGCGGGAGTGCAGATCCGTGCCTGTAAGAGCAGGGTTGTGTTGCCTCCGCTGAGAGTGACTGACAGGGCAATAATAGGGGGAATGCGTGTGGATTTGAAGCGTTCCGATTGGGTTTTATAGCGGCACGTTTCACAGGAGGAAGTGGATCCTTTGGTGACACATGATCTGGGCTCCTGCTTTAAATGCATTGTGTTTGGAGTGGCGCGCTGACAGATACAAGCGCGCGTCAAGGATCAAGTAACACGGGGAAAAAAGGTAAAAAATAGTTCAAGTAATTATTGGAAACAAGCAAAAGCAACGCAGTGATGTTTTCTGACAGCGTAGAGATGCATTCAAACAGCCTGGGTCATTTAATTGAGGAGATTAATGAGGAAAATAGTGTCTTAAAGTGTAACTTTCCTGAGGTGGTGTAAATGATCTTCATGATTCAGCTGAAATACAAAGTTAAAACTACACTTTGGAACATTTTCCATTGAGATTAATTCATCTTATGTCATATTACAGCCAAAGAAAACAATATTTCCATGGAGACAGGCAGAAGATTCCCATCCTCCTCCTCCTCCTCTAGGCTAAATAAGAGTCAGGTTTGTGGAGATGCAAGCCCACACAGACTAAAGACATATTTTTAACATCTTTATCTTTTGGGGGTAAAAAGTTACACAGTGGGGCTTTAACTAAGACATCTGACATTAACTCTTCTGCTTCTCAAGTCACATATCATTATGTTTTTAGGATCTGGGCTTTATTTATTGTACCACACGTTATTATCTTTCCATTTTTCCGTTTTTGGGTTCCTGCTACAGAAAGTGAATGTTCCATAGTATTGCAGACCTGCTTACCAAGGTCTTGTCTCCGTGGTGATAGATATGTCTAAAACCGGGCGTACACTGTGCGATTTTCGGCCTTTTTGAACCGATTTTTCACTCGTACGACTGTTTTTGGGATCAAGTTTTGGCTTAATCATGTACCGTGCTACGTGTAGTAAACATGGGGTAACGAGAACCGATAAATACCTCACGACCAGCTGGTGATCGGCAATCGTAGGTCAAACCTGTTTGAAATCCAGTCGCCTCTCGTGAAGGTTTGGAACTGTTGAAGTCATTCGTAGAGTGTGAGAACATGAATCGTGAGCTGTGAACTTTTAAACCCTGCGATTTGGTTGTACAGAATGAAACCATCGAAAATGTCGCAATAGTTTGGAACATTCAAAGCAAAGAAGAGACTAAACCTCAAACGCAAAAGTTACAGACCGTAAAATTCCAAATAAGAGCCGGGTCCCCTTTAAACGCCGGGTGCAGGTGTACTGTATATTTTGATAAATAACAGTCGATTCCAAATAAACGCCGAGTCTAAAGCTCACGCTGTAGACAGAAATCGTGCCGCAACAACAGGAAGCAGGACTGATGCCCGCGTCGTCTCTACACAAACCAAATTTAAAACACAAACCAAATTTAAAACCACACGGGTCATTTACAAAAACGCCTTGAAATGAGGGAAACTCCGCTCCGTAGATATTTTGTTGTAACATTTCAAATGAACTCGCCTACGTCTGTGCAGAAAGTCGCCTAAATTATCGCCATACTGGTTAAAAGAATTTGAGTACCAGATTATCCCAGTTTTATGAGGAAGGAATTAATCACCTGCACCAAATCGCCGCCTCGTCTCAAATAAACATCTGGTCTGTTAAGTGACTCAAGCTAATAAACGGCCCGGCTCTTATTTGGTATTTTACTGTATTACACCTTTAGGAGAAGTCAAAATGAACAGAGAATTGAAATCCCTTTATTTATATTCATTATAAGCAAAACCGTTAAGGTTCCCAAGCCAAATCACTTTTTAATTTCACATCTCTACTGTACATTTACTGCAGATTCTAATGAAGTTTAATAAAAAAAATAAAAAAAACTATTTGGTCTCTCCTTGGATTTATTGTACCTCAGGTTATTATGTTTAGATGTACATTTAACTAGTTTTGAGTTAACTAGTCATTTGTTAACACCACATTATGTACAGTTCTGATGGGGAGCACAGTCACAGTTCCATAGAAACAGCTTTGCTTTGCCTGAAATGCTCCGCGGTATCGCAGATCTGACTTGTGACCTGACCTGGAGTTGCCATCTGCCTGTGTCCATGGAACATTCGAATAGCGAATAAAAAACAAACCGCCGCCTGATTCTCCGTCAGAAAAAGCCCGTAATACACCTTTAAGATAAGTCAAAACCAATGAATTGAAATCCCTTTATTCTTATTCATTATTCTCAAGCGAAGCCGCCGATGCCCCGAGTCAAATCCCGTTTTGTTTCTAATGTAAAATAATGCGTTTTTACCACAATACCCAAACCCGTCTCGATATTTATTACTGCGGATTCCAGTGAAGCCGCTCTCTCCCGCCACTCTCGGCTCTGCACCATAACGTCGTCTTTTGATTACCCCCCTTCTCTCTTTTATTACCATATCCCTCAGTCTTGGTTGTTAATTCTTTAAAACGCGCCCACCTACGAAAACAACAAATGACAGACCATCAAAGCTCGCCGCCAGATGCTTAATGCGCTTCATAATGGACTTTTTACAGTGCGAGGAGAGACTTATGTCATATATTTACATATCTCTACGCCTGTGTTTTCGCCCTCGTGGACCTTACCTCGTGCACTCGTGCTAATTACCCGGCGTCTACACCGACTTGTGGATAAACTTCTCCTCCCTCAATCTGTATATAGATTTCCTAGTCAGTGTAAGTGCAAATAAAGAGGAAAAAGTGCGTCCGTAAGCAGGTTTCGCTGGGTTATTAAGAGATAGAAAGTTAAATTATTCTTCTCGGAAAAAGCTGCGGACTGGCCCAGGTGCATAAAGCGAAGTTATTCTGTATTTGATCTCCACGGGGAAGCTGTATG
The DNA here is from genome assembly GCA_034769755.1 of Odontamblyopus lacepedii. NCBI lineage: Eukaryota > Metazoa > Chordata > Actinopteri > Gobiiformes > Gobiidae > Odontamblyopus > Odontamblyopus lacepedii. The sequence continues at coordinate 33,815,735 of CM068361.1, forward strand.
GAAAGCGTAGGGTATAATTACTCTTTACGTAACATCTGCAGCGCTGGCCTAGATATGTGTGTTTAGACGCAGCTCCACGCGGAGTAAACAGTTTGAAGATGGGAAACTGTGTCCGTTTGTCAAATATAGACACTGATATGACGCGTTAAAGGCAAAGCGGGTGAAGTGTCTTGCTCAAGGACACGACAAACAGCTGCACAACGATGAGCGTAAAAGATTTAGTGAAGCATACGAGCCTGGAGTTGTGTTTTGCTTCATTCACACGCGTTTAACACATAAAATCCTGCATATTTAGGCTGTGCCCTTCTCTCAAACTGAAAGCAATCTGTTCAGTTCCACCTTGTGATGTCATTAAGTGGTAATACAGGAAGTGCTCCACTGTGTTTTTAAACTCCATACGCATTCACTAGAATCACTGTGATGATTTCATACCAGGAATTTCCTATCGTTACTGTTTTTGAGGAGGTAACGACGTTATAATGTGGCTTAAAGTTCACAAGAGTCAATTTTCTGTGGAATACGTGAACTTTAAGTGGCAATTTGTGGGAAAAAAAGTGTCTTGCTCAAGGACACAACTACCAGCTGTACAAGTATACCAGCCTAGAGTTGTGTTTTGTTTCATTCACAGACGTTTCACAAACAAATCCTGCATATTTAACCTGTGCTTTTCTCTCAAACTGAAAACACTCTGTTCTGTTCCACCTTGTGATGTCATTAAGTGGTAATACAGGAAGTGCTCCACTGTGTTTTTAAACTCCGTACACATTCACTAGAATCACTGTGATGATTTCATACCCGAAATGTCCAATTTATACTGTTTTTGATGAAATAATAATATTCCAACATGGCTTAAAGCTCACAAAAGTCTATTTTGTGTGTAATATTGGAACTTTAAGTGGCAATTTGTGGGAACAAATGTCTTGCTCAAGGACACAACTACCAGCTGTACAAGTATACCAGCCTGGAGCTGTGTTTTGTTTCATTCACAGACGTTTTACAAACAAATCCTGCATATTTAACCTGTGCTTTTCTCTCAAACTAACATGCGGTAATACAGGAAGTGCTCCATTGTGTTTTTAAACTCCATAAACCTTCATTAGAATCAATTTTCAATCTGTGCTGAACTAAAAGTAAAAGGAGCTGTTAACTTGAAAACTGCTCTTTCATGACATCACATCGTGGAACAGAGTGTTTTGAGCTTTGGAGATGTAGACAGACTTATAATAAAGAGTTACTCATATGTGAAGGAAACAGAACACAACTCTGGGTATGTTTTCGATGAGGTAACAATATTATAACATGGCTTAAAGTTCACAAGAGCAAATTCTGTGCGTAATATCAGACCTTTAAGTGGTAATTTGTGGGGAAAAAATGGCTCAAGCTCAAGATCCCGCTTACCAACTGCGCAACCACGAGTATAACAGATATTGTGAAGTACACTCGTATATCCAAACACTCGCCATTTTAGTGTTTTGGTGAATATCTGCCGTTAAATCGTGAATTTTAAGCTGAATTTATTGTCACAGACCCAGGCCCCACTCAGACTTTGACTTCACTTCTGTGTAAATGCGTCTGTGCACTGAGTAGGTTCTTCTCTATGGACAGAAACAAGGCCCGGTGGTGTAATAAAGAAAGTTTAATGCCATATTCTGGTAGCCTGACTCATCAGCCGGTTTCACTTCGTGGAAACCATCGAGCCTCGCATCATTACGCTTCATTCGCTCGATGGTAGGAAGGTACTTTTTTTATTTAACCTATCGCTGCTGTTTGGTGGTGCTGTATGAACGCTCAGTGGTGTCCAAGTAATCGGCGGCACAACAGCAAACAAAGCAGAGTGAACATGTTTGTCAACGAGTATTCTTGCTTCTGTGAGGTGAACTTGCGAATTAAAGGTACGATAAAAAATGCAAAGTTATTATTTGACAAAGGAAGTCCAAAGGAGGATGGCGTCGGCAGTCTGATATTGCACCTCGGGCCGGTTCTGGCCAACGCAGCGCTTCACTGATTGGCCGGTGCTCCGACTACAACTTCCGGGATTCTTCCAAACCGCAGAGTGTATTTTGATTCCTGACCGAGTCACTGGAGAGAAATGAAACTGAGTGGAGGCACTAATACAGTGTATTACTCCAGGCAAAGCAAGAGCATTTCCACAGAGACAAGCAGGTGGAGTACTGTGATCCAGAACATAGAACTATAATAAAATCAGGAAGATGAATCCAAGATGGCGCCGTATTGTTTTCAATGGCCTGTGCTCATTGGCGCATGACCGCAAAAAAGGTTTTTATTTCCGCATTTACTTCCTTGTTTGCCCGATATGAGACGTCAGAAACGCAGTTCTGACCAATCAGAGCGCGAGCTGCTAGAGCGGGGTTAGCGCGGGCTCAGAGCGGGGCGAGGATAGCTCTTACAAAGCTGATTTTTAGGCACATTGACGATCTTTTTTTTTTTTTTTAAGTTCAAGTTGCAAAAATACAGAAGAATCCCTATAAAATCCGACCTTTATGAAAGCTGTCGATGCTCTGTCAGCCGAACGTGGGCCGTTTGATTTCTCTAAAAATGCATTGTGCTTCTATAGGAGAATTTTTCTTGGGCTGCAACAATTCCTCACTCGGCCACACATCAGTTTGCGGTCACGGATAGAGGGGGCGTGTCTTATCCAGCTCTCATTATACATCCATGATCCAGAAAAAAATACACTGTGCACCTTTAAATTTGGCATAGGTGGATCAAAATTTGGCATAGGTGGATCAATTTTTACACATATTCAGTGTAAAATATGTCACTTTCTTGTTGCATTTTCTATACATCTATACATTTTCTATACTTTCTGTACTGCCATTATAATCGCAACTGTAAACATAACTGTTAAATTCTTGTTTTCCACACAGTTTGTAGATATTTTTTAATAAATACTGTGACGCATAACACTGCAGCCTTCAAGCACAACTTCACACTTTATTCAAGGTGCAAGGCTGCGGATGAGCTGTGTGGAAAATGTAGGTTTAATTATTTCACGAAACATATCCAGCGATGGCCTAGATTTCCATAAATAAGATGGAATCACATATGTCCGTGCATTTCAATAAGAGGTAAACACACCAGTATGGATTCTAACGTATGGCTTTAACTCTTCAGTGTGCTGATGCGGGGTCGAGTGCAATTTAAATAGCAAAAGTACCACTCAAAGTACTCAAAGCCGGTGCGCTACTACCGCCCTATAGCCACTGTTTTCCTGCTTTCACCGTTACAAAAGCCACACGCAATCTGTAATCTGGTACACTGTGTTTTCCTGCGGTGTTTTGTCAAATTGAGCTGGATTCAAATGGCAAATGTCCCCTAGCTGCTGCTGCTGCTGCTGCTGCTGCTGCTGCTGCTGAACGGTGGATGAGTCACTGTGATTTAGTAACACGCCCGAGTATTTTCGGTCATTCATACGAGGGATAATTATAGGAAAACTGAATACTGGTGTGAAGATGGCTTTCCGTGGACGTACAAATGTGAGTTTTGTAGCTTTAAAGGGATGACATGAAGAAAAATGCTATTAAAACATACAATAGCTACAGAAAATATCTATCATTTAGCAGTATTACTTTCTCCGGTGCTTTTTTAAAAGTATATTTGTATTTTTTCCTCTTGTGTAATTGATTTTTGTGTGTCGACCCTATATATCGCGTGTATGTTTTGTATAATTTTGACGTCAAGTGTGACATTAAACAGCTCTACTTTACATTTATTCAGTTACAGGTGGATTTATAGCTCAAAAGTTCCTAGAAAAACAGGTATTCTGACTGCAAGCGGGGTCGCCTCTGCACAGATCTGACCTGTACCTTGGTCTGGTTTGGTTTCCATGAAGATTGAAAGGTTTAAAGCCATACTGTGAAACATTCTAGACAAAGCGATAACATCTCCATGGAGAAAAGCGCCAGAAAATACACATTTCACCTTTAATTGGAGTTATTTCTGACGTAATTTTGTTTCGTAGCTGGTCCAATTATGAATGTTGATATTTTGGAAAATGTGAGTAAAATGTAATAATAAATTGTGTTCATTTCTATACTGTAATTTTGAAATGCTGGCAAATAGGGGAGTTATGATATCCAAGTCTAATGATACGATATTGTCACGGTATGAACCTCACAGTACGATATTTATTGCAATTATATGGTGGGGAGGCTCACGATATTAAGATATTCTACATAATAACAAGACTGACTTTATAAAACGCTTTGACCAGTCATTTGGTACATTTACTGTCATTAGGGATGGAACGATATCCAAATCTCTCCATAAACATCTCATTGTACCATATTTAGTGCAATATTTTGAATGTTACTTTTTCCTCTAAAAATGTCTTCACAGACTTAATCCAAAGAATGAAGATGTAAAAGTGCTTAGAACAGTTATTTCTTCATGTCGTCTGCACTGAAACGGAGCAAAGGATCATGGTCTGTGTAGTTCCCTCTGGTTTTTAGCTGTTTCTGCATCAGAACTGTTCATTTAAGCAAAGACACTCGGGATTCGATATATTGTGATGGTCCACGATATTATTGTGAGACCTCTGACGATACGATATCACCAGATTTCGGTTATCGTTACATCCCTGTCTGGAAGTAAAGTAGGACTATGGATGGTATAGTAACTGAGAACCCAGAACTCTTGCCCCACAACAAGAAGGTTACAAGTTCGACTCTCGGGACCTTCAATTAATTAATCGTGAATTTGTATGACACAATTCATACACAAAGTAATTCAAAGTGTTTTACAGAATAAGAAAGACATTAAATTAAAGACAGTACAAATAAATCAAAACATAAATTATGATCCCAATTTACTCCCCTGTGCGCGCTCTGAGGTCCAAGGGGCAGCTCCAGGTCGTGGGGTCTAAAACAGTGGTTCTGAACCTGGGTTCGATCGATCCCCAGGGGTTCGGTGAATCAATCTCAGGGGTTCGGCAGGGGTCAAGACACACATCCAACGCATAGGATTCATGATGACATGCCCCGTTTAGCCGTTATTGGCTGCAGAAAATTTTGTGCATGCAATATTCTTGTGTCATGATGGTACGTCGTGTAATTTCTTTCTTAATATTTTCCCTTCATACTAACTATGTCGAGCAAAAAAAGAAAGTGGTTGGGCGAATATGTGCAATATGAATTCACATGTGTGCACCAATAAAATATATATATATCTATGTTTTGAATTTGAAAAAAACACATTTTATTTTTCCAATTAAGAAGGGTTCGGTGAATGTGCAGATGAAACTAGTGGGGTTCAGTACCTCCAACAAGGTTAAGAACCACTGGTCTAAAACGAGACCCAAAAACCAGGCGGACGGGTCCTTTTCTGTGACTTGCCCCAAACTCTGGAACGTTCTGCCCCCCCCCATGTCCAAACAGAACCCACAGAGGAGAGTTTTAAGTCTCGTCTTATAACCCACTTTGACTTTTAACACCTCGTGAGTTGTGTGGTCCTCTGTGTCTTTTATTTATTTTACTTATTTACTGCTATTTGATGATTTTTATGATTTTGATTTTGTTTGATTTTAGTTCTTTTATTGTTTTAGGACTGGTATGATCACATTTTACTCATTTACCTTTTTGTGGTCTTCATTTTATTGATCTCTGTGCAGCACTTTGGAAACTGCTCTGGTTGTAAAATGTGCTAAAGAAATAAAGTGGATTTGGATTTAAAATTATAATTAAAAGAGAGAAAATAAGAGTGTGTAATAAAAAAAAAAAATTCAGTAATTTACAGCCAAAGAAAACAATTTTGAAACTAGATTTAAACATAGTCAGAGGAGATTTATTCTATTCTTTTTAGAAAACATCTGTGAACAGTTAATATAATTTACTTTTATTTTGTGGAAAGACAAGTCCCTAAATGGTATAACTTAGCAAGGGTAACCAGAATTTTAAAAGAAAACACTGGGACGTCCCCATTTTTATTTATTTTTTTGTTTTTGGTGGTTGGTAATAATACAATTGTGAAACAAGTGCATTCACGACTCACATTTTCTTTGTATTTTGGGCATTTTTAAGCAGAATTTTTGTATTTTACCGAAACAAATGACAATTTACGCGTCTCTTTACTGTTGGCAGGGATCAGATTGGTCAAAAATAGAGACACATGGGACATTTCTTGTATAAAACTGGGAGAAATCAGTGGTTTTGGATAAATCTGCTGGGACAGTGGACACAGGACTCAAAACTGGGACTGTCCCGGGGAAACAGGGACGTCTGGTCGCCCTAAACTTACATCATATTCATAAAATACAATATAACTTGGACTAGACCAGGACCAAACGGAGTCTACAATCGAACCAAACCAGGATCAAACCAAGACTAGTGAACAGTCACTTCACTCCACTCCAACACGGACTTTTTAGACTTCCCCAAACATTCCGAACCTCCGGCGCTTGAGAAACTCGTATCGCCAAAGCGCGCCACAGCGTTCCCCGCCAGCTTTAACCCAACCAAAGCTCGCGTTAGCATGTAGCCGCGGTGTTTTTCCTCCCAGAGCGCTGGAGCTGCACAGAGAGGCGCCTTGATGAGTGAAGTCTAAAGCTCTAACACTGCCTTACTGTCTACAAAGCGGCCCGCGAAATCATTGGCAATTCTCCTCAGGTCCGGGCTAAGCATTGCTCGCTGCTGCAGAGAGGAGATAGCAAAATAGAGAGGAGAACGGATACACAATAATTACGCTAACCCTCCTTTTTTTAAGCCAAAAGCGAGAATTTTTCACTCAGTGGCCACGCGTGTTAGCCAGGTTCAGCGGCACGGCGGCTTAAAAACGCCGGCTGGCTGCTGTTACAAGCGCGGCGGAGAGAAACGGCTAAGAAAACACAGCTCTTTCTTTGATAAATACTGAGAACGCTCACTGCAAACATTCGGAAAACACAACCTTTTACTATATGTTCTAATGCAGGCAATTACCGTGACGGGTTTTGAATGGGATTGGGGGCTTTTGGGAAAGTATTGCTGGTGGTTGCGAGTGCTTTCAGAAGTAAGGGCGTCCCGGCTTCACACAAGAAGCCACTGTGACGGGAGAGAAGGATACTGCATAGGAAAACAGGGAGAATATGGGAATTAAAGTGAATTTTATGGGCTTTTTCTAATTATTATGATTTGGTTTAACGCACAGGAAAAAGGGGAGTGTTAAAATCGACTCTCACAGAATCGATTTTAATGTTTTCTCAGGGTTTATATGAGTCCAATATGGTAAAGAATTAATTTAACGTTTTTTGGAAATGTTCATTAAGTAACACTGGACCAAAGTTCCTGTTTAACCCCGAAATCAAAAGTTATATTAACGTTTTGAGAGTAAACAGATAACACTTTGTAGGGTTACCCTGGTGTAGCGAAACAACGCACAGAGGTGTTTTATTTTTACACTTTATTTTAGTTAATTTAAAATGAAATTATGTACAAAATGGGTTCAAACTGGTTTTCTCTGGTGGGAGTTTGAAGTGGTGAGTGAGCGGTGCCAAATTAACCCTAAGGGAAGTTGAATTAACACTAGAGGAAGTTGAATTAACACTAGAGGAAGTTGATTTAACACTACTTTAAGTTGAATTAACACTAGAAGATGTTGAATTAACACGAGGAGACATTGAATTAACACTAGAAGTTGAATTAACACTAGGGGCAGTTGAATTAACACTACAGGAAATTGAATTAACACTACAGGAAGTTGAATTAACACTAGTGGAAGTTGAATTAACACTAGAGGAAGTTGAATTAACACTAGAGGAAGTTGAATTAACACTAGAGGAAGTTGAATTAACACTACAGGAAGTTGAATTAACACTAGTGGAAGTTGAATTAACACTAGGGAAGTTGAATTAACACTACAGGAAGTTGAATTAACACTAGTGGAAGTTGAATTAACTAGAGGAAGTTGAATTAACACTAGTGGAAGTTGAATTAACTAGAGGAAGTTGAATTAACACTAGGGAAGTTGAATTAACTAGAGGAAGTTGAATTAACACTAGGGAAGTTGAATTAACACTAGAGGAAGTTGAATTAACACTACAGGAAGTTGAATTAACACTAGGAAAATTGAATTAACACTAGGGAAGTTGAATTAACTAGAGGAAGTTGAATTAACACTAGGGAAGTTGAATTAACTAGAGGAAGTTGAATTAACACTAGTGGAAGTTGAATTAACTAGAGGAAGTTGAATTAACACTAGGGAAGTTGAATTAACACTAGGGGAAGCTGAAATAACACTAGAGGAAGTTGAATTAACACTGGGGGAAGCTGAAATAACACTAGTGGAAGTTGAATTAACACTAGTGGAAGTTGAATTAACTAGAGGAAGTTGAATTAACACTAGGGAAGTTGAATTAACACTAGGGGAAGCTGAATTAACACTAGGGAAGTTGAATTAACACTAAAGGAAGTTGAATTAACACTAGAGGGAGTTGAATTAACACTAGGGGAATTGAATTAACACTAGGGGAAGCTGAATTAACACTAGGGAAGTTGAATTAACACTAGAGGAAGTTGAATTAACACTAGAGGAAGTTGAATTAACACTAGGGAAATTGAATTAACACCAGGGGAAGCTGAATTAACACTAGCGGAAGCTGAATTAACACTAGGGGAGGCTGAATTAACACTAGGGAAGCTGAATTAACACTGGAGGAAGTTGAATTAACACTAGAGGAAGTTGAATTAACACTAGGGAAATTGAATTAACACCAGGGGAAGCTGAATTAACACTAGGGGAAGCTGAATTAACACTAGGGAAGCTGAATTAACACTAGAGGAAGTTGAATTAACACTAGGGAAATTGAATTAACACTAGGGGAAGTTGAATTAACACTAGGGAAGTTGAATTAACTCTAGGGGAAGCTGAATTAACACTAGAGGGAGTTGAATTAACACTAGGGAAATTGAATTAACACTAGGGGAAGTTGAATTAACACTAGGGAAGTTGAATTAACTCTAGGGGAAGCTGAATTAACACTAGCGGAAGCTGAATTAACACTAGAGGAAGTTGAATTAACACTAGAGGAAATTGAATTAACACTAGGGAAATTGAATTAACACTAGGGGAAGCTGAATTAACACTAGGGACGCTGAATTAACACTAGGGAAGTTGAATTAACTCTAGGGGAAGCTGAATTAACACTAGGGGAAGCTGAATTAACACTAGAGGAAGTTGAATTAACACTAGAGGAAATTGAATTAACACTAGGGGAAGTTGAATTAACACTAGGGAAGTTGAATTAACACTAGGGAAATTGAATTAACACTAGGGAAGTTGAATTAACACTAGAGGAAATTGAATTAACACTAGGGGAAGTTGAATTAACACTAGGGAAGTTGAATTAACACTAGGGAAATTGAATTAACACTAAGGGAAGTTGAATTAACACTAGAGGAAGTTGAATTAACACTAGAGGAAATTGAATTAACACTAGGGGAAGTTGAATTAACACTAGGGAAGTTGAATTAACTCTAGGGGAAGCTGAATTAACACTAGAGGAAGTTGAATTAACACTAGAGGAAGTTGAATTAACACTACAGGAAGTTGAATTAACACTAGGGGAAGTTGAATTAACACTAGGGAAGTTGAATTAACACTAGGGAAATTGAATTAACACTAGGGAAGTTGAATTAACACTAGAGGAAGTTGAATTAACACTAGTGGAAGTTGAATTAACACTAGGGAAATTGAATTAACACTAGGGAAGTTGAATTAACACTAGGGGACGCTGAATTAACACTAGAGGAAGTTGAATTAACACTAGAAGAAGTTGAATTAACACTAGGGAAATTAAATTATCACTAGGGAAATTGAATTAACACTAGAGGAAGTTGAATTAACACTAGGAGAAGCTGAATTAACACTAGGGAAGCTGAATTAACACTAGGGAAGTTGAATTAACTCTAGGGGAAGCTGAATTAACACTAGGGGAAGCTGAATTAACACTAGAGGAAGTTGAATTAACACTAGAGGAAGTTGAATTAACACTAGAGGAAGTTGAATTAACACTAGGGAAATTGAATTAACACTAGGGGAAGCTGAATTAACACTAGGGGAAGTTGAATTAACACTAGAGAAGCTGAATTAACACTAGGGAAGTTGAATTAACTCTAGGGAAAGCTGAATTAACACTAGGGGAAGCTGAATTAACACTAGAAGAAGTTGAATTAACACTAGAGGAAATTGAATTAACACTAGGGGAAGTTGAATTAACACTAGAGAAGTTGAATTAACTCTAGGGGAAGCTGAATTAACACTAGGGGAAGCTGAATTAACACTAGAGGAAGTTGAATTAACACTAGAGGAAGTTGAATTAACACTAGAGGAAGTTGAATTAACACTAGGGAAATTGAATTAACACTAGGGGAAGCTGAATTAACACTAGGGGAAGCTGAATTAACACTAGGGAAGCTGAATTAACACTAGAGGAAGTTGAATTAACACTAGGGAAATTGAATTAACACTAGGGGAAGTTGAATTAACACTAGGGAAGTTGAATTAACTCTAGGGGAAGCTAAATTAACACTAGGGGAAGCTGAATTAACACTAGAGGAAGTTGAATTAACACTAGAGGAAGTTGAATTAACACTAGGGGAAGTTGAATTAACACTAGGGAAATTGAATTAACACTAGAGGAAGCTGAATTAACACTAGAGGAAGTTGAATTAACACTAGAAGAAATTGAATTAACACTAGTGGAAGTTGAATTAACACTAGAGGAAGTTGAATTAACACTACAGGAAGTTGAATTAACACTAGTGGAAGTTGAATTAACATTAGGGAAATTGAATTAACACTAGAGGAAGTTGAATTAACACTAGGGAAATTGAATTAACACTAGGGAAGTTGAATTAACACTAGGGAAGTTGACTTAACACTAGGGGAAGCTGAATTAACTTGAACCACACCAACTCTGGCAAATAACCTCTACTCAAACCCCCATTTAACTTTAAAATAGGTAAAACAACACTTTTTGGATTAAAAATAACTCTGAAATATGTTACCCTGAATTTTTAACCCTCCAGTTTTTGCTGTGTGGTAAAAATGTATCATAATTTTAAAGTCCTGTTACGCCATTTTCTGATCTATGTTATAATGATGTTTCCTTGTCAAAAATAGACCTGGAGTTGTGTTTTGTTCCATTTGTTCATTTTTCACACACACACATCCTACATATTCAAGCCGTGTTCTTCTCTCAAATTGAAAACAGTTTGTGATATCTTGTGCTCCACTGTGTTTTTAAACTCCAAACACCTTCAATAGAGTCATTTTGATCATTTCATCCCCGGAGTTTCCAATCTCTAAGGTAAAAGTAGCTGTTAGCATGCAAACTACTGTCACAAGGAGCATTTTGAGACTTGGAGATGTAAACAAACTCACAATAAATGATTACTTAAGTCCATGTATGTTTTTGGTGAGGGAACAGCATTATAACATAGTGTAAAAGTCAATTTTGTGTCATACAGAACCTTTAAGTGGGGAAAAAAGTCGAAAAGAAAAGTGCTAAAATACAGGAAGTAGCGTCAGGCTGTGTCACAATAATTACTACATCGACGTGTAAAACCTGGAACAGTAGATTTGAGGGCTCTATATTTATGTGTACAGTTTCTTTGCAATAATTGGAAGATTTTTGTTATTTTCTCATAATGTGGTAAGAACTGAACTGTAGAGGAAATAACTTTGATGGCAAATTTTTGGTTCATTCATATGTCGCAGTGCCTTTTATGATACCGTCTGTTTAAAAATGGTTTAAAGGGATTGTCCTGCTTTATTGTTATTGTGCCAGTGGCATAAAGGTGTTTTAATATTATCTTTTATTGCAATATTTCCCTGTAGCAACGTATCATGCTTTAAAATGTATCATCTGCTCTTATAGATCTAGTGTAAATGAGATGCACACCACCTTATGTTGGTTGAAGGTGCACGAAAAATTAAATTTGAGTCTTCTGTGTTACATGCATAATGCTATTTTTAAAAGTAATCCCACATTTTTTGTAGAAAAACTAAAGTACAGTGGGTATTGTCATCATCATGTCACTAGGCAGGTCAGCTCTGGTGATTTGGTTGTATCCTTCTCAAAGTCAAACTGCATGAGGCGAACAGTGCTGTTTAGATCTTCAGCAGCATGGAACCAGCTGTCAGCGAGGACAAGGCAAATAAGTAATGAATATTTGTTCAAAAAGACTTTAAAACAAATGTATATGACTTGTATGGAGTGAGCATAGCTTGTCTGAACTTATACTTGTTGGAGTTGTATTGTATTGTTGGACTGAAAACACTGTATTTTGTAATATCAGTCTGATGTATATAATTATTATGTCAACTGATTTTAATGCCAATGGACCCCAGGAAGACTAGCAACCACTTGTGGAAGTTAATGGGGACCTCAACTTGAGCAAAAGAGAATTCTATGATGCTCTTTGCCTTAGATACCGCTGGACTCCAAAGTACCTACCAACAGTGTGCGCCTGTGGTAAACGTTTTGATGTCGACCACGCCATGTCATGTATGAAAGGCGGTTTTATACACAGACGCCACGATGAAGTAAGAGATCTTTTTGCAGATTTACTCAACGATGTATGTCACGATGTTCAAATCGAGCCACAACTTGAAACGTTAACCGGCGAAGCTTTGCACAGTAGCGCCAACTCATCAGATGAAGCCAGGTTAGATGTCTGCGCAAGAGACTTCTGGATAAGGGGGCAACGAGCATTTTTTGATGTAAGGGTGTTCAACCCATTTGCTAAGAGCCTGAACCAGACACTAGAAACAACATTCACCACCAACGAGAACGAAAAGAAACGGCAATATAACCAACGCGTCATTCAGACTGAACATGGTTCCTTCACGCCTCTAGTCTTCACCCCCTATGGAGGGAACGGAAGGGAAGCGGAACGTTTCATTAGCGAATTATCAATTAAAGTCTCAAGGAAAAAGGACCAAGATTACAGTACTGTCCTACACTGGCTAAGAGTCAAACTGTCACTCGATCTTACCAAATCAGCAGGATTAAGTCTTAGAGGATCGAGAACCGTCAAGAAACTGAACAATGACTTTGAAAATGCGGACATAGTCAAAAACTATCGAATCGAATAATTTATTTCAACTTTGTAAATAGTAAATGTTTTAACCCCTGGACAGGGTTTTAGAGGTTTTTGGGTTTTTTTGTTTTGTTTTTGTTTTTTTGTTTTTACATTTATTTGTATATTATAGTTTTATCTATTGAGAGATATTGTTAATAAAGTATATATCATTACTAGTTAATGGGGTTCCAAATAAATAAATAAATAAATCGTGACAGGTGTAAGTAGAATAACAGAGAGTCTGAAAACCAATCTTCAACACTAACAACTCTGAGGTCAATTACAGGCAAAACACACATTTGTTTCTGTCACTCTAAACCTTCATTTCACACAAAATATCAGTGTTCTCATCACACTTGAACGCCTGTAAATTTAGAATTGGCGCAGAACCGTAATCGAATGGGGGAAATGCCATGATTTGCATAAGCGTGGTCTGGTGAAATCACGCACTCGAACTCTTTCTTGCACAGTGCAGCGTCCCCCCGGGGAACACAGCGTGTACGAGATCACGTGCACAGGGCCTTTAGTTCTGAATGTGTGCGGCGGAGGGTCTGCCAAACGCTTGTCTCCATGGAGATGTGATCGCGCTGCATGTTCCAGAGTAACACATTAACCTTTCAGGCCAATTTACCCTGCACATTTCTCTGATCTGGTCAAGATTTTAAAACTTATATCATTTTGTTTTCAGATTTATTATCGATTTACTAGTCCTGAATTGGTTGTATCTTAAAAATTGGCACACATATTTCTTCCGTGACTCAACTAAAATCTTAAATTAAGGCAATAAATGTTTAAAAGAAGCTACAGTCCATTTACCCGAGTTTTCCCCTGCAACACTTCACTTGTTTTTAGACTCAGTGATAGAAATCTGCTTGATCCAAGACCGACTACAAAATGCAATCATGCAAGACTGATTAAGTAATTATATCTAGAGTTTAGCATCTTTGAACTTATTATCAGGCCATTCGTACTCATCATGAACTGGTTTTAAGTATGTTTATCTAGAATTTAACAGAATTTAAAGCATTTTATGTAGAATTTGGCGTCTGAGAACTTATTATCAGGCCATGAACACTGATCGTAACCTGGTTTTAAGTCTGTTTATCTAAATCTTAGTGTCCATAAACTTATTTCCAACCCATAAACACTCGGAGACTGCTTTATTCTAGTCTAAAGGGAGTTTATTTTAAGATAACTTGCTGCATGGACAGATAATTTCACTACTTTTAAGTCATTTTGTAATAAATTTAAGTGTTTATATCTTAAATTTTGGCTAAGCTTTTTTGCAGTTTAGACGTTGGATTTGTGAAGAGGTGTCGCTTTTTCACAGTAAGAATAAATCCAGTTAATTAAGCAGCTACAAGTATTGTACTGTGGACCATAACAGGCCACATAATAGCCTCACCATGGCGACAATCAGAGCGATTTACAGGCTGGATTTGTGGAGAGGCGAGCCAACTCACAGTAAGAAGGAATTCTGTTGAAAAACACTTTGAATAATTGCAAGATGCATAAGGTGTAGCGTCTGCCAGATGCTCTTCTCCATGGAGATGTGATCACTTTGGATGTTTCCTAGTGTTGCATTAAACTTGTCTGTGTCACATGCAAAAATCAGGACAATTTAGAGGTTGGATCTGTGGAGAGGCGAGGCATTTCAGTCAGAATAAATGCAGCTAATTAAGCAATAACAACACTTAGAATACACTGATTGCAAGAGAGATAACTGCAGTACTGTGGAACATAACAGGCAACACTATAGCCTCACCATGGCGACAGTCAGGGCGATTTACGGGTTGGGTTTGTGGAGAGGCGAGCGAACTCACAGTAGGAATGAATTATGTAAAAAAAAAAAAAAAACATTTGTAATACACTTAGAATCACTGCAAGACGCATAAGGTGGAGGGCCGCTTTGCATGTTTCCTAGCGTTGCATTAATCTTGTCGGTGTCCATGGCGATTTACAGGTTGGATCTGCGAAGAGTCGAGCCAACTCACAGTAAGAAGGAATTCTGTTTTAAATGAAATGAAAATACACTGCGAGATACATACGTTAAATTCTTTACTGTGGGACATAAAATACAAAACTATAACCTCACCATGGAGACAAACACGTGACCGATCCCCCACCAGAAAAGTTACATAGTGCACTTTAAAGCTACTGGAGTGGGAACCAAGCGAAATTACTGTTAAAATACTGCAGATTTTGTGGGGAGGTTGGACGAACGTGTGAAACACTGGACTTCTCATTAAACAGGTTCAACATTTGTGAATCTTCTATTTTTTTTCGTTGTTAAAGTGTCTATTTTGCTGTTCTGATCTGTTGTATTGTTTCATTTATGCATGTTTAACACAGAAATCCTTCATTCAAGCTGAGTTCTTCTCTCATAAAGGTGAAAAAATTGCACAGCACACTCAGATGGTCGATGTCCAAAAGCTTTTTTTTTATATTTTAAATTACGTTTCGGCCTTCAGATATTTTTTTTCTTATTTTGGACCCAAGTACACCTAGTTTGAGTTCATTTTACCCTTAGAAAGTGTAATCTCTACTGAACTAGAGACAACACAAGGTGGAACAGAGCATTTTGAGCTTCGGAGATGTAGACAGACTCATAAAAAAGAATCTCAAACATGTGTGAATGAATCAAAACACAACACCAGGTATGTTTTTGACATTCTACCGCGGCTTAAAGCTCACAAGAGTCGATTCCAAATAATGAGAAAACCCCGCACAGCAGTAGCGGCTCATGTCTCTGCCTGAGAAAGCAATATTAACACTGAAAAACATCCAATCACCGGCATCTTACATATGTACCTCTCATCTGTTATCACGGTCTTTGTAGCCTCTCCAGCCGCCTCCGCTCCTCCATATCCTACCTTCTGTGCACACGAGTGCCTCTGCTCACGCTGTACGTCGCCTTGATTATCGTAATCACAAAATCAGCTCCAAATGACAGCCGTGCTCGTGCGTGCGGCCTGATTGGAGAGCCCTGATTGAATTGAACGGGAAATAAACACTCTGTCCCACAATGCATCGCAGCGAAGGCCGGTTTTTACAAGCACCACGCCATCAGCGCCTTTTCATGACTTCGACCATAAAACGGCTTTTGATTCAATATTTTTCCTTGACACATGAAACGTTTATCCATCTAAAAGTGTCACTTTTAATTCGCCTGTTCATCACGCGCTCAAATCAGACGGTATTTCTCGTGGCAGGCTGGGGAATTAGCGATTACTTGGCACGAGTAGCTCAGTCCCGGTTTTTTCACCTTTCAGCTAATGCATTATGGCCGCATGTTTTCCTGACAGTTTAATGGTAAATGATATGAGGCTTCGGAGGAGCGGGGAGGGAGGGCGGAGGGAGGGCTGGGGGTGTAATTGCTGTCACGCCGCGGAGTTTGGTGCCAAAAAGCATCAAAGTGTCAGATGGAAAAGCGCAGTGCTCAAGACACTGACATCTCACTGCAGTGGCCCTGTATAATTAGTTTGGTGTTGGGTTTTAATGATGGGAATATCAAAATGCAGTTTGCCTCGTATCTGGTACATGAGGTGAGTAAAGGTGGGACGTCTTGCTTTGCGGGATGGCGTGTTTCATTCTGATAAAATTATGGACTCGAACATTATTATTGTTGTGGCCTCTTCTGTCTGTTTTTAAATGTTCTGAATGGAGTAGGGTTGGGCGGTATCCGAATTTAGATTTTACCGGGGCATACAGTATTACCATGACTAATTAAGAATGATTTTATACCATTCAGAAACAGAAGAGCAGCTTTATATTTTGAAAATGAGGCACAAGCTCTGATCAAACCAAACTTTGCGGCGCATTCGATCGCATCAGCATCAGCGCACGAGCTGTTTTTATCAGCGCTCATACTGTATGCAAATGAGCCATGTGGTTTTGAGTTTTGTTTCTGTAAAACGTAAACAAATGTGTGCAAAGCTGCATTAAACACATTATTACTCAAAGTCTAGGAGAGGACCAATCACAGCCCTTATCGTCTGCGTCGCTTCCCCTCGATGTTTGTGTCCTTTTGATGCAGATCCATAAATTGGGCTTCACCGTCTCCTCCGTGAAAGTCTGACTTCGCCCTCGGGAACTTTCTCCTCTTCAGCCTCGTCCCCTCTCGACTCTCGGCTTCAGTAAAACGTCTCCATCACAAACCTTTGGGCTCAGCGTCGCACACGAAGCGTCAGTCAGGTTTTTTTCTTCTTCCTCGCTGCGTGTGGACGGAGATCTCCGAGCGGAACCACGTTTGAAGAGGAGAGAGAGCGGAGGGAGAAAGTCCACGCTGTCATTTTAGGTCATTATGCAGATTTTTTTTTTTATGACGGTAATGAAACTGATACCGTTGCTACTTTTTGATACCGCGGGAGACCGTATTACTGCCCAACCCTAGTGCGGATCCCCTGGAGTCTGAAATGAAACTTGTTATTAATAGATTTTTTGTGATTAGTATTTGTTTACATTGACCTTTTCTATAAACTTCCCACTAGTAGTTTCCAGACACAATACTATACCAAGGGTTCTCATTGCAGCTCAGTCTTTGTTATCTTGGTCTACGTCATTGGAGGTATAATACTCCCTACAACAGAAACATAACCAGACTGAACAGCACTAGACTGGGTCCAGCACTGATGGTGAATAAACTTCACCTGCGTTAGAACTCCAGCCTTTTCTTCCAACTCTTGAACTACTTCAGTTTGTTTTGCGAAGCATACTTTTACTCCTTTTTTCAGTAATATATTTCAAAGTTTAACCCGTTTATGCCGGATGCTGCGCAGCGCAACACTGAGTCTCCTGCTTGTTGCTAAGTAGCGCAGCATTGCTGATTTGCCCTGATTTTTTCATGATGCAAATTTCATTTCATATTTCATTTCATCAAATGTCATGACACAATTTAATAAAAGCTGAGAGTCTTACCTTTTAAAGTTGATTTATTTCATGTTTTTATGTTCTTCAGAGGCTGAGATATTAAGGTTTTCAGAAACAATTCTTCAAAAACCCTCAGGCGATAAAGACCTTTACTCTAGAACAGCTTAGGCGTTTTTTGCAGCCGTTTTAGACGTTAATGGGTGAACAGTACTCTGACATGAGTAATAGTTTGGGGTTACTCTTTCCACTGGGTGTGTGTCCAAACAATAACACAATTGCACATCTAGGCTAGTCCAATTTTTCCTGTTTGATCCAGTGTGTCTTGAGCGTTCACAACCCAAAAAAAAATCAGAATTTTTGTTGAAATTCACTGAGCTTCAACATGTTATAAGCATCATTATGTTACGTTTGGCATAATTGGACGCAGCAGATTGAATGTAGATTTTTATTTTTTTAAGTATTGAAAATCAGATACTACAACTAACGTGATTTTCATTTGAGCAAGTATCACACTGAACAGGACAAAATTTGGATCTTTCCTGGTTTTCTTGACAGATTCGCCGCAAAAACCAAAATCTAGTCAAGTTAAGATGACTTGAATTAAGAAAGTTTTATCATGATTTGAGTACATTTCACGCGACAAGTCAAATAAACTGCTTTTTGTGCTTAAAATATGAAAATACATCTTGCTACACTTAAAATAAGAAAAACAACAACAACTTTTTGCACTTAAAGAAGAAACAAAATCAAATGTTTCTTGAATTAAGAAAAAAAAACCACTTATTCTACTGGCAGATAATGCTACTTGTTAATCTACTCAAATATAGTAAAATGTTCTTAATTTAAGTAATTTTAACTTACCGACATATTGTTTTTTCCAGTGTTGAGCTTTATGTGAAATAGTATACGTCAACACGCCAACATAAACACAATATTCTGTGTTGTAAAGTACTTTTTATAATTATAAGTATCAAGTTTCACGCCTAGATTAACCGTTACTATCAAAATCGAGTTTGACATTCCGTTTTGTCTCAACACGGGAAGATATTAAAATGTCTTGTTCAGCGTCATTGGCGTATTCCGACTGTTTACCCCACATTGCGTTACATGACGAAAATATGGTAATAGTCTTCAAGTCACAAAAACAATTCAAGAACAAATGAATTTAGTGTCAGAATCTGGTGCCAAAAACACCTCTGCTCAAAAGTGACACTGCTGGCATATCAATGGATTTCTTCTTTTAAAGTTCGCCTTGTTTCATCACAACAGGAGTCACTTTCGCGTGGCCTTTCAGACTGACAGGGTGAGTCTTTTCTTCCATTTTGATTTCTCCTTTTCTTTTAACAATGTTCGGATGAGGTGTTTTTTGGATGGGGAAGTTGTCACGCTCCCAACTACTCAGCCCCAGACACTTGTTTACGGCGCAGATGAGTTGGGTGATGAAAGCTCGCCTTCCTTCAGAGAAAATTGGCTGTCTCCAGGCCCCTCATTTCGTTCCGAGGAGCTGATGGGTGCGGCGGCGTTCGGCTCGGCTCCTGTCGGCAGCGAAAACAGGACAGGTGCGGTGACAGGAGCAGCGGTGATCTAAAAAGGAGCAGGGAGCGGAGATGTCCCGGAACTCAACTTTTCTGCCATCGGATGAGAGGTTTCGAGGCACAACTTTTTTCAGTGTTGTGAAGGAATTCTGAGCAGATTTTGCATTTCATTGGAAGGTCAAAGAAAAGAAATAAGTTCTTTTAGAATTAACAATATTTGTAGATTATTAATTTCCATTTATTCATTTAAAATTCTACTGTTGATCCCAGCCACTTCAAGTTTCTATGGATTTTAGTTTAAATTTGAGGCACTGATTTCTTATCTTAGCTGGATTTTTTTTTTGCATATGAATAATTCTAGTTTTTTTTTTCCTTTTTAGTTTTTTACTGTTTGTGAGCTCTTTTAATCACAAATCTGAACATGTCCTGAGGTATCACCCATTTGTGTTCATAAGGAGAGATAATTCTAATGCCGTCCTGCGGATTGTTCCAGAAAAATCAGTAACATCTCCGCAGACACAAGCTTAGATCAGTGTCTCTCAAATTTGTCCCTCAGGGCACCAACGGATCTAAACCAGGTCTACAACAGGACTGTTTCAGGTCTAATTGAGGACTAAACCAGGTCTGAAAGAGAACTACTCAATTTACGTCAAAAAGAAATGACCTAAAGTGGAAAAAAAGTGGATAATATTGTGATGCAAATTTATAATGTGGAAAGATTTCTCTCAATCCGTCTTTGTGTAAATGAATGTGAGTACTTTAGACCAGACCAGTTATTAACATGTGTAAAAAGCTCAGCAGACACAACTGTCTCCACGGTCAGGAAGTCCTTTGTTGTCTTCGCTGTCCCCAAGTGTAAGTTAAGTTGATTAAGTTAGTGCAAATCTGTGAACAAAAGTCACTCTGCTTTGATATGTATGTACCTTGTATTTCTATATAAAGACCTGTCCATATCTGCTGTAACGACAATAAACCTTTGTCTGTATTCCAAAAAACTCATCAGGCTTTGCAAATGAATTCTTTTTTCTTCAAGACCTATATCATTCTTTGCGCAACGATATGAAATCTGAATTTGTCAAACCCACAAACGGAAGAGCTGTCCAAGCATCACCGTCCCTGGTACACGTAGCACAGTCGTTTTCCTGTCATTGATTTCTGTACAGTCATTCAATTCATTTATAGTCTCTTTAAAATATGAGATGCATTATGTCCATGCCATATTGTGGATTTATTTTTTTTATTAGCTAGAGGATTGTTTATTGTGCATTGTTTTGGCAGATACATTTTTAACTTGGTGAGTGTTGAACAATTTTATATCTTATCCACCTGGGACCCGAAGGAAAACAGTGTATGGCAGCATATACAGTTTTGTGATTTTCTATCTGTTTGGGGGTAAATTAGCACCTTAGCATTTAGATTTTGTTCATTTTATTCCGGGGACATTTTGGTGTTAAATCCGTGTGAAGTTAACAAAAACTACTCTGACAAGCTTCTATAGTCGTCTCAAAACGTTTTTAGACTCCCTTTTAATTTCTTCTTTTTTATCATGGTGCAGCCACAAACTTCTATTGAGTATTGAGGTTTTTTTTTTAAAGTTATTATGGACATTATAGTACCCTATAATCCCACAGCTCTATTTAGGTAGAGGAACCTAGTCTCTGCATTAAGAGTGTATCTCAAAACACTTAAAAGATCGACTGGTTAACTCAGTGTCCACTATAAGGACACAAATGAACGGGCCGGGTCTCAGGAGGATATTGTATTGTGATCTGCAACTTTGTAGATGTTTTGTAGATGTTTTCTTGACATTCTTTACTTTTCCTCACCCACTCTTCTGATTGGTCAGCCTTGATCAGCCTCAGAGTGAGTGACGTTCATGTCTAACCAATCACAGTAAAGCATGAAGTTCCACCTTTTAATGTAAAATGAGAATAATCTGCTCTATTCACGCTTATGTCACAAACCAGGAAGACGTTAGTGAGGAAAGATGCGATTACAACTGCCGTCGGATGGTACTTCCGGTCTTATTGGTCTATTTGCAGTAGTTGCACCTGTTACTACTGAGAATAGACCAGACTTGCCGCCCGCCGGAAGTTATTAATTGCTTTTTCCAAATGTCTTTCTGGTTTGTGAGCCTATTTATTCAATTTAGCTTGGGCATTCTCTTAAAATAAAATACACTGGGCTGACCTTGTTGGATAGTACCCTAAATCTGCCTACAAATGTTCTGCTCGGACTTAAAATAATAATACACACAATTGCTTCCGTGGTTCGCATATTGTATTAGTATGTGAGCTCTCCTCTCTGCAGATCTGACCTGTAACTTGGCTTGATTGCGTCCCCAGTTTGTGTCCTTGGGAGAGACAAGTTTAATGCCATACTGTGTACTAATCCAGGGAAAGCAGTAACATCTACATGGAGACAAAAAGGTGGCAAACCGCCCAACAGTAAAGTTACCAAGTTAATAATAATCTAGGTTAAAAAAATGGCATTTACAACTGTTTTTTTTTTGTCATTTTATCATTGATTTCTGTGCTGTCATTCAATTCAGTTCCAGCCTATAGTCTATTTATACAGTGAGATGCATTAAACAAACCCCCTGACCCTCCACAGTGACCTCAGAGACCTACCTTTCCCACGTACTGATGGTCATTGCCGCCGTATTCCTCCAACAGGAAAAACTGGTTCCACATCCAGCCTCGTTTGGAGCGGTGCAGGATTTTCTCATTGTCCGAAATCCCAAAAAGATTCCCAATTTTATTCCCCGGGTTGAACGGCAGGGCTGCGCCAGGGTGCGGGATGCAGAATAGAAGCAGGAGGAGCAGGAACAGAAGCTGGTTGGTCGTCATTGTATCCTTTGGAGAAAATGTCCAACTTTGTTTTGAAATTATAAAGATAAGATTGGAATAATAATGAGTAGTGTTTTCAAAATGGACATTGTATTCCGTTCGTTGACGCCGTTCAGATTCCTGCAAAACAGAAAAAAAAACGAAATTCAAAAACTGTTATAATAATAATGCATCAGTTTTATACAGCGCTTTTCTGGACACTCAAAGACGCTTTACAGAGCATTATTCATTCACTCCAGACCCGGTGGTGGTGCTGCTATTGTAGCCACAGCTGCCCTGGGGCAGACTGACGGAAGCGAGGCTCCAATCTGCACCATCGGCCCCTCCGACCACCACCAACACTCATGCACACACCACTTTCATACTAGGCAATGTGGTTGATGTGCCTTGCCTAAGGACACGACGACAGTTTTTGCGACTGGCGCCCCCCTGTGGCACCTGGAATTCCCAGTGTCTCCCGTCCAAGTACTAACCAGGCCCGGCCCTGCTGAGCTTCTGAGATCTGACAGGATCAGGCTTATGGTTATGACACTAATTTCATATGACATCTAAAGAAAACAATACTAAACACTTATAAGAACAAATCTTATGCATCTTGTGGCTATAATTCCCTTTTAAACATGCTTTTGGCAATCCGACATTTCACATTTTCTAACTTAAAGGTCCTAAATTACGCAACACTGACTCTCGTGAGCTTTAATCAGTTTCGATTCCTTTGTATGTCTTGTACATGTGAAGAAATTGACAAATAAAGGCTGGCTTAAGAGGAACCAGATAAGTGATTACGAATGTTACGCTTTGATGTAAATGTCAGTGTTGTACGTCATGATTGTGTTTTATTGTGCCTGACTGTTTGTCTATTGTGTGAAGTTGTCTTATGTTATTTCTGTCTCTTTGACCCGCAGGGACTACAGATGTAAAGTCGCCTTTGGGCTAATTCTGGCATATTTACAAGTATTTGTTCATGAATATGCATTGTCCCTTTAAATAAATAAAACTAAAACTTAAAAAAAAAAAAAAACTAAACATCTACTACTGCTACGACTACTAAGTCATGTTAAAATGTTGTTACCTCATCAAAAGCATATTTTAAGTTGCGTTTTGTTTCATTCAAACTTTCCAAAATGTCAGTAATCTTTTACTGTTAGTCTACCGTAAAATACCAAATAAGAGCCGGAGCGTTTATTTGTCTCAATCACTTAACAGACCAGACATTTATTTGAGACCAGACGGCAATTTGTGGCAGACGATTATTTTCTTCCATCCCGCTCAGTAAAACTGGGAAAATCTGGTACTCAAATTCTTTTAACAGTATGACTATAATTTAGGCGACTTTCTGTACAGACGTAGGCGAGTTCGTTTGAAATGTTACAACAAAATATCTTTGGAGTGGAATTTCCAACATTTGAAAGCGTTTATGCAAATTCGCCATGTGGTTTTGAGTTTTGTTTCTGTCGAGACGACGCGAGTCCTGCTCCTGTTGATGCAGCACGACTTCTGTCTTCAGCACCAACATTAGACTCACATTTATTTGGAACCGGCAGTTATTTCACTAGCAAGGACCACACCAGCAACACATGTGCAAAGCGAAAAGGGTTTATTGCATTGAGACGAGGTGGGTCAGCTGGGCTGAGACTCAGGGCGGGGGTTCAGTCTCAATCTTCACATGGCCCAGCCGGAACGGGACCCCCCTCGTAGGCGTCTTATGTCTGTAAGATGAACAGATCGGGGTCGGGAGGGTGGGGTCAAGTTATTCGGGACAAAGTGGGTTGCCGGAATAGGCTGTTACAAATAGGCTTCTGGGAAATTGAGGTGTGGTCGACGTGAACTGTGATTCGCTGGTGAGGAGACGAGGGTGGTTGAGGCGTGGACCTGCTCTTCAACCTAAGTTAAACATATTAACTACATTTATCAAAATATACACCTGAACGCCACGTTTTAAAGGGGACCCGGCTCTAATTAGGTGTTTTACAGCATATTTCCAAAGCTCAAAATGCTCTCTTCCAACTTGCAATGTCATAAAGTGTTGTTTTTCAAGTTAGCAGCTCCATTTTTCCAACAAACATTAGCTAGTCCAGGGCTGAAATCATCCAAATGATTCTAGTGAAGCTGTATGGAGCACTTCCTGTATTACCACACAACATCAGAAGGTGAAATTGGACCATTTTCTCACAGATTACTCATGTGTGAAAGAAACAAAACACAACTCCAGGTTTTTGATGAAGTAACAACGCTATGTCACGACTTAAAGCTCAAAAGAATCAACTTTGCATAATATAGGACTTAATGAAACACGCGTGAAAAAATACAATTCTGTTTTTGTTTTATGAGAGGACAAGAGCGCAGCATGATTAAAAGCTCCAAAAAGTTAATTTAGCCTAATATATGTGTATTTTAAAGCAAAGTGTTTGGTTGTTTTCAGTCAGAGTGAGTCCCATTATGCAATCAGCACAGAGAAGTACTTTTGCTGTGTTTTGTGCACGCAGAAACAGCCAGACGAAATGAGGGGTTGCATTTGGAGCGGTAAAATAACTGGAGAGATGATTACTGTGTCACCTCCAGATGTCACGAGACAGATTGAAAATATGTTTTGGGCACTTCTCTTTTGAGAGTGGCCTGAATTACTTTCCAAACTGAACGGGTTTTGTGAGGACATGAAGTTCGATGTTGCAAAAGACAGTTTTTTTAAGGCGGCTCGCTCCAAGTATTTTGCTCGTTTTCCAAGATCATATGGAGCGAGTGTAAATTCAGCTCGGAAGAACTCACTTCGCTCCAGTCTACTTCATTCTTATCATTTCATCGTCCAGTGCTCTCTCCTCATCCGTTCATCGCCCTCTTCACTCTGCTTTACCTTCACTAGCTTCATCCTCTCATCATCCCCTTCACTCACACAGCAAATACTGTTAGATATGGCATGGTAATATGGTACGGCTCACTCACTGTCCAATGTAAGGCCAGACTACTAAAAATGGGAACAACGGCTCTAAAGCTGGCAGAGAAACCTACTGAACAGCCCTTACAGTCCCTTTAGGAGGAAGTTGTTGTTAGTCAAGCAAATAAGATTTTAAGGGATCCATCTCATGTTTTATTCTCTGAATATGAATTGCTGCCTTCCGGGAGGCGCTACAGAGCCAGCAGATGCAAGAGCAATCGATTCAAACAGTCTTTCATTCCCACCTCAATATCCCTCCTCAACAAACACATAAAAACCAGCTCGGTCCTTGGCCCCCACACGTCTCTCCTAGGGTAGTGGGGAGGTCTTCTGCTGTGGATCCACTACCCTAGCCCCTCCCCCCTTAACCCTCCCAGTTTGGGGAGGGTTAGGGTGTTGTAGATCACCTCTGCCTCCTTGTGGGCAGGGGGGAGGCCTACAGCTGTGGATCCTCTGCCCATCCCCAACCCTTTTTCTATTTCACTTAATCCCACTCCATCCTCATTAACTCTGGAAGCCACATCTGCTGGTTCTGTTTTATACAGACTATGCTGAGGTCACCTTACTAGTCCTGCACTATTGCATGATATTGTACTGCATTCTGCATTTCACTCTATATTTATACTATTTGTGTATTTTATTGTATTGTATTGTTTTGTATTGTTTTTGTATTGTATTTATTGACTGCACCCAGCACTACGTGCCCAAGACAAATTTCTCCCTCGGGGGACAATAAAGTTTATCTTATCTTATCTTACTTTCCTCATCCTCTCACTGTTCCCTTCTCTCTCCTCATCCTCTTATCATGATCTTCACTCTCCTCATCTGCTCATTCTCTTCTTCTCTCTCCTCATTCTGTCATTGTCCTCTTCATTCTCCTCATCCTTTTATCATCCCCTTCTCACTCCTCACCCTCTCATTGTCCCCTTCGCTCTCCTCGTTGTCTCATCCTTCCCTTCATGCTTCTCACCCTTTCATCGTCCACTTCGCCCTCCTATTTCTTCCATCGTCCCCCTTCACTCTCCTCATCTTCTCTTCGTCCCCTTCACTCTCCTCATTCTCTCGTTATCCCCTTCACTCCCTTCATCCTCTCATCATCCTCTTCACTTTCCTCATCCTCTCATTGTTCACGTCTCTGTCCTCGTCCCCTCATTTTTCACTTCTCTCTCCTCATCCTCTCATCATGATCTTCACTCTCCTCATCCGCTCATTCGCTTCTTCTCTCTCCTCATCCTTTCATCGTTCCCTTCATTCTCCTCATCCTTTTATCATTCCCTTCACTCCTGTCATCCTCTCATCGTTCACTCCCCTCCCCTCATCCTGTCAGCGTCTTCACTTTCCTCATCATCCTCTTCACTCTCCCCACAATCTCATCATTCGCTACACTTGTCTCATCCTTTCATTGTCCCCTTCACTCCCTTCATCCTCTCATCAGTCACTTCTTTCTCCTCATCCTTTCATCGTGATCTTCACTCTCTTCCTCCTCTCATCGTCCCCTGCACTGTCCTCACAATCTCATCATTCACTTCTCTGTCCTCATTCTGTCATTGTCCCCTTCATTCTCCTCACCCTTTCATCGTCCACTTCTCTCTCCTCATCCCACCTTCACTCTCTTTTCGTCCTATTCACTCTCCTCATTATCTCCTTGTCCCCTTCACTCTCCTCATCCCATCATTTTGTCATCGTCCCCTTCACTCTTATCCTTTCATCCTCCCTTTCACTCTCCTCATCCTCTCATCATCCCCTTCATTCTCCTCACCCGTTCATCGTCCACTTCTCTCTCCTCATCCCCTCATCCCACCTTCACTCTCTTTTCGTCCTATTCACTCTCCTCATTATCTCCTTGTCCCCTTCACTCTCCTCATCCCATCATTTTCTCATCGTCCCCTTCACTCTTCTCATCCTTTCATCCTCCCTTTCACTCTCCTCATCCTCTCATCATCCCCTTCATTCTTCTCATCCCCTTCTTTCTCCTCATCCTCTCATTGTCCGATTGATTCTCCTCATCCTTTTATCATCCCCTTCGTCCTCCTCGTCCCCTTACCATCCCATTTCACTCACTCTCCTCATCTTCTCATCGTCCCCTTCATCCTCCTCATCCTTTCATCCTCCCTTTCACTCTCCTCACCCTCTCATTGTCCCCAAACTCGGCCTTAAACCACTAAAACTTCCTCTTTGTGTCTGAGTCGCTCTAAGTTGACCTAAAAGTCCGTTGGAGTTTGCGTCATTTCCTCAGAACATTTGCACATCTGTGGGCTGTAATTACGGGACACACCTCTGACAATGGCCACCTTCGAAAATAATTGTTCTTCGTACATTCATTCATTCATACTGGGGTTGCATAATCCTCTGAATCGAACCAAAATTGCGTTTTGCGTTGGCACAGTCATCAAATTGCCAAGGCTGCAATTATTTAGATAATGGAATCTCCTCTTCAGCTCTTCATAATTCACTCTTCTCACAAGTGTTAATGCTCGTGGAGTTGTTAAAAACATGCACTTTGAAAAGAAGACTATTTTTAAGCGTAAATTGCAAATCAAAACACAATCATCATGCTTCAGAAAAACACTCCAAATGGGTTTCTGTCCAAAATTGTGCGACAAATCTTTAAAAAGTATCCACGGGTAAAAGTTTTTTTCTCTCTGGCTTGTGTTGACAAAGACGTAGAATGTTGGAAAACAAAAGAACAAAAAAAGTAGTTCTCTCCACTTTCTTAAAGGTTAGCACTGACTCACACTATAGATTTCTTACTTATGGTAGTTTATCTTCTCAAAATGACCAGAATGCAATTTGCTGCTTTGCTTTTAAGGTCCAAAATTGCACAAAATGGATTTTTGTGAGCTTTAAACCTTGTTATTACGCTGTTACCTCCTCAAAAACTTACTCTGGGTTGCGTTTTGTTTGATTCACACATGTTTAAGTAGCTCTAATTAGTCTGTCTATGTCTCCAAAGTGTTAAAAAGCCGCTTCTTTTCTACTTTTTGTTCAGTAGAGATTGGCAATTCCAGGGCTGAAATTATGCCAGTGATTTTAGTGAAAGTGAATGGAGAAAGTGAATGAAGCACTTCCTGGATTACCGCGTGACATCGCAAGATGGAACAGAGCGTTTGGTGTTTTCGAGCAACCACGGACCGGTTTAATGTCAGACGATATTTTCACAGAGCGGCCTTTAAGGTGCGGCGGATAAAAACGACAAAATAAAATGATACGACCAACACGAAAACGGTGGTGTTCTGTAAATATAATAACAAACGTTTCCAAAGACGTGTTTTGTACTCGTCGTAGAGCTCTAAATGGTCTTAGTCCTGTTTGTTTATCTGATCTGCTTTGATCATATGAGCCTCTCGGACTCTCAGGTCTTTTCTTTTAACCGTCCCAAGAGTTCAAACTAAAACTCACGGTGAAGCGACGTTCAGCTTTTATGTTCCCCGTCTGAGGAACAGTCGACCTGAGGATCTGAGGTCTGCTGCGAGTGTTCATATTTTTTTAAAAGTAAACTCATGTCTTTTTAATTTAGCTTTTAATTGAAACTTTTACTTGTTTTTAATTAAATTCTTCTTATTACAATATTGTTTTAAATTCAGTGATTATGATTATTATTTTACTTAGTCTCCATCTAATCTTAGCTCTCCATTTTCTAGTTTTATTATAACTTTTAGACACTTTATGTTTCTGTCTAAACTGCTGTATATATGGATGAAACCAGGGGGTGGGGGTTTGGTTTCTGTTGTTTTTAATCAGAGTTTTTATTTTAATTTTTTTTTGCATGTGAAGCACTTTGAGCTACATTTCAAATACAAATAAACAAATAAAGTTTGATTGATTGATTAATTGACTGAATATTAGCGTTAATGTATCATGCGGCCGAGACAAACATCTGGACGTGTGTCAAGATTGAGTCCAGATTGAGTCATAAACAGATGGAAAGGAGAGAATTCGGCCATTTTTCAAAATAAAACATTGTTCAGACTCGGATAATAACTAAAATGGAAATATTGTAAGTTATTTATTCTTTCTGTGTGACCTGGTACCAAACGACCCACGGACCGGAGGTTGGGGACCGCTGTTTTAGGGAACAACTCGGCCTAAATCTGCAGGTTTGTGCGTTAAACATGTGTGAATGAACCAAAACACAACTCCAGGTCTGTTTGTGACGAGGAAACTACATTACAACAGGAAATGGTGTAATATGAGCCATTTTTGCTTCAAATTATATCGATTTAGGTCTAATTTCAATTTTTAAGTAACTTTTTGAGAAGAGTGTCTAGGCCAGTCTAGTCTAGTTTCCATGGAGACTTTATTTCTTTGTTAAGAATATTCAACAGTACGGCATTAAAAGTATCTGCGTGTATGAAGATAAGTAAGTGACAGTGCCGGTTTATGTTACAAGTCAGGTCTAAGGAGAGGCAAGCCCGATCACAGTAAGAATACGTGTTTTTCAATGTATTTTTCAACATAAAAAAGATCCAACTGAATAAATGCAAAATAGATGAGTTTAATGCTGCATTGTGGAATAAACCAGGTTAAGCAATAATACAGCAAATCTTCCACTAAAAAAGGTACACAGTGCACCTTTAAACCTGTTGTATCCTTGTGAACAAATAATATCACCTTCTGAAAACAAAGCCGACAAAAGCCAGCACTTTGTAATGACTAATCTTCTCTTTTGCACGTTTTCCAGCAGCTTTTTTGTTATTTTAAACCCAATATTGACACAGTGACAGCCGCCTCCTCCCGACAACTGCGAGGCGTCGTAATGAACAGGTGCAAAACTCGGAAAACGCGGATCTCTTCGGGTTACGTTTCGTTCCACGGCCGCCGCGACAGATGCTGGAAATGTGTCTGCAATTATCTGATCTAAAAACACAGCTAGCCCCGGTGCAAATGTGATCAAATAAAAGAACGGAGCGTGAGAACGGCGAAATGGCTTAGGTGGGATTTCACAGTCTGTAAACTTTGGCAATTTGGGCTGAGCTGTTAAATATTGATCTGCAGAATACAAATCATACCATACAGAGCACGCAAAGGCCTCCAAAAGTATGAATTGTGCATCAGGTATGTCAGGTAGGGCATCTGGGGTAAACAAACAAACACAAACACTCGTCCTGTGGTCTAGAGCAAGAACAATGATCTCACGGAGGCTTTTTGCCGAAACATTATTTAAAAATGAGAAGAAAAAAAAAGGTTTGCGACACTGGACATCTGAGTGTGCTATGCATTTTTTTCACTTTAACTAAACAAAAAAACAAAAACAAATATTTATTCAAGTACCTATTGAGTTAGTTTTTGGTTGGGGGTCTGTCACTTGCTTGTTTCTATGGATATGTCATTGCTCTTTCAGAACTGTTCCACAGTATGACCTTGGACAGCTCCACTTTACATTTATTCAACTACAGGTGGTTTTATAGCTCAAAAATACTTAGAAAAACAGGCGTTCTGACTGTAAACGGGGTCGCCCCTCCACAGATCTGACCTGTAACTTACATATCATGATATTATGTATCATTAAGAAGTTGCAGATATGATAAATACCTCGATACGTAGGCCCCGATGCGATACATATCTCAATACAGTGCGATTTCGATTCGATGTATTTCAAATTGCTTCGATACTGTTCAATAAAAATCGTGGCTCTGATACTAAAAGCATCTTTGAGTGTCCAAAAAAGCACTATATAAGATTATTATTATTAAAAGTCTTTGTTAAACCACTTTGTTAAACCACAATATGAAACATGCCCATTTTAATCATCAAAACAGAGAATATGTCAAGCCGAGTTTCCTTCCACTAAACAAAACATTTCAGGAAAATGTCTCTGGTTTTACTACTTACAGGTTTGTGTTTGAGTAAAATGAACATTTGTGTTTCATTCTATAAACTACTGACAACATTTCTCCAAATTCCAAATAAAAATATTGTCATTAGAGCGTTTATTTGCAGAAAATGACAAATGGTTAAAATAACAAAAAAAGATTAAATGTTTTCAGACCTCAAATAATGCAAAGAAAACAAGATCATTTTAAAACAACACAATCCGCAGTGGTCTCTTGTTTTTTTTCCCCAGTGACGTGTATGGATACAGCAGCCCGCGCTGTCGATACTCTATCTGTTCGGTCTGCATGAAGATCGAAAGGTTTAATACAGGAGTCTTCAGCTTTTTTTCTCCAGTCAGATACGTTTAAGAAACAAAAATGCCAGAGAGTGACCAATTTCAGCAAAGAGAAAGAAACTGAGTAAATATAAGAGCCACGGCGATGGGGAACAAAACATAAACCATTATCCATTAATCGGTGCACCAAGTTAGGCATCAAAACATGTATAATGTTAATGAATCAAATATGACTTATCCACAATACAGAGATTCAGAAATCCCTTGGAGAGCTACAGTTTGGAGACCCTTGTTTTAATGCCATACTGTGAAACATTTCAGACAAAGCAATAACATCACATCACCATGGAGAAAAGCATTTGATGAACCCTCCACCAGAAAAGTTACACAATGCACCTTTAACCCATTTACGCCTGCAAAAAATGCCTGTAAAAAAAACTGTTATTCTAATGTTTTTTTATCTCCTGAGCGTTTTTTGAAGAATTTTGATTTTGTTTATGAAAATCTTAACATCTCAGCCTCTGAAGTTCATAAAAACATGAAATGAATTGCATTTTAAAGGTAAGACTCTCAGCTTTTATTCAATTGCATCATGAAATTTGATGAAATGAAAAGCGAAATGAAATTTGCGTCATGAAAATGAGGACAAATCTACAACAAAGCCCCATCCGGCATAAATGGATGAATGGAACTGTTTGTAGCCTGCTCTTTTTTAATACATTTAAAAGGTCGCCTTACAACAACATAAACAAATTAAATATGATTAAAACATACAGTTAAAGCCTACAGTTAAAGTGGGACCGTATTTAATTGATTGATTGTATTTAGTGTTGTATTTTATTAGTATTTAGTATTTATTTTTAATGCTACATACAAGACACAAGTTTGTCTCGTTCTCCGTTTACGAACAGGCCTCATGCGAAGCTCAGAACCTCCAGAATTCCCACCCTGAGCTGCAGAGGCTGCACTAGCACTGACTCATGAGGCATTTTAGGTTTAAACCAACTGGATCTCAGCTTTGGAACTGGCAACACAAACGAGAGACTCATGTGAGGCTCATTCTGCTTTCTCGAGAATCAAAACGTCAAATTATAACCAACAACTTGGCCATTGTGTGCAATGTTTTTTTTTGTAATTAAGAATAAATCAGCATTACGTTTGTTAACAGTAAAAGCTGTATTTGATTTGAACCTGTCTACCTCTTATCTGGCAACACACATCATTGGTTTATGGACTTTAAAAATCAAAAACGTCCATAGAATTCCTGTAAACGCGCAGCCAAATGTCGATAAACCAAACGGCGAGCCTCAGAAATGCCTGTATCACACTGTCATGGTCTAATTTGCTTCGGACTTCATGCTTCTCCGCAGTCGTCGTCTGAAGCATGCTGTCCGTTTCCATGGCAACGTCAATATCTTTCATTAATTCTTTCCACTGCAAAAGAAAAAGCTGCACAGACTCGGGGTTTGTGGCTTCCGTGGAGCCGGGGACGGGCCAGGAGGAAAAGCTTAAGGGGGTCCAACTGTTTCTCAGTGGAAGACTGGAATCAGCAATGCACCAGATTTGTAGAGACTGCGATAATAGAGTTTCCAGTCATAAAAAAGTAGTAAAAATGTGTGGAGTTTTTAACATATAAGGTCCTTAATACTAAACATAACATTTAAACAGTGGAAGAAGCGGCAGTTTTGTTGCTTAAGTAAAAGTACAGATAATAGAGTAAACAAATCACAAACTAAGGGTATCACGTGAAAAAATCTACGTCAGTAAAAGTATTAAAGTACCTGTTTAAAAATGTCTTTAAAGAGTAAAAAGGAAAAGTTTTGCGCAGACTTCGAGATTTAATTAAGCTTCAGATGTTTTTCAAATGCTGATTTTTGTTCAGTTTATTTTTTTATTTTTCGTAGATTTTTGTTTGCTTAAATTATAACCTTGATCAAAAAAATAATAATAATAACTCCCTAGTTTTTTCAGCAGGTCTCATACAGTAATAAAAATAATTTTACTTTTCCATCCATCCATCCATCCATCTTCTCCCGCTTAATCCGGCTGGGTCGCGGGGGCAGCGTGCTGCCCAATACTCATAGCACCTGACCCCCCCTATGAACCCCTCTGCAGGTGGTGAGCCCACAGGAGGGTGGACAACATGGTCCTTGATGTTAGTTCATAGGGGTGGGCATGTTTTAGGTTGATGGGGGAAACCGGAGTACCCGGAGGAAACCCATCCAGACACGGGGAGAACATGCAAATTCCACACAGAAAGGCCCGGGCAACCCAGGGATCGAACCCGCAACCTTCTTGCTGTGAGGCCTGAGTGTTGCCACTCAGCCACCGTGCCGCCGCAATTTTACTTTTCAGTCCAGTTAAAAAAATGGGGTAATGGGGTAGAAAGTACAGATATCTGCTCTCAAGTGTTAAGTAAAAAATAAAAAGAATCCACTTTAAAATCTACTCAAGTAAAGTATAGATACTAGAGGTGGAACGATATCCAAGTCTCACAAT
The DNA here is from genome assembly GCA_034769755.1 of Odontamblyopus lacepedii. Lineage (NCBI taxonomy): Eukaryota > Metazoa > Chordata > Actinopteri > Gobiiformes > Gobiidae > Odontamblyopus > Odontamblyopus lacepedii. The sequence continues at coordinate 33,849,604 of CM068361.1, forward strand.
ACGATATCGTCACGTTACGAAGCTCACAGTACGATATTTATTGCGATTATCATGGGAAAGCTCACGATATGACTTTGACCACTCATTTGGTGCAACATTTATTGTCATTGGGGATGGAACGATATCCAAATCTCTCTGTACGATATTTTCACCATAAACATCTCACTGTAACATATTTATTGCAATATTTTGGCTGTGAATCTGCTCCTTTTTCCTCTAAAAACACCTTCACAGACTTAATCCAAAGAATGATGATTCCAAAGTGCTTAGAACAGTTATTTCTTCATGTCGTCTGCACTGAAACGGAGCAAAGGATCATGGTCTATGTAGTTACATCTGGGTTTTTTACCTATTTCTGCAAAGAGACTTGGGACTCGATACATTGTGATGGTCCACGATATTATTATGAGACCTTTGACGATACGATATCACCAGATTTAGGTTATTGTTACATCCCTGATAGACTCTACTACAGTACTTTTACTTTATCTTCCAACGCTACATTGAGCCGTGCAGTTTATCTGGTTGTTTAATATATATGTTTTTTTTTTGTTTGTTTGTTTACTGTGTCCTATAGTTTCCACCAATGTATCTCGAGGGACATTTTACACGTCTGGACACATTTCTTTTAAGTTCAAGATTCTTAATACCAAACGAGGCATTCATTCACATTATTTTGTTTCCCTTTTTTTTTTTTTGCTTATTAGAATTTGCTGCACATTCACAACAAACGGTGGATTCAAAAACCATCAACAGACTTTGTCCTTTCAGTTCAGATCTAATTTTTTTGCCTGCTCACAGCTTCCTATTTTTCTTTTTTTTCTGCGAATGAAGATCACCCGCTAATCAGCTGTTGTGTTGATGTGAAAGAAGTTATTTAAAAAACAAAATAAAAAAAAACTTCCTGGAAAATCACTGTTGCTCAAGAGCGAGATTGACTTAAAACATGTTGTATTTTGTAATTTGAAGGTCAGTTTGGGCTCGTGCTAATTTTGGCAGTTGATTTTTCACGTTTTGAAGATTATTTCCGACATTATAAGGTCTATAAGTACAAAAGAACAAGCACTAAATGACGTCTGTGTATGAAATGAAATTATTAAGACTGGAAACTTGATTAGAAAAGCCTGTTTACTTTCAGACCAACTACGTGAAACTATCGGGTTTAAAAACAGACAAACTCGGGTCTGAAAAAAGAGGGAGAATCTAATAAAACAAATGTCCATGTTAGTGAAATGAGCAGCATATTGCTTCATTCACTTCTCTCGTTTAGGGCGTTTACAAGGTTGACTTTCTCCGAGCGCTCAGAAATTATGAAGTAGTTATATATTAGATTTAAATTCTTACTTAATGAAATCCATAAACTCTCATTGGACTCATTCTGAACGTACATTATAGGCTATAAAATCCTGTTTACTGTGACATCTTCATTGCTGCTAAATGACGTTCTTAAATCGTCCATTCCTCTTTCTGTCAGCAGAGGGAGATCTAACGTAAATCTACTGGAAACTGGGACCTTACTGGATGTATATAACACATAGACATTATTTTAAGTTCTGAAACGTGAAATACAAACGTCAAATTGACCAACAGCTCATTCAAAACCCAATAAAATGCACAATTTAAACATGCATCATGTAACTTTACTTGTGGAAGGTCCGTCGGATGCTTTTTTTCCCCCATGGAGATGTTATTGCATTGTCTGGAATGTTTGACAGTATGACGTTAAACCTTTCTATCTCCATGGAGACCAGACCAGACCAAATTACAGGTCAGATCTATGGAGAGGCGAAGCTGTTTACAACCAGAACGCCTGTTTTTCTATGTATTTTTGAGCTATAAAACCACCTGTAATTGAATAAATGTGAAGTGGAGCTGTCCAAGGTCATAAGATGAAACATTCCTGCCAGAGCAATGCTGTATTCATAGGAACAAGGAGGTGACGGACCCCCAAACAAAAAGTTTACATAGTGCACCTATAAGTATCATAATCTACTTTAAAATTACAGCTAAAAATTCAAATATTGTCATGAACTTTTTGAACAGGAAACTGAGCACAGAATTATTGTATCAGTACTGAAACTACAGATTTGAGCAGGTACTAAAAAAGTCACATTCATTGGACAAAAATTAACCTTTCGAATGATCTTGAGCTGTAACAGAAGAAGTATAAGAGCACATAGACGAGTTTACTGCCCTACAGCCTGGTCAGAAATGAGTTAATGTCATTTCAGGGGGTATTTGAGACCTCCTTTATCCTTTGAATAAATATCGTGAGCCAATTTGATGGTTTTAATGAGAAAATAAATGGCTACGACAACCGAAACATCCAAAACCATATGAGAAACCACTGCTTTGAAACTTTGAAGCCGTTTTTCTCAGTTTTACACCTTGGAGAGTTAAGGTCTTTTCCATGGACCACTGTGGAAACTACCTGGACCACTGAGGGATTACACAGATATACAGAAGGCCATATGGGAAAAGAAAAGAACGTATGACAATTTAAGGCTGAAAATCACATTTGTTTGTCTAAAGAAAGTGTTTTTTTTTAGTATCACTGAGTAGCAAGTCTATTCCTTAGTATCAAAATCAAGTTAAATGTTAGTTTGTCCAACTTTTCGTGGACAGGGAAGGGCCGATCGGTGCGATTTAAACCACGACAGACGCAAACAAAAGCTCGAAGCAGCTTTAAACAGTGAAGTCTGAGCTGGCGGTGTGTGTTGTGTGTGTGTGTGTGCGTGTGTGTGTGCATGTGTGTGCATGTGTGTGTGTGTGTGAGTGAGTCCGCCGTGTGCGCCTCTCATCTGAAAAATGTTCTTCACATGCTCCACTGCGTTTCCCCAAAGTACAGGCGTGCTTTTGTCTAGTCTTCCATATTGCGGCCCATTCCTCTTTCTCGGTGAAAGCACTTTCGGATGAGGGCTGTAAAATGAATCGCTACAATAAAAAGGACTCGCATTAAGCCGCGTTCACACTTTTACACTTAACACATTAAAGTTCACGTTAAAAATTGACCAAACTTGCAACTTAACCTGGACTAAACAACGACTTATCCAGGACTAAGCAAAAACTTCACCAGGTCTGACCAAGAACTAAACCTGCAACTTAACCAGGACTAAACAAGGACTAAACCTGTAACTTCACCAGGTCTGACCAAGAACTAAACCTGCAACTTAACCAGGACTAAACAAGGACTTAACCAGGACTAAACAAGGACTTAACCAGGACTAAACAAGAACTAAACCTGCATCTTAACCAGCACTAAACAAGAACTAAACCTGTAACTTCACCAGGTCTGACCAAGAACTAAACCTGCAACTTAACCAGGACTAAACTAGAACTAAACCTGCATCTTAACCAGGACTAAACAAGGACTAAACCTGTAACTTCACCAGGTCTGACCAAGAACTAAACCTGCAACTTAACCAGGACTGAACAAGGACTAAACCTGTAACTTAACCAGGACTAAACAAGGACTAAACCTGCAACTTAACCAAGACTGAACAAGGACTAAACCTGTAACTTAACCAGGACTGAACAAGGACTAAACCTGTAACTTAACCAGGACTAAACAAGGACTAAACCTGAAACTTAACCAGGACTAAACAAGGACTAAACCTGTAACTTAACCAGGACTAAACAAGGACTAAACCTGAAACTTAACCAGGACTAAACAAGGACTAAACCTGAAACTTAACCAGGACTAAACAAGGACTAAACCTGTAACTTAACCAGGACTAAACAAGGACTAAACCTGTAACTTAACCAGGACTAAATAAGGACTAAACCTGTAACTTAACCAGGACTAAATAAGGACTAAACCTGTAACTTAACCAGGACTAAACAAGGACTAAACCTGTAACTTAACCAGGACTAAATAAGGACTAAACCTGTAACTTAACCAGGACTAAACAAGGACTAAACCTGAAACTTAACCAGGACTAAACAAGGACTAAACCTGTAACTTAACCAGGACTAAACAAGGACTAAACCTGTAACTTAACCAGGACTAAACAAAGACTAAACCTCCAACTTAACCAGGACTAAACAAGGACTAAACCTGTAACTTAACCAGGACTAAACAAGGACTAAACCTCCAATTTCACCAGGACTAAACAAGGACTAAACCTGAAACTGAACCAGGACTAAACAAGGACTAAACCTGTAACTTAACCAGGACTAAACAAGGACTAAACCTCCAATTTCACCAGGACTAAACAAGGACTAAAGCTGTAACTTAACCAGGACTAAACAAGGACTAAACCTGTAACTTAACCAGGACTAAACAAGGACTAAACCTGTAACTTAACCAGGACTAAACAAGGACTAAACCTGTAACTTAACCAGGACTAAACAAGGACTAAACCTGTAACTTAACCAGGACTAAACAAGGACTAAACCTGAAACTTAACCAGGACTAAACAAGGACTAAACCTGTAACTTAACCAGGACTAAACAAGGACTAAACCTGTAACTTAACCAGGACTAAACAAGGACTAAACCTGAAACTTAACCAGGACTAAACAAGGACTAAACCTGTAACTTAACCAGGACTAAACAAGGACTAAACCTGTAACTTAACCAGGACTAAACAAGGACTAAACCTGAAACTTAACCAGGACTAAACAAGGACTAAACCTGTAACTTAACCAGGACTAAACAAGGACTAAACCTGAAACTTAACCAGGACTAAACAAGGACTAAACCTGAAACTTAACCAGGACTAAACAAGGACTAAACCTGAAACTTAACCAGGACTAAACAAGGACTAAACCTGTAACTTAACCAGAACTAAACAAGGCCTAAACCTGTAACTTAACCAGGAGTAAACAAGGACTAAACCTGTAACTTAACCAGGACTAAACAAGGACTAAACCTGTAACTTAACCAGGACTAAACAAGGACTAAACCTGTAACTTAACCAGGACTAAACAAGGACTAAACCTGAAACTTAACCAGGACTAAACAAGGACTAAACCTGTAACTTCACCAGGACTAAACAAGGACTAAACCTGTAACTTCACCAGGACTAAACAAGGACTAAACCTGAAACTTAACCAGGACTAAACAAGGACTAAACCTGTAACTTAACCAGGACGAAACAAGGACTAAACCTGAAACTTAACCAGGACTAAACAAGGACTAAACCTGTAACTTAACCAAGACTAAACAAGGACTAAACCTGTAACTTAACCAGGACTAAACAAGGACTAAACCTGAAACTTAACCAGGACTAAACAAGGACTAAACCTGTAACTTAACCAGGACTAAACAAGGACTAAACCTGAAACTTAACCAGGACTAAACAAGGACTAAACCTGTAACTTCACCAGGACTAAACAAGGACTAAACCTGTAACTTAACCAGGACGAAACAAGGACTAAACCTGAAACTTAACCAGGACTAAACAAGGACTAAACCTGTAACTTAACCAGGACTAAACAAGGACTAAACCTGTAACTTAACCAGGACTAAACAAGGACTAAACCTGTAACTTAACCAGGACTAAACAAGGACTAAACCTGAAACTTAACCAGGACTAAACAAGGACTAAACCAGGACCAAACCAAGTCTATATTTGTCCTTGTATTTTACATGTACATACTGATTTATATAATTATACCTTATTTGACATCTGTCTCTTGCTATTTCTGCTTCTTATTTGGAACATATCATCCCATATCTCTTTGTTATTATAATCCGCTGTGAGCTACTGTGTCCAAATAATTTCCCTTGTGGATCTATAAAGTTTGTCTAAGTCGAAGGAAGAAAACAGAAACATTCTACATATTGAAACTATAAATCCAGACTTGCAAACTGATCTACGCTTTTAAAAATGCCTCAACACAGGTTAAACATTAGATTTCTGGTCATTTGCCCTCATTTTTAATCCCCTTTAATGGTGCCAGGTTAGTTCTGTGTCATCGGCGCCTCCGTCTCCTCAGCAGGATGTCCGTAAATGGGCAAACATGGATGCCTGAATAATGCATGCTCTTTGGGGACTTAATCCGGCTAAATCTGCTCCCTCCGTCTTAAACAGTGTATTTAGCAGCGTTTTTGTCGCTCGGGGCCCGGGGCGAGAGAGAGTGGAGATGACAAGTGTGCACGAGGCCTCTCCCCGGGGCCGGGCTACGTCAGGCGCGCGCCCTAATGCTAACGCTAACGCTAATCCCCAGCTTTTGTGTCCTCGAGCTGCTTCCAATGTCAGAGAATGCAGCGTGTGGTGAACAAGCCCGTGACACGGAAACGAGAGCAGAGACGCTGGAGCCGTGGACGAGGATTTTATAAATAAACGGCTGGAATTAACTAGTCGTTCACTGGAAGAGGTGAATTACTGACAAGGACTGAACCAGGACTAAACCAGGACTAAACCAGGAATAAACCAGGACTGAACCAGGACTAAACCAGGACTAAATCAGGAATAAACCAGGTCTAAACCAGGGCTAAACTAGGACTGAACCAGGGCTAAACTAGGACTGAACCAGGACCGAACCAGGTATAAGCCAGGACTGAACCAGACCTAACCAGGACCAAACCAGGACTGAACCAAGACTAAACCAGGACTAAACCAGGACTAAACCAGGACTAAACCAGGACTGAACCAGGGCTAAACTAGGACTGAACCAGGACTGAACCAGGGCTAAACCAGGACTAAACCAGGACTAAACCAGGACTGAACCAGGGCTAAACTAGAACTGAACCAGGACTGAACCAGGGCTAAACCAGGACTAAACCAGGACTAAACCAGGACTGAACCAGGGCTAAACTAGGACTGAACCAGACCTAACCAGGACCAAACCAGGACTGAACCAAGACTAAACCAGGACTAAACCAGCTCTAAGCCAGGTCTAAACCAGGTCTAAACCAGGACTGAACCAGGACTGAACCAGGTCTAAACCAAGACTAAATCAGGACTGAACCAGGACTAAACCAGTATCATTAGCAGAGTATATATATATATATATATATATATATATATATATATATATATATATATATATATATATTTATGCCGCAGCCGCGAAGCTGATCACCTCCGATGATGTGTTTTATGTAATAAATATACTAAAGTAAAAACACAGCACTTGCAGACCGTAGCGGATGCCCTGGTATCAAGTATTTTCTCCCGTTGGTCCACGGTGTCCAATAGTTAGGGACGTCTGAAATCAAATGCTAAAGCGTTCAACTAGAGGCATCCAGTGAGTGTCTTGATTCCCCAGTCTGAACGCAGTGACGTCAGGCTTCGCTGCTCTCTCCCTTCAGCTGGAGTCCCCGGTGTGCGCTCTGAACACTCCAAAAGTTTGGCTCTCTAAATGAATGAGAACTTATGATCGTACTAATGGGCTGTCAAACCAGTGGTCCTTTTTTTTCCAAACTAATGCAATGGCCAAATGACATTATTAAAAATAAAATGTTCGTATTAACCCACTCTGTATGATCCTGGTTTTGTCCATACATAAATTCCTTTTCCTAATATGGAACTTGGCTCCAAATTCGCCCCTATAACTGCTGTCCTCATGAGCTTCATTTGACTGGTCTTGCCCAGTGTAGATTTATTGTATAAGCAGTTCTTGAGGACAAAATAAGTTGACTATGTACAGTCAGTATCTGCACGCGTTTTACTGTTCGATTATGAGGAAGTGTGCGGTTAGCATGCTAGATGTTCACTTTGCTTTGATGGTCACAGCTGTGCCTTGTCTTTTTAATTGTACTTTTCTTTTTTTTTCATTTCTAAAACAACAATCTCTAAATATAATTTGACCTTGCTGTGAGCGAAGAGCGCACTAATGATTTTAAACACAACAGCCTGTAATACATGTTAGCGACGAGCTGTAACTAAACCTGGACTAAAACATACTAATAATCAAACTATTATTGATTCTCCTGTGTTATTTTTGTCCTCCTCTCTACCCCCAAACCCCCCTCCACCGTTGGGGGTGGTCTAAACCCTGAATAATTGCCCGTTAACCACAGAACCAGCGCCTAAACCCCGCCAAGCACACATTCACTCTCTTCATTCACAGTTTGTTTAGAACGGACCATTCACCTCCACATCCTGGTCCCGAGGTTTTAAAGGAGGTGGGCGGAGTCACATTTGCATAGAGTTTACCCCAGAGTGCACCGCGGTCTGGGAATTGTACTACGCCTATTGTGAGGCCTTCTTTTATAGGTCTAATGCCAACTGGTAATTACACCGTTGAACTGCTCTGACGGTTAGTGGAATGCATGAGCCGGTGCAAAGATTCCAGTATTTACAAAGAATAAGCAAGTTAAAGGAAATAGTAGATTATAATAACGTTTAATGTGTAGCATATTTTCTGTGATTTGCTTGTTTTCATTGCTTTGTGTGGAATGTTGTGCATTATTGCATTAAATGTCAAGGGCATAGGTTTTGGTCTAAGCTTTGGTAGGGACATTATCAGCCCCCCCCCCCCTTATTGCAGATGGATGCCAGGGCTTTATTCTGTTGCCTACAGTTAATCTGCAGTCTAATAATTAGGCTAGATTATAACACGTTTGCAATTTCATTACAGCTCAGTGATATCAACTTGTTGTGGGCACTACTTACTCCTTCAGTGGTGAAATAACTTCTTATATACCTTTTTTTTGGTGGTGTCATGATTGTTTTGCCTGATGGCTCTGCCGGTTTCACTACTTCGTGGTCGCGCTTCCCCAGTTTACCACTTGGCCAATGAATAGCAGCATGGATAACCCTGTCGTCATATCACTGAATACATCTCAGAACGTCTAATAAACAAAATGTGAACCATCCATCCATCTTCTCCCGCTTAATCCGGCTGGGTCGTGGGGGCAGCTTGCTGCCCAATACTCATAGCACCTGACCCCCCCTATGAACCCCTCTGCAGGTGGTGAGCCCACAGGAGGGTGGACAACATGGTCCTTGATGTTAGTTCATAGGGGTGCGGGCATGTTTTGGGTTGATGGGGGAAACCGGAGCACCCGGAGGAAACCCATCCAGACACGGGGAGGAACATGCAAACTCCACACAGAAAGGCCCGGGCGACCCGGGGATCGAACCCGCAACCTTCTTGCTGTGAGGCCTGAGTGTTGCCACTCAGCCACCGTGCCGCCTTATAAATGTGAACCAAAACGTGTTAAATTGATGCTATAGAGTTTGGAAAAATATTGGGATAAATGTATATGTTTCTTTATTAAAATAAAATGGCAAATATTGGTATGGACTATTTTGTTTTCCCCAAATACCGGCTGTGGCATGTCCCCACCGTCCGTATGCAAATCTACGCCTCCTAAGTGAGTCTAAATCCAGCATTTGTTTCATTACAAATGTTGTCATTGCTAAACAAACACCCTGAAAAAACAAGGAGTCTTAATGTGCGTGTGTTTCTTCTCCATAGATCTGAAATATAATCATATTCCTTGATTGTCTCTTTGCAGAAAACTTAATTGGCATACATTCCCGGTGGACTCTTTACCACAAAGATTCTTTAGTGAAACTTTAAAGCCACGCATACAGATTGTACACGTCTCGTTTACACTGTAGAATGAGCAAACCCACGGCAACGGTTTCATCAGAGTCTGTCATTTGTGGAGAGAGCTTCTTGTTCAAACACAATTTGCAATATTGATGAGAAATGTCCTTCCATCCATTGAGCTGTTGTCTTTTGTTTACGAAAACACACTCAGGGCTCATAAACTGAAACTGTTACACTGCAGATTCCCCGCACAACATAATCGGGACCAAATTCGTCATTTAGAGACGGTTGCCATGGCGAATCAAAACATCTCATTTCTACCTGTGTTGTCAAAATCTCAAAAATGTGACTGGAACCCATGAATAAACCATCGATCTTGTCCAAAAATCTGAAATATTTAACTGTATTACAATGTAGAATTTTAAAAAGTACAATTTATCGTGACATTGTAGCTTTAAATTATGTATTATTATTTATTTAAACAAGGACAGAGCACAGAAAACATTAATCTTAGATAGAAAAGATGTTCCGGGCCGAATTTAGCTACAAACTACTTTCCATCTGCAGTCCCTGGGCAGGTACAAAAATACATTAAAGAACTAAAAAAAAACATTTCCATTAGACCAACTCTAACTATATTTCATCTGTAACAGTGTAACAGTCCAATTCATCATTAAACATTTAATAAAACAATCCAAATGAATCAATTCTAATTTCTATAAATGTAAGATTTTAAGAAGAGCTGGTAAACTGGGCAATATCTGGAGGACTTAAAGAGAGGTGAGGGGGTGGAAGAGGCGAAAAGAAATCTGGTGATATCGTATCGTCAAAGGTCTCACAATAATATCGTGGACCATCACAATATATCGAATCCCAAGTCTCTTTGCTTAAATGATGCAGAAATAGCTAAAAAAAAAACAACAGAAGGAACTACATAGACCATGATCCTTTGCTCCATTTCAGTGCAGACGACATGAAGAAATAACTGTTCTAAGCACTTTTACATCTTCATTCTTTGGATTAAGTCTTTTGAAGGCATTTTTAGAGGAAAAAGTAACAGATTCACAGTTTTGTTTTTGCCTCCATAAAATATTACAATAAATCCGGTGCAGTGAGATGTTTATGGTGAAAATATCGTACAGAGAGATTTGGATATAGTTCCATCCCTAATGACAATAAATGTTGTGCAAAGTGGTCAAGTGGTCAAAGCGTTTTATAATGTCAGTCTTGTTATTATGTAGAATATCGTAATATCGTGAGCCTCCCAGCCATATTCTGAGCTTTCCCACGATATCGAAATAAACATTGTACAGTGAGGTTCATACCGTGACGATATCGTATCGTGAGACTTGAATACCGTTACCCCTCCAGTATCTACACTTCAAACTCCATCCCTGCATCCAGCTGCTTGTGATCAGAAACTGTAACTGGCTGTAAACAGGACAGTCTTTTGTGATGTCACGTAGTACTTGAAACTGCAGAGGCCACTGAAGTCCAGCACAGACTCAGATACAGGCATTTTTCACCAGAAAGCTGCAATTGTACATGTAGTTTGGTACTGGAGCTGCTAAAAACGATTATAGACAGTAGATACTGATTTACACGGAAAATTTCCCTGATCTGGCCAAGATTTTAAAACTTCTAACAGGTTATTCATCTTGTTTTCAGATTTATTATCGATTTACTAGTTCTGAGACGGCTTCATTCTCGTCTAGAGCTCGTTTATTCTAAGATAACTTGTCAAGTAACGTGATCTTGCTGCATGGACACTACTTTTAAGTCATTTTCTGATATATTTAAGTGTTTATTTCTTCAATTTTGGCCAAGCTTTTCTGCAGTGTGCTCAATGTAGATTTAGTGTTTAGTTCCACTTTAAAGAGCCCATATTATGTAAATTTTCGGATCTGTTATAATGTTGTTTCCTCATCAAACACATGCCTGGAGCTGTGTTTCGTTTCATTCACACATGTTTAACACACAAACACTGCGTATTTAAGCTGAGTTCTTCTCTCAAACTGAAAACACTGCGTTCCTCCTTTTGATGGACACGTGGTAGTACAGGAAGTGCTCCACTGCGTTGTTAAACTCCAAACACCTTCTCTGGAATTATTTGGATAATTTCATCCCTGGAATTGCCCATTTCTACTCACAAAAACGTAAAAAGGAACTTGAAAACTACCAAACAGAACATTTTGAGCTTTGGAGATGTAGACAGACGAATATTAAAGCATTAGTAATGAAACAAAACACAACTCCGGGTACGTTTTTGTGGCGGCAACAGCATTATAACACGTCTTAAACCTCTTATGAGTCGGTTCTGCGTAATACAGGACCTTTAAACTCCCCGTAGCACTCTCGCTCGCGTCTGTTTACCCCCTCCTCTGCCGTTACATGCACATTTCTCAAATCACAAAACGACGCCTTCCAATTACTCTAGTGTGATGCTTGTGATTGCATTTTCTAATTATCATTCGGAGGCGTCCTTGGGCTTTAATGGCATTCTGGGTATTAATCTTTGATGTGTTGAGCCTATTAAGCATTAGGGCCACAGTATCTTCCCCACGACTGGCCCAAACACTCCATTAAACGGGGAGCAGGGCTGTCAGCTTAACTTATGGAGCCGGTTAGTATGCCACGTACGCTCAAATGTCGGTGTTAAGAATATGTCACGCTGTCACTCCTGGTCATGAGGGTATATTGTTTGCACTGTGTCAACGTGGAGGCTAAGGAAGGGCTTAAAATATAATGCAAATCATGACATGGCAACAGAGCTAGTTTGTATTATTGTGCACGTGTAGGACCTGCACTGTAAAGCTCGCTGATTTGGCCAAGATTTGTTTGTGTTTTCAGATTTATTATCGACTTACTAGTTATGAGACTGCTTCATTCTAGTCTAGAGGCTGTTTATTTTAAGATAACTTGCTGCTTTGCCAGATAATTTCACTAGTTTTAAGTCATTTTCTTATAGATTTAAGGGGGCAGTTTGGAATTTTGGACATAGGACCTCATTTCCTCGTAAACCAGAGTGTTGGAGATGTGTGGAGACGCTTTTTAAAGAAATTTCATCCAGTCCTCGTGTTTGCAGAGGTTGCTGGTGCTAGGCTAGTGCATGTCAATGGTCATAGTCATCCTGCCACCAAAAACAGTCTGACCCACTCCACAAAACACTCAAAGCAAATCTGTTATAACGCCAGACTGTCCATATGAACGTCTGTGTCCATAGAATCATTTTAGAAGTAAAACCAACCTTATATTTGAAGGATTTCTGTCTGAGCAGCAGCAGTGAGTTGTACTTCCTGACAGAAAGCTCGGCAGAGGCGGACTGATATATGAGAAAATAGTCCCTCAACATGCGGCGATTCAAGCGATGCAAGGTTAGATTTATTTGAAACATTATTCTATGGACACAGACATTCACATGGACAGTCTGGAGTTCTAATAGTTTTGCCTCGGGTGCACGGTGGAGTGGGTAAGACTGTTTTTTAAGTAGCAGGGTGACTATGGCCATTGACATGCACTAGCCTAGCACCAGCAACCTCTGCAAATACAAGGACTGAATATTTTTTTTAAAAAGTGTCTCCACACGTCTCCGACACTCTGGCTCACAAAGAAATGAGGCCCAAAAATGTCCAAAATTCATCCCTTTAAGTGTTAATATCTTACATTTTGGCCAAGCTTCTTTTTGGTGTGTGAACCACGAAGAAAGGACTTTGCTACGAAAACCATCTAACAGAATCTGAACCCGTGATACTCAATGCGTCATTAGTTCACCCACATTACGAGGCAATGCGGGTGAAGTGTCTTGCCCACGGACACGACGGCAGAACTTGGTCAGAGCGAGGAACCGATCTTCCGACCTTCAGGCTGGGGGATTGCTGACCGTAGAAAGGGGGAAAAAAACGTTATATTGACATTACAAAAGACGGCGAACAGACCTATACAAAGACCTCTAACAGAGAGGAGTGCGCCTGGAAGGGCATCTGACAGAATCTGACTCATGCTGCTTTTATAATATCAAACGCGCTGGCCACAGAAAAGCTCCGCTGAGACGAAAAATAAACGAAACACAGATAGTACGATGAGCTGGTTTACTCAAGTGCTTGGCAGATTGCTGTAGTACGTATTATAAAAAAAAAAATGTTTGTGGAGATGCTTTTCCTGCAAAGGGCAAAGCCGGGCACCGGTTCTGTAGAATTTGCTGAATAAGTCCGTCTTTGATCGCGAATACAAACTCGAGGGGGGATGAAATCTGGGCTCGTACTTAAGTCTGTGCGGATTTGTGCGTAACATGTAGATGGTGCACACGGCTGGCCTCACAGCGCCCGGGAAGAGGAGGGCAGTGAACTAGGCATTTTCCTCTCGCTGTTCGCTCACACTGCACAATAATTATAGGAGCGGTGTACAGCAGAAATGTAGGAGCAGACAGTATACGGCGCGTTATAATGGAACGCCGGTATGTGCAGAGCCGGAGGAGCACCTGAACGCACCGTGCAGCAGCCAGAGTCTAAATACATGTCTTTAAAGCGCATAATTATGGAGAAAGGGGACTTAACAATACCATCATGCTTTCAGATGAGTGCCTGTGCAAGTCTATGGGAAATGCACTGTTTTTGAATGGGAATTTTACATAATGATCCAAATATACATATTTTTTTGTAAACAATTGGTTACATAAACATATTAATCGTATGGTCTCTAGTGCTTTCACTGACAAAAATCATGTCTTAAGAGTTGAATAATGTAGAGCAGAAATATAGGAGCAGACAGTATATGGTGCGTTATAATGGACGCCGGTTTGTACAGAGCCAGAGGAGCACCTGAACGCACCGTGTAGCAGCCTGTGTCTAAATACATGTCATTAAAGTACATAATTATAGAGTTAATATCATAGATATTGTCCGTTTCTGAAGGAGTGACTGTTTAAGCCTATGGGAAATGTATAGTTTTTAAATGGGAATTTTACATAATGATTCTTTTTTTGTTGTTGTTGTTTTGTAAGAAATTGGTTACATAAACTTTCCATTTTAATCTTATGCTCTCTAGCGTTTCACTGACAAAAATAATGTCTTAAGAGGTTTTTTTTTCTTTTTTTTGCACAATTATTATTACAGCAGAAATGTAGGATTGTATTTGATGCGTTATAATGGAACGCTGGTTTGTACAGAGCCAGAGGGGCACCTGAACGCACCATGGTTGGTCATATCTAAATACATGTCGATATAGTGCATAATTATGGACGAGGTGAATCATAAAGTTTGAAATATTTTCTGACTTACTGTTCCTGTATAAGTCTATGGGAAATGTATTATTTTTTTCATGAGAATTTTAAATAATGATCCAGTTTTTTGGTTACACAGATTTCCCATATTGACTGTTTGCTTTCAAGTCCATTCACTGACAAAAATCATGTCTTAAGAGTTGAATAATTTTGCAGGGAAGTAGTGGGAGTGTATATGTTGCATTATAATGGCCCAACAGTTTGTACAGAGCCAGAGGGGCACCTGAACGCACCATGTGGCTGCCTGTGTCTAAATACATGTCTTTAAATGACCTGATTATGGAGAAGGTGGAGTCATAAAGATTGTTGTGATATTTCCAGATGGAGTTCCTGTATAAGTCTATGGGAAATACACTATTTTTGAATTATGATCCGTAGCATTTTTTGTACGAACATGCAAATGGCACCAGTTATGTTTCTGATGGGAAAATATTACAGAAAATAAAGGCAAGTTGCATTTTAATCACAGATTTCAATATAATAATATACTGGTGACATTTTGTGGACTTTTCACCATTTGAACTGCTAACACATTTTCACCTTATGGTCTCCAGTCCTTTCACTGACAAAATAATTAAGAGTTGAATAATTCTGACTGGATATGAATAATTGCACAATAATTACTGGAGCGATGTACAGCAGAAATGTAGGAGCAGACAGTATATGGTGCGTTATAATGGAACGCCTGTTTGTACAGAGCCGGAGGAGCACCTGAACGCACCGTGGTTGGTGGTGTAGCAGTCTGTGTCTAAGTGCATGTCTGTATAGCGCATAATTATGGAGAAGGTGGAGTTAATTATGTCACCGAGCTTGTCATGTTTTCAGATGGAGCTCCTGTGTAAGTCTATGGGAAATGTACAGTGATCCCTCGCTATAACACGGTTCATCTTTCGCGGCTTCGCTGTTTCGTGGATTTTTTAATGCTTTTTCATTTTTTTATTTTTTTTAACAGTGCATTGTGTTCTGAATCCTGATTGGCCAAGGGACTGTAGTCTAGAAGTGATAAAAGTTGACTGGTCTTTCACTTAGACCAGGGGTCGGCAACCTTTAACACTCAAAGAGCCGTTTGGAGCGTCTCCCACAGAAAAGAAAACATGGGCCATAAAGAAGGAGGAAAATAACATAAGGACGACGGGAGAAGACACCTGCACCACAGGCTTCAGGAGAAAGAGACGCTACAGGAGTCAGGAGGAAGAGGCTCAGTCAGAGGCACTGAAATACACGTGAGTCACAATGTCCAACCTCGTGTTCGTAATCATTAAAATGATTATTTTACAGCATTTTTTAAAAACTATCAGAGTTATTTGTAAGAAAACGTTTATATTTTTAAATGCTTGAGCCTGAAAACAGGATTTGATCTTTGGTTTCATTCTATAGTACAGTATTGTATTGTATAATAATTGTAAAAAATAAAGCTGATACTTCACGGATTTCGCCTATCGCGGGTTCTTTTTGGAACGTGACCCCCGCGATAAACGAGGGATCACTGTACTGTTTTTGAATGGGAATTTTATATAATGAAATTTGTTGCATAAACTTTCCAAATTAATCTTATGGCCTCCAGTCCTTTCACTGACAAAAATCATGTCTTAAGAGTAGGACTGTCAACGTTAACGCGTTAACACATGCAATTAATCACAAAAAAAAAAAAAATTGCACTATTGTTTTTTAATGCAGATTAATCACACAGTTTATTTTGAACGCACAGGCTCCTCTATCGAAAGCGCGACAATGACCTGAAAGGCGGCGCAGGTCATTAGGTCAGTGATCAGGTCTGTCCATACAGGACTTTAGATAAAAATAAGGCAGTTTGCAGATATTGCAGCGAATAACTCTCTTTCCACAGAAGCACAACGAGTTTAAAACACCATCTTAAAGCAAAACACGGGTTTGATTCAGCGGCAGCAACGACGCTGCTCGTACCAACAACAAGCCGAGTACGACAAACGGCGTTGGCGGAGTGAACCAATGTTGTCAACAAAACTACCAGCGACAGAAACAAGAACTTTCTGATCATAAATAGCATTTTTGTCAAACTATTTTGGTCTTTTTTTGAAGAATAATTAACTGTGATTAATCATGATGAATCAAAATTCTAAATCTGATCTTAAAAATGAGTCGTTTGACAGCACTACTTAAGAGTCTAATAATTTTGCACAATAATTATAGGAGCAATGTACAGCAGAAATGTAGTGTGAGCATAACGAAACGGTTTGTACAGGGCCAGAGGAGCACCTGAACGCACCGTGTAGGAGCCTGTGCCGAAATACATCACGTCTTTAACCCTGTAAAGCCCACACCATTAAATAATTGGCAGAAAATTCCAATTCTTTGAACTTGGAGCCTTTATTGGTCCCTCTAAACAAACAAACAAAAAAATTCAAATATCATTTTCCATATATTATTATTTATGGCAATCTTGTATTGTCACTGGAGCACCCTCTAATCAGTGAATCACACCCACTGTTGGATTATTTGTGCACTGCATGTATCTGATTGTATACATCAGGTTTTTCAGGGAAAAAAAGGTCACACTGCTCATGTGGAGGGCTGAAAAACTCATGTATCAAATATGATACGTTTGGCGTTATAGGGTTAAAGCACATACTTATGGAGAAGATGGCGTTAACAATATCATAAAGATGTAAAGATAGAACTGTACTCTCAAGGACGTCATTAAAACAGAAATGTGTCTCTGCATGCGGAGTCCACAAATGGAACTTGTTAAATCGTGGTTTTAAAAGTTGCACTAGTGTTTCTAAATGTAAGAAACTGTACAGGGATAAAATAATGATGGACGGAAATGTTTAAGTGAGTGAAAAGAGGGATATTGTATTGTTCATGCATATGGCTCATTGGCGAGGTGGTTTGGTTTCTGGGGTGCGGATTGATTATTTAAAGAAATGTTTAGTTTATGTGATCTGTGAAAGGAGCAGGGCTTATACGATTTATCTTCTTCCTCTTCCTTTTGTTCATGCAGCAAAGAGAAGACAAAAATAATGGCTGGAATATGTATTTATGTTAATAGTCAGATTTGGTGGTTGTTCTCTTTGAGTGGATGCCAACAAAATAACAGCATGAGCAATAAATTAATACATTTTTTATTTTTTGTTGTAGTCGTCAAACCCTCCTCCACCCTTTTCCACCGCAGCAGCAAAACTATCTACCTCCACATCCTCTCCATCATTGACCTTGACCTTGATCCTTAAAACAGACACATGGGTCAATGACGTATAAGGATTTTCAACAGGCAAATTTCACAATATAAAAACTGTGATTTTATATTGAACTTTTAAAAAATATTTCCAGTGTCAGGTGCGTAAATCTGTGTTTAACATTTATATGAAGCATTTTTAGTGTAAAATGTCACGTGGTGCGACCGAGAATAACCTTAAAATTGTTTTATTTTCTCAAACAATCTAAGTTCTGAGTAATATGAAGTGTACAGAAACAAACTGTTGGCGTTTCTTTAGATTTTTAATGCATATTGATATTTTCTTTTGCTCCAATATGACAGTCGCCTGCTTGTGTTTAATGAACAAACTACTGCCCTGGAAAATGCATCAAATGAAGAAAAACGCCTAAAGAACCGTTCACCCAAGTCGACTTTGTCTGTTATTAAACTCCAGCCAGAGAATTGTTATTGCTGTTATTAGTCGCACCACATGATGCACGGTCGCACCACATGACATTTTAACACTTTAAATACAAAAAACATGCAGAATAACTCATGATTTCTGAAAAAAAAAAAAAATGATTTGGTTCCATTGAGGTCAGAGGAACTACAGAAATGTGCTGAATTATTATGAAATTTGAACCTTTTAACTGAGGAAATTGCAATTGGACAGGCAAAATGGGCTTTTAAAAGCATTTCCAAATCTTATATAATGGTTTTAGGAGTTATATTTGATTCGTACCTGTAGGCTGCAGTGTTCAGACTATTTTCGTTTTCTCCTCCTCCCCATCTCTGCTCGCAGCTCTGTTTTCACTAGCGATTATTAAAAAATAAGTGGTTTTCATGTAATACACATTGAGCTAAAACAAATGTTGAAAAGCCACATTTCAAATAAGGAAAATGTGCTGTTTGCTTTGATGAAACGGCGCGATGAAGAGGCTGGGTCTGTGGTGCTACAGTTTTGAACAGAAAGTCAATGAACCCATTTGTATTAAAGGTGTATTGTGTAATTTTTCTCCATGGAAATGTTATTATTTTGTCTGGAATGGCTCACAGTGTGGTATTAAACCTTTTGTATCTTAATGGAGACCAAATCAGGCCAAATTACAGGTCAGATCTGTGGAGAGGCGACCCCGTTCTTGGCATTTCTAGGTATTTTTAAGCAGTAAAACCACCTGTAATTTAATAGTTGTAAAGCACACTGCAAATTTATCTGATCTGGCCAAGATTTTGAAACTTAAATCAGGTTATTCATGTTGTTTTTAGATTTATTATTGGCTTACTAGTTCTGAGACGGCTTAATTTTAGTCTAGAGGTCATTTATTTTAAGAGAACTTGTCAAATAAAATGAATTTGCTACGACTTTTAAGCCATTTTCTGATAGATTTAAGTGGTTATATCATCACATTTTGAGCTTTTTAATGTCATATTGTGGAACATTTCAGGCAGAGCCATAACGTATCCATAGAAACAAGCTGGTGAGGGACACACAGTGCAACTTTAAGCCTTTAAGATCAATAAATACAGTAGAATTTGAAACAATTATCTGTATGTGTTATGGTTCATAGTCAATTTTCCACTATTTTTTCCATTAGATTTCTGGATAATATAATAATTATCAACATTTAATTAAAAGCTGTATTATTTAGTTCATTATTTCTTTATTATTATTTAAATTTTAGTTTTTTTTTGGTCTTTTTAACTTGCTTATTTATTTATATTATGCTTTCTTTTAATTTGTGTGTTAATTTATATTGCGCCTACTCTGTGCAGCACTCTGGAGACTTGTGTTGGTAAAATGTGCTATACAAATAAAGTTGGATTGGATTGCATATTATTCGTATAAGAAAAAGTCTGGTTTTAAATGTCTCCAAATTGCTGTGTGCTTTTATTCTGCGAAACAATCGGCGCTCACATTACGCGCACGTGTACATTTGGGCTTATATTAATTCTCCACGACTTTCCATTCGGTTTGAACGTGTGCAAACGACAGTCATCGGGAGCCCTCTTTTGAAAACGTCATTACCATAAAAGAGCCTATTTCTATGTCGAGTTCTTTAGATGCAGATGGAGCTTTCAAGTGTCTAAATGCTGAACATGTGAGTGCGTTTCTCTTATGAAAATCACTGTCTGATACTTTGCTGATTACGTTTCACAATAAAACTCGCTGTGGAGATGGAGCACTTTGAACGGCTCGTCATTTGCAGCAGCTATAACAAAGGTACGGCACAAACGCTGACAATAAAAGCGGAGCAAGTTAAATTGGATTTCTCGTGCTTGTTTTTTGGGGAAAATGAATACATTACTGGTGTATTTCGCAATTAGAAGTCACATATTGCGCTATTTTTTGATATGTTATAATAGTTCCTCATCAAAAACAGACCTGGAGTTGTGTTTTGTTTCATTCTAACATTTTTTAAGACACAAACCCTGCAGATTAAGGCTGCGTTCTTCTCTCAAACACTCTGTTCCACCTTGTGATGTCATGTGGTGAAACAGGAAGTGCTCCGCTGTTTTTTTTTAAAACTCCTTACACCTTCACTACAGTAGAATCATTTGGATAAGTTCATACAGTAATTTCATCCTTGGATTTCAATCTCCACTGAACTAAAAAGGAGCTAAGGAGGTGAAAGGAGATGTTAACTCGAAACCTACCACTTCATGACATCACAAGGTGGAACAGATCATTTTGAGCGTTGGCGATCTACACAGTAAGAAAGAAGGATTACTCAAAATGTTTGTGAATGAAACAAAACCCAACTCCAGGTCTGTTTTTGGTGAGGTAAAGGCGTTAGAACACGGTTTAAAGATCACAAGAATCAATGCTGTGTAATATAAGGACCTTTAAATGAATGATATGTGTGTATATTTTGTACGTATGCGTATTAAAAAAACAAAAAATACAAAATATGATCAGATCTTGAGAGCCAAAATCAGCATAAGAATAGAAGCTCTATTTGATTTGTACCTCTGGGGAAACAGAAAAGTCACGATGACCTAAGAAGTTTCAAATCAGAATCTTACGTACCTCCTCACGGAAGAGCCCAAGTCCTTTTTCAGAGGCTTTTGGGGAAATCGGAAAGTCAATAAAATGACTGTTGTGGTTTATTTTTTTAGCTCTAAAAACATTTTTGATTGACGGAGGGCGGAGCCAGTGGCACCTACAGATGCAGAAGGGTCTGGAGAATGTAATGAAAGAAATAAACTCAATTTGGCCAAATGAAACTGGCAATGAAGTTCCCTTGAATATCTGTAGTTTAATGTTTTTATTTGACAGGGACATGGGTCAGTGATATGACGCCTACATTTTCTGTCCAATTGCAATTTCTTCAGTTAAAAAGGTTCAAATTTCATAATAATTCACCACATTTCTGTAGTACCTCTGACCTATTCTGTTATTCTGCATGTTTTTTTGTACTTAAAGTGTTAAAATGTCACGTGGTGCGACCGTGCATCATGTGGTGCGACTAATAACAGCAGGAATTCTACGGCTGGAGTTTAATAACAGAGAAAGTCGACTTGGGTGAACGGTTCTTTAGGCGTTTTTCTTCATTTGATGCATTTTCCAGGGCAGTAGTTTGTTCATTAAACACAAGCAGGCGACTGTCATATTGGAGCAAAAGAAAATATCAACATGCATTAAAAATCTAAAGAAACGTCAACAGTTTGTTTCTATACACTTCATATTACTCAGAACTTAGATTAATATCACAGCCATGTTTTATGCTAAAAAATGCTTAATATTAATGTCAGACGTAGATTTATGCACCCGACAGTGTAAATATTTGAAAACCATCAATAGAAGTTGAAAATCCTCAAAGTCATTGACCCAAATACACTATGTTCAACAATAAAGTCACATTTTAATTGCGTACATTTCATTTTCCATAAAAGTGCATTGTAAAACCAGTTCTTTATGGCAAAGTTAGACCCCTGTGCTGGCTGCATGGAATTATAAAACATTTAAATCAACTGCAAACTTGTGTTTAATAGACCTGCGCACCTCTGTTTACTGCCCTTGGATAAGTGTTGTATGATAGTGGTCCACCCTGTGTTGTCTGGCTTTAATTTGAACTGTTTTAATAGTCTGATAATCAGGAAGTGTGCATTAGAATACTGGTTTTTGTTAGCTTTTCCATAACAGCAACACTCCACACTGGTCTGTGAGAGCTGTGAAAAACTCTCATAAAATCACTGGGGTGAATAATTATACTAGGACACTCTGAATGCATAAGGTGAGTGAGGAATAACTCTGGACCACTGCAAGCTGCTCAAAATGAACTCGCTCTGTTTCTCACATTTTCAAGACGGTAAAAATCAGGTACAGCGTCTTTAACACGTTTTCTGCTTCAGCATCTTGCACAGAAAAACCCTGAAGACCGAGATAAACAAGCGTGCTGCCCGAAAGTGCTTCTATAGAATATCTGCGCGTGTTTTTGCTTTTCTAACTTCCTTGACAAACATACATACATACAGTGAATAGTGAAGGTCACCACGGAGGCGTCATGATTACAGCTCAACATTTGTACTCCAAACATTTGTCCGATCTGTGGATTTACGGCCCCCTCCCGCCGTATTTCCTCTGACAAACAGCTAACCATTTCGACAAGGTTGGTGCTAGGAAGATGCCCGTTGATTGGCACTTTGAGTATCCCTGCTGATTGCAACGCCGCTATTGACAAGGCAGTAACCAACACACACACACATATACGCAAGCAAGCCCACACACACACTCTCCCCTCCGTGCACCAGGCTGCAGCTTCTCCCATGACCACTTGGGGGAGCCCTGGCCCTTTGTGAAGTCTGCAGCGAGAGCCAGCTATAAGCAACTCCTGTTTTGAAATCCTCTGAGCAATTTTGCGATATACTCAACATTTCCGTGCTCAGAAGCTCTTTAAAAAAATGCAGGGGCAACTTGCTTTGTCGAGGCATACATCAAAAACGACACCGCGACAGGGCCATAAGTGCATTTTGACACAAATCCAACGTCGATAGACATGTTTTGCACTTGTGGAAAGCAGATTCTTGATGCAGAAATTGCAGGGAGGGCATTAAAGTGTGGTTCTGATCATGGACACAGCTAAGAAGTTGATTTTTGTTTTCCCGTTTCGGCGCCCAGAACCGTGCTGAATCGTAATCTCTCCCACTTTCGCATTCAAAGGTCATCGCATATCTGACATTAACACCAAAGTCAAGCAGCTAATTTGCTCCAGACAATATCGCGCAGCCAAAGCCCACGGGGGGATGCAGCTCGGATTCGTGTGACTGCTAAGCGGCATGCCTGGAAAGAGGGGAGGAAGAGGGATGGAGAGAAAGTCGGAGGAAGAGGGAAGGAAGGAGAGAATCCACGGAGGAGAGGATTAAGTTTGTATGGCAGGGTTGCACATGGCACAGACCACTGGAGCTTATACTGCCCTGGTTCATGATAAACGGCATCATAGTTTTTTTTTTTCCCTCTCGTTTTTTTTTTTTTCAAGATAGGAACGCTACAGTGACTCTCCATCAAAAATCTACCCACCAGCTCAAAACAGACTTTCACGTTGCAGGATTCATCGTCAGAGATCAACTGAAAAGATCATTTACGAAAAATACGTGTGCAAAAATCATCGAGATTGTAACACAGGTTTTTTTTGCGTTCATATTTTGGATTTCAAATGCACTTCTGCGAGGCAAGTCCGAATGTGATTTTGCCTGTGACTGATTCAAATGAGCAGGCTTCATTTGACATTTAAGACTGGATAGATAACATTTTGTCCCTTAACCTTGGGCATAAACAGGACAGACCCAAGTGGATATCTCTAAATGTTAAAATTCTAAAAAGTCAACTCTTCAAGGCTTTCGTTTGGCTCCAAATCATAATGAATATTCGTATTTTTTTTCGGGTTGCTTTGGGGTTAACTGTGCAAACATACAAAAGTAGGGTTGTGAAACGTACACCCAGTATTGTCAGAAGAATTGGACTAACTCACTGGCTAAATAACCAAACCCTGTAAGGCAAATGAATGTGCAAAAAAAAATAATTACAGATAGGACGAAATGGCATGTTTTTCTAGCTTTCCGCACAGAAGCGATTGAAATGTGCGCTTTGAAGTTGTCTTTTTCAGCACTGAACTGTCGTCAGCAAAGGGCAGGAGGCTGCTTTGAAGCCACAAAATGCAAGAACTGTGAATGATAGAGAAGTGGCCATATCCATGAATGTTGGGAGTGAGGATAATTACATGGGAATGGAGAAATGAAGTTGAGAAAATGATTCTAGAAAGCTGTTTTGTCAGCCTAGGCACAGGGAAAGAACATGGGCAGTGTTATAAGGTTTGACCAGTGCAATGACAGTAGATTTGTGAAAGAAGTAAGTGGAAATGTACAACTGTTAACAATCTGGAAGAAATCTTGAGGAATTTTTGAAGCCAATTTTGTAAAAATTTGAATTCGCTTTTTAATTTCACGATAATCTGTCAAGGCATTGGACACTGACAGCTTTTTGAGGTGGACCAATGCACAAAAACGAAAAAGTAAGAAGTGTTAAGCCGAGAAAAGCTAACCACATCTTAAATTTTGTCTTAAACCTCACACATTTTTACGCACGTTGAAATTTGAGTTGAATTTCTTGATCAATTTGATGTCACAAGCAAAGGACATTGACTTCCCTTTGAGGTTGACCAATGCACAAACGCAGAATGATCTAAGAAATGTTGTTCATCGGCAACAAAATCAGTCTTAAATCTGTAAAATTCTTAAATCATGTGATGAAACTTGAGTTGAATTTCCACCGTGGTTCGATGTCACATAAGCAAAGGACACTGACATCCCTCTAAGCTTGACCAACGCTCGAAACACACCGAAAAACAGGAAGGAAATCGTCACTTGCAACTAAATCCTGTTTTCAAAATCGTCCTAAAGTTCGATTTCTACCTCGGTTCGACGGTGCACAGTCTGAAAACACTGACATGCCCCTTAGGATTCGCAAAACAGCAGAAACCCTGGAATAAATAAAGTGGTACCGTACCTTTAACTGTTGCCGGCGTTATCATCCATGTGCGTGAAGCCAGAAGATCGGCGCTTTGCTTTGCGTTGTCGCTGGTTACTGGAGCGGTCGGCGAGCGCTTACATTTCCAGACTGCGATCGGCGCGGTGGCTCAGATAGTGTGGCGTGGTGTGTATGCTATGCTCTCCTCTCTCCCCTCTCTCTCTCTTTCGCTGTGTGTCTCTCTTCTTCCCTCCCTCCCTTTCGCTCTTCCTCACTCTCTCTCTCTCTCTCTCTCTCTCCTCTCTTTCGACCAGCAGAGCATCACTTTTGGCGAGCCGGGAACCGAGGCGACTCCGCTCCTGATTGGCTGCCATTCACAAGTTAGCGATAAAGAAAAGAAGCCAGTGAGGACGAGAGAAGAAGAAGAAGAAGAAAAAGGGAGGGAGGGAAAGAGGGGAGAAGAGAGAAAAGGGAAGAGAGAGGGGAAAGGGTGGAATGGGGGGGGGGGCCTACATCCAAGCGGACATGAGTTGACTATGGCTTGGAGGAGCGGAGAGGTTAGACAGTGCTTTTCCGTGTTTTCCCGGGCGGAGGAGAGATGGCGAGTGGGGTCTTTAAATCAGTAGGATAGATGGATCTGTCATGGGCAGAGACAGCGGAAGAATAGTGGAGCAGAGGATCAGCGCTAATGAAGAAGGAGGCAGCTGTGTACAAGGATGTAGTCCACTGTACGTCTTCATCACAGGGCCTACGATAGATCAACTCTTAAACATGCAGTTAGTTTGGTTTTAGCGTTATGTAATGTGATCGTTTACAATATTGTCGGGGAAGTCCAAACTCATCTCTTTATGTATTTTTTTTGATATGTCAGCCCTGGTCACTACTCCCTCGAACCCGGGCGTCCAATCAGATTTGTTTATTTCGGCGATGCGTGCGAAACGAAAGAGCTCATTGGTCACGCGTCGCTCTGAGCAAAATCAGTTTTAGTTTGTCGATTCTACAGAAATTTACAATGTTTTTCAGCCCTGTTTTTTAATCCACATAAACAGACATATTTGTTTTGACCTGGCGGGTTCCTGATTGGCTCGTCCACCTGTCAATCACGCCCACAATCTAATGTGAAATGTGTGAAAAATGTAAAAGAAAGCGCATTATGTTGAATTAAAAGAGAGCGGATGGGATTAAATAAACTTTGTTCTTCCCACTCCTTTTTTGGGCAGATTTTTGGTTGTTATTTCCGTTATGATTTGACTAATGTTTTATGAATAATACGTAGATCCATTGTCAAAGATTGTAAATGTCTTACTTGCCAAAAATAAATACATAAAATTAATACTACTACTTCTACGACTACCAATAATAATAAATGATAATAAAATCTGAATTTGAGGACATTCACCAGTAACCAGACTCACATCTGTGTAAAGTATGAAGAAATATGTATTCTGGAGCCCGAACAATGTACAATGTGGATATGTCTAAAAGATGATGAAGAGTATACTCAAAATACAGCTGTAGTAGTAGAAATAGTAGACCTAGCACACAATAGTAGTAGTAGTAGTAGTGGTAGTGATAATAGTAGCAATAATATATGTAGTTGTAGTTATAATAGTACTAGTAGCTATAATAGTAGTAGGACTAGCAGGGGTTGTAGTAGTTATAGTGGGAGTGGTACTAGTTAATAGTAGGAGTAATAGTAGTGATAATAGCAGCAGTAGTAGTAGAAATAATAAAATTAGTAGTAGTATTAGTTATAGTATTATTATTATTATTATTATTATTATTATTATTATTATTATTATTATTATTATTATTATTATTATTATTATTATTAGTTGTAGTAGTAGTAGTTGTAGTAGTAGTAATAGTTACAGTAGTAGGGCTAGCAAAAGTTTTTGTAGTTTTATTGAAAGTA